>CM031240.1:297363167-297725035 GCA_018340775.1 Taxus wallichiana var. yunnanensis | reverse complement strand
TGCCTATTGCTTCCACTTGGCGGGTTGAGTGGCCTTCTACAAGTTTCCTCCTAAAGATATATAAATTAAACCCCACGACTTTAATAAATTAAGTATTGTGTTTTATTTGATATTCTTTACTACCCATGATTGCATTCCAATATGATCTTGTGCTAAGTAATTAGTTTAATTTACTCATTATATTTTACTATACTCGCTTCCATTTTATATTGGATGAAGGTTGTTTTCTGCTGTATATATTATTGTAATTCTCTTTTGATCTTGTTGCAATAAAGTACGAGTTGTCGGATAAACTATACATTCGATTTATGACAATTAAATTATCTACAAGTAACAATTAGGGTTTCCTATATCTAATAAATATTCTTCTTCTTGAGAAACCAGCCTATTACACTTGGTATCAGAGCCTGAAATCTTGAAAGCCCTATGAAGTTGGTAAATTTATGCTATAATTTACTCCTATTTTCTATATAACAATTCTTATGCGATTAACCTTAAACCATTGAAAAAATAGCCTTATAATTACAATAATCTTTTTATTAAGCTAAACAAGTGTTTTAAAACCAACCAAACAAAATCTCCTAGGTTATGAAATATCATATTGGTGAGAGACAATTTAAAACCGCTTAAATGAAAGAAAATTTTAGTAAATAATTTAAGAGAATAAAGAAGCCTTACAAATTTCTTTCAAATATATTATATAAAACTAAATAAATTAAGAGTTATATATTTCTAGAAGGGGTTAAATGCATATTACTTTATTTAAATTCAATCATTAGGCATTCCATACTAGATGACCTTATAAGCTTAATTTTTGGATAACAACCTTATATTTTAGATTTAATGACATCAATAATTTAGTTTAAGGAAGTTGAAAGAAATGGGTTTATATAATAATAATTTTAATATAAGATCAATTTTTGGATAAAGCAACCTCATTAATTAGATTTAATGACATCAATAATTTAGTTTAAGGAAGTTTAAAGGAACGGGTTTATATAAAAATAATTTTAATGTTGGAGACAACATTATTTAGATTATAGATGTCTATCTATTTAGATTATACATGTCTAATAGATAACATCTATGTCTCTAATTATTATTCCATCTTAGTTTCAAAATTAAACGTAATGTGTCTCGTTTAGAGAGTATGTTGCTTCGTAATATCCTGTTTAAATGGGGAGGAGACATCTTAACATTAGAATTGGAAAACTTAACATTTAATTGTTTAATTAAAAAGTAAACAGTTATAGACTTACAAGCACTTATGGGCGCAGTTATAACCACATCCAAATCAGATATCTATTCGATTTAAAATAAACTAATATTAATAAAAATATCTGCCAACACTATATTGTTTAGTGTTTGGTAGAGGTATTGAATTAAATCCAAATATCACATAGTATGGATAAGGGAGAGCATTTGGGGAATATAACTAATTGTGTTGGGGATAGCATTAATATAATGATATTGAACTACATGGAAAGTGTAGTGTTCAGGATTCCACATATTATATATATGTATATATATATATATATATATATATATATATATATATATATATATATATATATATATATATATATATATATATATATATGTATGTATGTATGTATAACTAGTTTTACTATTTTTAAAAACAGTCAAAATGGTTCTTGATGGTTTATCTTTACTACGATGGAAAGAGTAAATCATTAATGGTGCATATCTTAAACACGTTTGTCCCACATTAAGATGTTTTTTTAATTTAGTAATTGTTTGCAAAATCGCTTAGTAAGCATTTTCTTTTCATACAAGGATGTTTTCTTTAATTACTATGGTGTTAAAATATTTTCTTGATAGTACACAAAAGTTTGGTATACGATTAGTTATTGCGTGATTACTATGGTGTAGTTATTATATATTTTTAATTTATTGGTAAAAGGTTTTGGAGGGACCTTACCCAAGAGAACAACGGGGTCAAAACCCAGATATTACAAAAGAGAGTATAAAAGAGAGGGTCAAAGTACCTAGATAGGCAATGAAGGTCCAAGAAAAAGGCAGCTAAACTGCACAACAAAAACAAACCAAGACGGAAGCGTGCACGCAACTAACTAACAGCCTAACCGATGGCCCGAACTTAGCATAAAAGCAAGAAGGCTCCGGCCTAGATAAACAATAAAAAAAAGAACAAGACAAGACTTAAACCTTGTCCAGGAGCGATGATGGTTTATGGTTTGGTGTGTCCTTTCTTGCGCTTGTCCACCATCCATTCCTCGTTACCTTCTTCCATAAGGATCAAAAGAACGACTTCAAGCTTCTCGAAAGGAAAGTGACCTTTAATGAGGGGCAGGGCACTATCCTTCATAGCCAAGCCCATTTGAGGTGAGAGGAATAGAGTTCTGCAGCTCCTTCTCTGGAGGGGTCGGAAGTCCATCCTTGTGATCTTTCTTTGAGGGGCAGAGTGATTCCTTGACCGGGTCAGATTGGGGCTTGATTGTAAGATGTTCTGGAAGTGAATCCCTCCACCATGCTAGTCTTTCCTTGAGTTTGGAATATTCACAATCATCGAAAGATGTCCTATTTGAAAACACCTATGACATCTGAAGGCTAGACCCTCGTAGTCTACCCTCTACACCCAATGTCTCTCTCCGATTTGTAGATCGATTTTAGTTGGAAGGGCTTGGGAGGTGTCAAGATCTAACAAGATTCTAGCAAAAGTAGTGTGGGTCTTGCCAAAAGTTTTTTCATCGATTTTCACAGTGGACCCAAGGGTATCCCCTATAGCAGAAAGGCAAGCTCTGCTCCAGAGTTGTAATGGAAGCCCTGACAGTCATACCCAAACAGGGTAGGTATCAAAGGAGTCTTTTGAAGGGTCAAAAGACGGATACAAGGTTTGAACATGAGGCCATGTTCATCCCAAACCCAATAATGATAAAAAATCAGATCTCTATCTTCAGGGGTTTCGAAAACAACAATAAAGTAAGCTTTAGCACATGGGTACAGTTCAATCTTACCCTTGATCTTTTCACCCCATCTTGAGGCTATCCATTCATGGAGCTCAGCTAGCTTGGGCCAGAGCTTGTGGAATCTGTAGATGAGGCCACGCTGAGAAAGACTCTCCTTGACTTTGTGAACCTTCTGCAGCAGATCCTCCCCAAACATGAGTACTGACGTCTTCTGTGAGGGGTTGAGAGGTTTTTCAACAATTTTGGTGCAACCCGTCCCATGTTTGGAGACAACAACAAAAGATTTCCTTTGCTTAAATGTCTCCTGTTTCTCCAAGGAGATGGACGCACCCGGAAAGGCCTCCGTTTCCCCAAACACATCTCCATTTTGAACCATTGGAGGGCTGCGTGGAGTGTCTTTACCTCCTTGCTTAGTGCTGTCACTACCTCCCGATCTGGTGAAGGCCAAATCTATCCACGAGAGGGGAGTTTCTTGAAATCCGCCGCCGCTTGAACCTACTCCAATGGCAGCCATCGAATTGCTTTGATTAGGGTCTGAGGCATGGTTATGAATCATTGTAGTCATCATCAAGCTTCTCCAAAACTCAGAGAAGAAGTGCAAGTTCATTTACCCATTGTGTAGTTATTATATTGACACCTAATATTGCCTCAATATTAATATTTAATTTTAAGGTGATTATTAATATAATAAACATTAATTATTTTTTATAAGAAAATAATTATTTATAATTTTACAATGTCCAAATGTTATTTGTATGTTTATTGATTATTAATTTAAGTTCTTTTATGTTATGTCATATGAGATAACACGTACTTGACCTAGTATTGAGCTACCTCACTTAGCACAAAATGTTGAGGAATCATTGTGCTTTTAAGTGTTTCAAACTGAACATTATCTTTTATAGTTGTGTTTATCATTGCATACTTCTATTTATCTCTAAATATTTATAGTTACTTTTAAACATGTAATACTCATCAACAATGACTAATAAGTTTATATAACACATAGGATAAGTCATGGCAAGTTTGTTACCTGCTTCCAAATCGATTTTATGAGATTTGTGATGAACTTGGTTCTTAAAGTACTACCAGGTTGATTCTAGCACAAAACATATTGATATCTATTAGCAACAACAAGGAATGGCTGCTAAAGCAGTTGTATATTTTTATAATCTTACATTTAAGATAACTTTTGAGGAAAAAAATACCATACATGGCCTGGCCAATCGTCATCATATCCTAGCCAATGCCGTTTTAAATATATATTACTTATTTTTTGTAGGGGCAGATTTTACTCTTCCTCAAAACAATATTTATCCAATCCTTATTTTTTTATTAAATTTAATTTGATTCCAATCATTAGATATGGCCTTGCACTCTGACATTTTCTCCAATCCCTGGTCTTGACTTTCATTTTCCTTGCTGGTAGTTTAACCCAAAATGGATTGCATTTTTTTAGGACTACTTTTGAGATAGTTTGGTGAAATCTTGCATACATGGCGATATTCATTTTCTTCCAACTTTGTACAGCGGATAGTGTCCTCTGCTAATAAATTGTCATCCTATGCAGACTGGAGCAGTGGTCGTCCTCATCGTTTTAAGGAATTTTAGAATTGTATTATTTTATGTATTAAATAACCATTCTCATTATTTGAGAATGGTAAACACTTACATGAAATCATCAAATTTGTAGAATAAAATTGCTCCACAGATATCCTCATATGATCCACTATGACCCCTCTCTCATAAAATAAAAATGTCTAACTTAGTTGGGGTAGGTCAATTCATTTGTGCATCTTATAGTTTACTTAGAACACAGGCAAATATTAAATAGAAATAGGAATCCATGCACAATTGATTTGACCTGTAGTTTAGTTTCTAAATTTTTATTTCGAAGTTGCTTTTTGATTAAGTGCAACAATGGAATTGTTACATCCATATTATTTATCCTTGTATTTCGGAATATATAGATGGAACCGAGCTGTCCTTACATCTTTTTGTGGAATAACATGACAGCCCATTTTAATTATTATCGTGTGTAGATTTAGATTTAATAGATGGATATAGAAATAGCTACCTTTCTTCCTATTTTAACATGGCCAACATTTGTTCATAAATATAAAATATCAGTTCAGGACAATAAAATATTCTAATAACAGCACACCCCAACGCAAGCACTAATCCTTACAACAACTGATTGGTAAATCTAAAATGGTTCTTATATGATCTCAGGACCATTTGAAACAAAAGGCTCTAATATAGATATTGATCAAAATTTTAAAAGATAAAATATTTAGTTTTAAGAATAACGGGTTTAAAGAGAAACATAGTAGATTATATGTCAATTGTATTGTAAAATTTCTACCTTTTGTGCCAAAAGTTTCGCTAATATCATGGAATTTACCATGGATAATGATCTTCCAAATTAATAAATATGTAAAGGGGTTTTAAATTAACATCGTATATAGTTAGGTGTAATCTCACCTCCATTTGAACTCCCAAGATATTAATTATTACAGTGCAGACATTCTTTTCTTACAATGATTCTGAAGGCACAATAGATCTTTATCCTGTTTTAAATTTTAAAACTATAACATTTGTGCCTTACAATGCTTTCTTGTCATTATAATTTTAGTGGTTCTAGGTTTCCTTTTCTATACTATGGAATCTCGCCTTTGCAATTGCAGCCTCTTGTTGTAGGATTTTCTTAATGATACTTAAAAATTGCATTCTATGGTATTATTTGTAAAACCACTGCCATTGAAAACCTTGAATGATAAAGATGAAGATAAAGAAATGGATACTGATGGCTGGGATCCTGTACATGACGCTGTAGAACCTTTTGGATTTGGCTGGGGTGGGGTGTGCGGCTGTGGTGATAAACCAGATGAATCTCCGGCTCCACCTCCCATGCTTATTGTGGCTCCTAGCTTCCTACTGCCTAACACAATGTTGTAGTTTGTTGGCACTCGCTTATATGTACTTTGTTCTTGTGGTTTGTGGGTACTTACTTTTATGTGCTTTTACTTGGTTGCTTCACTCCTTTATGGTTGAAAAGTAAAACATTCTATATACAAGATTAGTTGAATCTTTAGTCTTTCTTGGGTTAGGCCAATCTGATATACCAGAGCATAGTTACCATGCTTGAAAAGTTCGGGTGGTTTGGAAGGGGAAAAAAGTTTGTAAGTTCAGAATGTCAGAAAAGGTTAGTTCAGTACGGTTAAACTTTTTTAAATACACACATAGAGATGTGTGTGTGTGTGTGTGTGTGTGTGTGTGTGTGTGATTTGTAAAGAAAAACCAACCCAAAAAATAAGTAAATTTATTATCTATGCAGTTTTTCCTTTACACATTTAGGTTTTAGCATTTCTTGTTTTAGGTTGAAGCTTGTTTAATTTAAATGTTTTCATTACAAAAAAAAAAAAAATTGATTGAACTTGCTCGTGAGACTGAAAAGTATGGTCCGAACAAAATTTTCACCAAGTTTGTTAAGTATCATCCATCCACTTTTTGTATGACTAGCTTTTGTAATCTCTTGTATATTAATATGGAAAAGCTTTTCAATCAACCAGAAAAAAACCTGAATGGTGTTATTTATACAACCTTGATAGGAGAAATTATGTGTAGCACTACCAATTGCACAATTAAAAGTCTTTCTCATTTTAGAGAGGAATTATTTGGCCCGAGCATTTCAATTATATAGAATGTCTATTGACTTTGATACATTTATTAAAAAGGCACTTGATAACATAATTGTGTGTGTGTGTGTGTGTGTGTGTGTGCGCGTGCGCGCGCACTACCAATGCATAATTAAAAGTCATTCTCATTTTAGAGAGGAATTATTCGGCCCGAGCATTTCAATTATATAGAATGTCTATTGACTTTGATACATCTATTAAAAAGGTGCATAATTAAAAGTCTTTCTCATTTTAGAGAGGAATTATTCAGCCCGAGCATTTCAATTATATAGAATGTCTATTGACTTTGATACATTTATTAAAAAGGCACTTGATAACATAAGTGCGTGTGCGTGTGTGGGTGTGAATTGATTGAACTTGCTCGTGAGACTGAAAAGTATGGTCCGAACCAAAATTTTACTAGGTTTGTTAAGAATTTGGTATGAATCGGAGTGTGATATGATCCACTCACTTTTTGTATGACTAGCTTTTGTAATCTCTTGTATATTAATATATGGAAAAGCTTTTCAATCAACCAGAAAAAAACCTGAATGGTGTTATTTATACCACCTTGATAGGGGAAATTATGTGTAGCACTACCAATTGCACAATTAAAAGTCTTTCTCATTTTAGAGAGGAATTATTTGGCCCGAGCATTTCAATTATATATAGTCTATTGACTTTGATACATTTATTAAAAAGGCACTTGATAACATAATTGTTGGTTAAATTTCTAAGCAATTACTTGAATATATGATGGGAAACATTTTTTCAGGGGATTAGTTGGACCATGGCATGGCTTCCATGCTTTCAAAAACACAACAAATGCTTGTCTTTGAATGATTCAATTAGAGAAAATCCAGTCACAAACTCTAGGATTACTAGCATCCCTATTGGATTCCGAAGATATTCCTTTTAAGCTGTTTGCAATGGTTTCAACTAAGGTTTTCTGTCTATGAGCATAAAATATGAAATTGGAAATCAATTTCTCTCACTGGTTGTGAATTAGAAGTAACATATTTAAACACATAGTATCAACTTATTTATTCACACATTGACTAAGTATAAATGCATAATCAGCCCATACAATCTTAGTCAATCATATTACATTTCATGTGAAACAAGACTCTCACATTAACATACAATATGCAATTGTAAATATCTACAGATGCAAGAAAAGATGTTTGTGCTTGTTCTATTAGTATGATAAGCTTTTTAAGTTTTTTGTTGCTGCAATCACCATAAATCACACTCTTTAATCATTGGTCTCCATTGCAAGAAAAAGAAGTAGAAACTTTATGCTCAAAACAATGCTTGTAATTAAGTATTTTATCTTGGTAGGAGCATTACTTTTGTTCACCTTTACAATATACTTGCTCAAGGTTTGAAACACAACCATAGGGGAACTAGTTATATAGAAATTCTTTATACGCAAATTCAGAATAAAAATCAAAAGAAAAGTCCTTTTTTCATTTAGTTTTCAGGTAATAGAAGAAGACTCTTTTCTCAAGAATAATCTAGTTTATGAATCCTTTAACTAGAACGAGGGGATTCTTTCATCAATATGGAATGATCTCAATTGATGAGAAAGACTTGTTTCTCCATATAATCTCATCCTGATCTGGGTTGCAATTTCTCTTTATCTCATAAGTTCTTAGAATATAAACAATATGAAAACATTTACCTCTGTTGAAGTTTGAGCATAAAATATAGTTTTAGAAAGGTTCTTCAAAAAAGCTTACTTCATGCAAAGCTAGTAAAGGAGTGGACGTTTGTTGCAATATATACTGCCACATGACTTCTTGCTATTGGTTTTCATTTTCAGTTATGAATGCAATAGCAATATGAAATAATTGAAGAGAATTAGGGTGTAAATGCCACCTGTCAACACTCCAAATCGGCTGGCCAAAACAGATGGAAAATCCCTCTTGATCTCTACTATAGCTAGTATTTGTACCTATGAATCAATTGGAAAAACCAATTAAAGTGGGATTAGCAGTAAGCTCTCTTATAAGATCAGCGAATGCAACATTCCCATAGTCAAAAGCAAACAAACACAGTCCAATCTATTCCTCTTTCTTACAGAGTTCCAGAGAGCTAGGAAAGATACAAATACATACACTGCTTCACAAAGCTGCAGTTGCCCTTGCCATCTCATTTGCATAAATGTGCATAGTTCACTTTCCTCAGTTGAGGATTACATGCGCAATCAGCCTGCAAGTCTACATTCTCAATCTGGTGGTTGAAATGATGTTGTTAACCATAGTCAAGGCTGCTTGCTATGTGATCAATTAAACAAATATGATTGTAGGAAAATACAACAACAATAATTTAACACTCATCGATGTCTACCCTTAAAGAGTAAAAAATATTCCACCAAAACATATCAATAATCACAGGATGGTGAACGATCCCTTTTGCTTCCAAGGAGAGGATGAATGAAATCTGCTACCACAACCTGCTGCTGCAATCATTCATGATCTGATTTATAAATGTTGTAGCTTAAGTCCTAGCACCCATATTGTCTGCTCACACCATGGATTTGTGAACCCACTGACATGCTTCCCATTTGATCCAGTAAAATCCAATCTAAGCATGCCTGTAAGATCTTTACAACAGTAGTAACATACAGTATAACAAAATCTAAATAATGATAGATTATAACAATTTCAAAAGTACCATAACAGTCTTCATGTATGGGAGGGATCAAATGATCCTCATGAAACATAAGTCTCTTGACAATAGTAATGCTGGAATCAAATGCCAATACAAATCAAGTCTTGTGTGGCTAGGCACAACAAAGAGTCGTCAATGAGTGTGAAGAGTGTTTAGTTTAGCAGTGAAGAAAAACTATTGGATGGGAGGATTTTGTTTACTGTTAATGCTAATCTGCTTGACATGTATAGTTTGAGAAGATTGGTTTGATGGCTGTTCCATACTGCTAATGACATTTCTATATTGTGCTATTTATGTCAATTTTGTAGATGTCTTGAGAAATCATCACGTTAATTTTAATTTTGATCTGCAGGATTAAATATTTCACCAAGGGATTTGGCCTTACTTTGTCAAAAGGCAAGCATCTTATCAAAAAATGTTTTATGAACCTTTTCTTTTTGAAGTTGAAGCCTATGCTTGTTTAAGAATATATTGAGTGGTGTTGTCAATATACATTAGGTGGAAAATCATGTCGTTGGAGCTCCGTGTGGGGTAATGGACCAAATGACCTCCGCATGTGGCGAATCTAACAAACTATTAGCTATGGTGTGCCAGGTGTGTCCCATGGAATGTGGAAACACTGCTTCATAATTTTGAATATTTTAAAAAATAAATGATTTGTACCAAGCTTTTTTAAGTGATCTATAGTATTGATAAGTATTATGATGAATGAATGACAGCCTGCAGAAGTCAAAGAACATGTGAATATTCCAACACACATACGGTTTTGGGGCATTGATTCAGGCATACGGCATAGGTATGATTCTTTCCTTACAAACTCATTGTTTTGGTATGTTACGAAGTTACTGAAACTTGTACTCTAAAGAAGTCGCATCAAAATGGGTTTCTATAGTGCTAGGATAATCTCATAAATCATGTGAAGTGCTGTACCCAGCAAGGATGAGGTTTATCTAGTTATGACTGAATCTGTCCATCTCACTTCCTACTCACTCATCTACATCATCTAGGCATGTCTAAATGTTGTGCAGCTGACAAAAAATCCAAGCGGAGCAAAAATCCTAGTGATATTCAGGATTTCTGCTGCAACTATTTCTAATCTTACTCTTGTTGTACCACAATCTATTGAGAATGCAAATTTTAAAACTAAAAGACTTAAAAATAAAATGCCCAGTGAAAAGCTACTGAGACTAAATACAAAGGCATCATTGAAAAAACAGTTTACAAAATCTTCATATATGTCATTACTGATTACTGTTAGGGCTTGTTAATTCCATACAGTCAGTAAAAACTGCAGCTCCATCACAGACACCAGCATCATATTAAAATAGATCCAAAAGCAGTTAAATCGCCACCAGGCTGAAACAAAAATATACCTGCAACCATTGCCAGTTAGGAGGACAATGAACTGCTAGGACCATGCAGTTGGCAATCTTAACTCTTAATCCCTCCTCATCTATGCTCTTCATTACTTGCTTAAGGTATTAAAAATGTGTGGGATGGACTGTCTGATCAAGGCCTTTACAGCTGTATTTACATCCTTGAGGGACTGAAGAAACCTTGCATCATCTTTGTTTCTTTCCATCCCTGCCAGGCTGGTGTCTGATCCATTCATCTTAGTATCCTCAGACCTCATCGTGTTCCCCATGTTCAAGGAAAGTTTATGATTTGGGTCTTTGGTCTTGGGGATATCTTTTGCCAAACCCAGAGTGGTGCATATTTCAGCTTCTCAATCGGGGAGATACCTTTCGTCAGCACCCTCTTTGAAGCATGGGGTGCAAAAACAACAGGCCTACCCATTTGAAGTGCTGAAGAGTATTAATCATACAAAATGTTCAACACATCCAACAGTTCCAGCAACAACAAGAAACAACAATCTCTACATCAACAGCAGCTCCACCTAGAATGTCATTCTGTCTTCCCTCTTCATTCTACTTTTTATCTTGTTTACTATGAATCATGTTAGAAGGGATTCCAACTTGTTTTAGAGGGAGGAAATGGGTGCATGGGATAATGTAGACCGTCATATTAGTATTGTCATGATTATCGGCATAATTACATCTTTTAGTTGCTGACATGCTATGTGGTTAATAATTGTATTGTTGGCCTTAGGTTGTTTTGCAATGATTCTCGTGAGTACGTTTGGTTGTTGACCGTTGTGATCACCGACAACCTTTTGGGTCTTCTTGTCATATAAATAGAGTGATGTATAACGGGCAAAGGGTGCTTGTATCAGTTCCTCCCTCTATTGCACAAATTGTATTGAGTTCTACCTTTTGTTAATGAGAAGCTACTGTTATTGTCATTATTGTCTATACATGTGGTATGCTATATTATTTGCAACTGTCATGGTAGTTTAGTTTCTCTATATAAAAAGGACTCTCAAACAAATTAAATAATTCTTTTCTGCGGGGAGAAGATAAAGACAAACTTACGCACCTTTAGAGGTAGGATTCATTCACATGAGGATCTGAGATCGAGCCTTGGGAAGATCTTGCTTTGTAGGTTGCCTGCACCGTTCAGTTCATCAAGATTTCCAAATTGTTGCAAAATCTCTTCATAGTTTTAACACTCCAATTTTGCGGGAAAATCGTCACCTCCTTCCAAATATCTAGTGTTACAGAGTTGTGAAAAAAATATTTTCCATGGTGCTACTACTTGTTGGACCCAATGACCTAGTATGTGGCGATTTCACTCACAAGAGAAAATTTCACAAGAACATTGGTCCTCCTGATAGTGGTCCACATCATCTTCCAATTTAAGTCACTCCAGCTCAATCGCTGCTAGGTCTCCTTCTTCCTTTGTAGGCTGCTTGCCACGTATCTCCATCTTGTTACACTCCTCTAGGTTATTGTATTTTTTTCTAGCCTTTCCATTTGATTCAACCCAGAAAAACAAAAAATAAGTGTTTGGCTAAATACAAGATTAGGGTTACTTATGACTTATTTAAATCCTAGATTAGGGTTAGATACAAGATGTCTCTCAAAAAAATGGCATTTTCGGGGATGGGGATGTCATCAGACTTGGAGACTTCATGGAGATAGTCCCACCACAAAAGCTGACAAGGGATCTCCACAATTTCAGTCTCGGATTCTCGAAAGGTGAGGAGACTTGGGCATCCTGTATCTCTCGAAGAGCAAGACAAAAAGGGTCTCGACGACAAACACACAACTGTTTTTAAAAAATAAATTGCTCATACTTTAAGCACTCTATCTCTCACTCCAAAAAAACATATTTAGTAAGAGTGAGAGCAAACAAGGTTCTTGAAAGCAAAAGGACGACAACACATTCTCTACCAATTCTTCATTGATCAAATTGAAGTTTCAACACATTCATAAAGTGGAAGATCTCAACTTAGCTTTCAAGGCAAGGTCATGGCTCTTCATCATTTGCATTTTACTATTTCATTGTTCAATTTTAAATGTTTTGGATTTGCAATATTGCATCATAAATTATAAATAGAATTGTATGTGTTTATAAAATACATAATAGGATAATCCTAAAACATTAAAAACATTGTTTTTCATGAAAGGACTCCTCTCCTTCTGCGAATTGAATAAGGGCCATAAATTAATTTATAGAACATATTTTGTAGTTTCTTTACAAGTTCTCACAACATGAGTGACAAAGAGGGTCAACAAGGGCTTTTGGGGGTTGAATATGAGACTCCAAGTATAGATGTCGGGGGGGTGATGTAAGTAATTCCATTGGGAGTGTAACTGCTCATTTTAGTTGCCCTTCCAAGTTATTGAAACCTTTACCAAGGGTCCAGCCAAAAGAAGGTCCCTTCATAACAATTTGCAACCAAACTACAACTTTTAACAAAACTAGGGTCAACGAGAGCATTAGGTTGTATAAGTGTAATTTTTGTCATCTTATCTTAACACACACCTACTTCACATCCAAGGCAAAGGTGTAGAGGTCCATGTCACTCAAACAAAGGGGTGAAGTAATTAAATTGTGGGGTTGTGGTGAAGAAACACATGTAGCTGGTACTATGCCATCGAGGGTTCTACTCCTTGATCCGGAAACGGTAAAAATGCAAACTGATTCAGCTCCCATTTTTTAGTGGATGATTAAATTTTCTCAAATTCACACATTATGTTAAATTTGGCATATGTAGAAACTCTGAAATTGAAGTGTAATCAGCAGGTTTTACATTCATTCCCTTCAATTCTCAATTTCTCGTAAAACTTGTAATTACATTAAAATTGGCTTATATACTTAAAAATCAGATCAGAACTGATTTAAAACAGCAGAATAATGAAGGAAATGAGAGACACAATTCCAAAGTTGATAACGGAGTTCATCCATGAGGGACTACGTTTCTGGGTTCGTGAATACGACAAACTGATCCTATTAATGATGCAAAAATAAACACAAAACTTACATCAATCTCCAAAATGGGAAAATAGGACCTGCAAGTATCTCAGACTACCTTTAGAAAGTCTCCACAACCAGCTCTGGCTTTTTATCTTGGCACAAAAATGGTCTCCAACTGCATTTTCTCTCTCTAAAGAGGCATTTTATCTCTCTTAAACAATGCAAAGATTCTCCACTATGGGCAAATATATCTCTGCTATGTCATTGTTGCATCATCCTTGCATAAAAAAATACATAATAGGCAAAACATTCCTTTAAAAGGACTCTCTCTCCTTCAATAAGGGCCTAGAACTTACACAGTCATGCAAAAGGTCTCCTTTAAATACCAACTTGCTCCCTTTATAGTGTTTGCAACCTGCATGGTGTATTGGCCAAGGCTTATCTTTTTGGTCCATGAGAGGTTGAGATCGAATCCTCCTCCATGTCTACTGCTTTGCATTTTTCTATGTGGGGATTAATATCCCACATGTGTTGTGTTTCTATCGACTCAAGCCTTTAAAAAGGCTTGGACGTGCCATGATGCGCAACTCTGTTTTTTGGTTGGACTTGCGCCTAGCTCCATAGATGATGGTTTATGGATCGGTTTTGGGTGCACAATCCTTGGTGAGATGGTTTGATCCACATCCCGGCTCTGGACTCGCTTGGCTCACTCCTGCGTGCACCGGTTTGTGCAGCTCTAGGGCTTGGCCATGATGATTTTTTGGTTGAACTCTCCATACAACTCATTAGTGGGTTACATGAGTTGGTTCACCACATAGCTCGTCGACCTCAGCTCGACTCGGCTTGGTCTGCACGGCTCGACCTCTAGCTCATTTGAGTTGGTTGAGAACTTTGCAAATACTTGGGACTTAGTCCACATTCATTACAATGTGGACCTCAATGAGGTATATATGCAAAATCAAATGCAATGTAATGTGAATAAAGGCGGCGGGATCCCCTCTTGAAAAGAGTGGACCCATTGGGATTCTTTGGGCCCCTAGTTGGCATACCATGTGGGACCCACCTTGACCGTCGAAGAATGGAGGCTAAAACCATATTTTTCTCGGGAAGACTTTGCTACTTGTCGTGCTCACATTTTGCCACTTGGCGCGTTCTCACCATACCACATCAACACTATGCAACCTGCGCTTATTTTTGCCAGTTGGAGGGAAAATTGAGTGGGTGTATCTCCTGCATACGGTGTTCGTTTTCTTTTGTTCAAAAGACGTCGAATATCTCTCAACGATTTCTTTCGTAAGCAACCGGTTTTGAGAAGTTTAGGGAACAACTGAACCATGATTATCTTTCGGATCACTCCTAGTACTAAAACTTTGCAAGAGGCACAACTTCTGCTTGGCCATCTAATTTAGGAGCAAAAGAGCTTAAGGGGAAATGTAGAATGACTATTAGTGATCTATAAACACGGTGGCAAAGTTATTCAATGTGCAATATAAGAATGAGGCAAATGATGCCATTGGAAATTTTTTTCTTTGCTAGTGTCATTCCATTCCATGTGGTACACTCTCCTTATTATAAGGAGGTTATGACAAAGATAATATAAGCAAAACCATCATATGTGCCACCAACGGAGACAATTGAGGACAACAATCTTGGATAAGAACTATTCTAACATTAATATTTTAATGCAGAAAATTAAGGGATGCCGAGTCACTAGTGGATGCAACATAGTCATGGATTGGTGGACGGACGTTAGGCATCATCCACTCATCAACATCATTATCACATGTACAGATGGCCCTTACTTATTTATGGCTATTGATTATTTAGGGCACCATAAGGATGTCGATTTTCAGTTCCAAATCCTTAAAGATGTTATTGAGGAGGTTGGAGTGTAGAATGTGGTGCAATTGGTGGAAAATGTGGCCCATGTGTGCAGAGCTGTAGGGAAGTTGATTGAGGCGGCCTACAAACACATTTGGTGGACTACTTGTTGTGTGCATGCCATGAATAACATACGCAAGGACATGGGAAAAATTGGTTGGAGCAAAGAGGTTGTTAAAGATGCTAGAGATGTGCAAATGTTTATATGCATCCACCAAACTTCACATGCACTCTTCAAGACCTTTGTGAAAAGGAATTTATAAAACCTATGGAAACTAGATATGCATTGTACTTCATTCTCTTCAAGAGGATGCTCAAATTGTAAGATGCATTGCAAGTAATGGTCATAACAAGAGAGTAGAATTTGTGGCCCACTTCTAAGTCAGTGTAGGGGAAGAGGGTGAAGGAAGTGGTGAAGTGTGAGATTTTTTGGGCTGATGCAAAATACATTGTCTCCATCATTACTCTACTGTTTAAAGTCACTAGATATGTAGATGCTAATGCACCTAGGTGCATGAGTGTATTGATAGTATGCTCGGCCAAATGAAGGCCCCTATACGATGAAAGACCCCACATAGCAATTCTCCAATGAACATATTCAGCCAATCATTCACAAGCTATGTTACACCAAGTTTCCGGGACGGGGATGATAGGAGATGGGGGGATGTGTTTCCAGGACGGTTTTTTTGGAGGCCATTTTTTAGGGGATGACAGGGGATAGCTATTAAAAATAAGGGAAAATTTAAAAAATATAGGAAATTTCAAATATTAATATGATAACATTGATAAAGCATTCATCATACACATTATAGAACCTTAATACATAAAATTGGAGCTGAATTGAGATTTCACATAAGATTCAAGTTTCAACTAGAATAATAATTACAATGAAATGCCTAAGGGCTGCAAGTTTCAACTACAAAATGTCTGAAACATAAAGAATGGAAATATATTGCTGCCCCTAATCAAAATCCCACTAAAATGGCATCAAATTGTTCTTACTTGGATGCCCTACTAGCTAGGGACGGGTCTCTCACCTCCAAAGTTAGGGTCCCTATGGGATTTGACTCCAAGGTGTATATGCGCAACTACGGTGTTTGCACGTGAAGGGGTCGATAAAATGTATGCAAAAGTTCCGTTTCCTTTCTCTCCCAGCTCTTATATACTTCCCCTCGGCAATCGAGCCCCAATAACCCTAGGCGCCTTTCAAACCATGGAGGGGCCAATAAAATAAAAGTAACCAAAGTTACTGCAAGTAACTAAAGTTAGAACCACGGGGCCCCTTCCCAAAAGTCCCCAGCGTCCACAGCCTCTTGGGAAAGGTCACGGTTTGGACTCGACATGACCCATGGGTCCTTTGGCATAGAAAAGGGGGCATTACAGAAAGGGGACATTATAGTCCTCCCTTCCCAAATTTTGCTTGTCCTCAAGCAACTGCAAATTAGGATGCTGCAAAATCTGCTCACCCTCCCAAGTGGCATCCTCAGTGGCGAGTCCCTTCCAACACACCAAATACTCGGTGATTACTCTGCTCTTGAGCCCCCTCTGTCTCTCTTGATGATGGATTAAGTTCAAGCACCAATTTCCCTTCCTCATCTAGTGGCGGTAACTCTGTAAATGGTGCAATATGTGGTCCGAGTGTCTTCTTAAGGCATGAAACATGGAAGATATTATGTATCTTACTGTGCTCCGGTAGCTCTAGCTCATATGCAACTACCCCAACTCGACGAACTACTCGGTATGGACCATAAAATCGTGGTTTCAATTTCTACACACCCATACGCTTCGGTGAGGACTTCTATATGGTCATAAGCGTAGGAATACTAGATCCCCAACCTCGAAAGGCCTCTCTGTCTGTGCCGATCTGCATATACCTTTTGTTGGTTCTGTGCCTTCTGAAGATTCTCTCCGAGAGCCTTCAGAATATCCTAGTTCTCTGCTGACCAATCTCGAGCTTTGAGAGCTTGGCTATCTGGTAATACCAAATCTACGAATGTCCTTGCGTCATACCCATACAAGGCTCGGAAGGGGTCATACCTATGCTCATCGGTAGGTGGTATTGTAGAAATACTTACCCATGTGTAACCATTTAATCCATGCTCTGGCTTTGGTGTCTTGTCACATAACTCCATGCAAGTAGCCTTCTATCCACTTATTGACTATCTCGTGCGCCCATCATCTGCGTGGGTGGTAGCTAATGCTTAGGAGTTAACTTTGTACTCTGTAGTCGAAGATCTCTGCCAAAAAGGCGCTCATGAAGATCTTGTCCCTGTCATTGATGATATTTTTAGGTAACCCATGTAGCCGAAAAATACCGGTATAGAAGATCTGGGCCACATCCATTGCCTCATGCCCTTTGGGTAGGGAAAAGAAATGAGAATACTTAGTTAGCCGAGCAACTACAACATAAATGCAGCTATGCCCATGCACCAAGGGAAGCCTTGTGATAAAGTCCATAGATATACTTTCCCATTTCTGTTTGGGAATGGGGAGAGGCTGAAGTAATCCTGCTGGGAAAGAGCGCTTGGATTTGGTTTGCTAGCAAACCATACACTCTCTAACATGATTAAGGACATCGTCCTTCATCCCCTTCCATGCAAATCTCTCCCTGATGAACCTGTATGTTTTGAAATACCCAGGATGCCCAACTAGTGGTGTATCATGTACTGCTCGAAGGATCTTCCCCTTCATTTTGGATCCTGGTACAAGGAAGATCCTATCCTTGTAGAAAATGAGATCATCCACTACTCTGTATCGGTCGTCTCTGTATCATACCATCCATGATCTCACATGCAAACTGATTTTTGGAATACTCAACAAGTATATGAGCCTTCCAATCCGCTGAAATCTCAGACATAGAACTAAGCATAGCAGTGAGGTAAGGCCTCCTAGATAAAGCGTCAGCAACAATATTATTCTTACCTCGAGTGTACTCTATGTCAAAGTCATATGTTTGCACCTTGTTCACCCATCTCTGTTGGCGATCGTTGAGCTCTTTCTGTCCCAAGAAGAATCTCAAACTGTTGTGATCCATACGAACCACGAATTTGCTGCCCACAAGGTACTGTCTGAATTTGGCCAAGGCATGCATAATGGCCAACATCTCTTTGTCGTAGATTGAATAGCCTCTCTCCACGGGTTTCAGTTTCCGACTCTCATAGGCAATGGGATGCTGATTCTGCGTGAGAACTGCCACAACACCCTCTCCTGATGCATCACACTCTAGGATGAATGGGTGGGAGAAGTCTGATAATGCGAGGACGGGACATGAACTCATTACCTCGTTGAGGTGGTCAAAAACTTGTTGTGCAACGTCTGACCAAGCAAAAGCCCCCTTCTTGGTCAAATCGGTCAATGGAGCAGTCAACCGAGAGAAATTATTCACGAACCTTCGGTAGTATGTGCACAACCCCACAAATCCTCTCAATTGTGTCAATGTTCTAGGTGCGGTCAATCCAGGATTGTCCGTATCTTCTCTCTGTCCACCTTCACTGTACCCCCGCCAATTACATATCCCAAGTATAGAAGTGCGGTCATGCCGAACTCACACTTAGAGGCTTTTGCATATAACGAATTAGCTTATAATATCCCCAATACCTCACCCGGGTGCGATATGGTCCTCCCAAGTCCTGCTGTAGACTAAAATATTATCAAAGAAAACCAATACAAACTTCCGCAAGTGGCGGTTGAACACATGATTCATGCAAGACTGAAATGTAGCTGGAGCATTAGACAACCCGAAAGGCATCACCAAGAACTCAAAGTGATCGTAATGGCATCTAAAAGCTGTCTTATGCACATCCTGCTCCCTGACTTTGATCTGATGATATCCCGAACGCAAATCTATTTTCGAAAAATAGATTGCACCATGTAGCTCGTCCAACAACTCATTAATGCGTGGTACGGGATACTTGTTCTTTATTGTCTTCTTATTCAGGGCACGTTAGTCCATACACATCCGTAGGGTCCCATCCTTCTTCACCAATACCACCGAAGAAGTAAAAGGGTTGGAACTCGGTCTAATATGCCCCATATCCATGAGCTCCTGTATAGTCTTCTCGATCTCATCCTTAAACCGTTTGGGGTGACGGTAAGGAGAAGTAACCACCGGTCTAGCATCCTCGAGCTCAATCACATGCTCAAATCCTCTATTTGGAGGTATGCAGAGGTATGTCACCAAACACCGTACTATATGTCCGCTTGATAAGCCCTGTATATCTACATGGTACTCTGCTTTGTACATACTTTGATTTCTTGGTCGAAACCAAACAATGTACTGCCCAATCCACCCCATCATGCCTATAGATTCTCTCAATCCTCTTGGCCGTAACAACTCGGGGTGCCCCGAAGATAAGCCCCTCAAGATCACATTCCTCCCTTCGGACTTAAACTTCACTCCATCATCTAGAAGTTAGTCCGAAACTCACCAAGGGAATGGAGCCATTGTACCCCAAGCACTATGTTGGTCTCTCCAATACCAACAATATAGAAATCATTAGTAACTGTATAGTTACCCATCGTGATGCTCAATTGGGGAACCCGTCGTGTGCATCTCATAGAATCTCCATTGGCTACAACCACGTTGAAGCCCTCAAATTCCTCTATGTCTGTAACCCCCGCCTCTCAACCAATGAGGCATCAATAAAGTTGTGGGTTGCCCCACTATCAATGAGTACCACCACTTGTTGTCCCTGCAAAACTCCCCTAACTTTGAATGCCTTGTACCTCGGGGTACTAAACAAGGTGGCGATAGTCTCCGGGGAAGTCTCGCTATCCTGCTCCACACCCGCATCATCTAATGCCTCATCATCATCATCCTCTAATGGCTGTGTCCAACTCCTCGACACCATCACTCTCCTCGAAGACTTCTATGTATTGGGCCCTCCCTCTACCCTTGTAATCGTGTCCTGGAACCCAAGGTGTGTGGCAATCGAAACATAGTTTCTTTCGCCTCAATTCCTCCTTGTCCTCACTAGCTCCGAATGGTCTCCAGGTTGTATCTTTCCTAGGTGGAGGTACCTTCGGCTGCGAACCCCGGTTCTTGAAGGGAAACCCTTAGGCTGCACTCGAAGTGGAAACCTCGACTTAGGAGTGGATAACTCCAAGTCATGAGCTCTCCTAATAGCCTCATGCAACGAAGAAGGCTCAAATGCCCTCACAAATCCAGCGAGAGCAGTCTGTTAAGCTTGCTGTGAATAGGGATATCAACCTCATCTCTGTAACATCAGGTACCATGACCGATAGTCTCTTAAAATCTGTGATATATTGGTCCACGGAACCGGTTTGCCTCAGTTGAGTCAACTCTCTAAAATACCTGTCGGGGTCCCTCTTATCAAATCTGCTCACTAGCCTCTTTGTGAACTCTGCATAAGTCGTGATGTGTATGTGTCCCTGTGTGGTCAACCCATGATGCCACCAATCATGAGCGTCTCCTTCTAGATGTAAGATTGCAAACTTGATTGCATCTTCCTCTTGCATAGGATTCAAGTCGAAGTATGTCTTCAACTTTTGCACCCAAGACTCATGCGGTACACTTCTTAGAGTGTCAAATGTGGAACAAATCTGTCCCAACCTCTTTTGCATCTCGGTACACATGCACAGTAATCTCTCCTAGGCTGCTGTTGCCCGATCTTCATTTTGATATTCGGAATGACATGTCACGAAATTTGTCACTTAAAGTTTGGTACCTTTCCCAACAAGATTCCTCATCTACAATATCCCCTGGCTGCCGTACCTGTG
The DNA here is from genome assembly GCA_018340775.1 of Taxus wallichiana var. yunnanensis. Classification (NCBI taxonomy): domain Eukaryota; kingdom Viridiplantae; phylum Streptophyta; class Pinopsida; order Cupressales; family Taxaceae; genus Taxus; species Taxus wallichiana. The sequence goes on along the minus strand of CM031240.1, from coordinate 297,703,794 downwards.
AAACTTCCGGATCCTTCAAGAAAGAAGGTTCGTGAAACCCTAGAGGTTTGGTAGAAGAATGGGGGGATCGCTGTCCTGAATGACCACCCTTACCTCTTTGACCATGTTGTCCCCTATTGCTATTTTCACCTCTTTCCGCCCAAGTATCGGACTGTCTTGTGCTAATCTGTCAATGAGTTGGCTCAAATAGAGATTGGTAGTCTTCGGCTGCTTCACCATGTTGGTGAACAGTTGTCTCATCAGATCTACCCCCATATCCTCACTGTCTCTGTCCCCCATCTTTCAATCCCAACAGGCTAGAGAAAAAAACCGCTCACGATACCCTTTGTAATATCCCCGATGGGATACCACTTAAAAATGCATAAAATATTGAAAACTTGCAGCCAAATAAAATACTGATTATACCCGATTTTTACAGTTAGAACAACAAACTAAATAAACTTAATATTTCCCAAAATGACCACCCAAATTACTTGGAAATACAAAGAGGGCTTGATATTATTATAAATGACAAAGGAAACTATTTTTGGAATATTATAGAGTAGAATGCTGCCAGAAAATCACAGCGAGCCTAGACAGTTGGAAAACCCTCTCCGTACAGGCTGTAAGTCGCCACGCTTGGGACAGGGGTCGGAAAATGATGGGCGCACCTTGCCGTCTGCCGCCACGCCCAGCCCAAAAGGCTATCGTGACTTTGATCTGGGCCCCTCTGCTTGTCTTCCCCAAATGCCCCAAAACCCGCGAAATCCTTCAACGAGATGACTCCAACGAATTGCCACGCTCTACCCAAATGGCTGCCGTGGATCTGATCTGCTGCCGGGATTCGGATCTGGAGCCCACTAATTATTCTCTCCAAGCGCCGCCAAAAATCTTCAAAACCCTTCCTCTGTACCTTCTGAAATATCTCTGTAACACAACCTAGAAAGTAACTCCAAAATGACAGACTAGGGTAGATCTCTCACTACCAAAGAATGCCCTGCTAGCTAGGGACGGGTCTCTCACCTCCGAAGCTAGGGTCCCTATGGGATTTGACTCCACAAAGCTGTATATGTGCAACAGCAACAACTGCACGTGAAGGGGTCAATAAAATGTATGTAGAAGTCCCGTTTCCTTTCTCTCCCAGCTCTTATATACATCCCCTCGGCAATCGAGCCCCAACAATCCTTGGCGCCTTTCAAACCATGGAGGGGCCAATAAATTAAAAGTAACCAAAGTTACGCAAGTAACTAAAGTTAGAACCATGTGGCCCCTTCCCAAAAGTCCCCAACGTCCACAGCCCCTTGGGAAAGGTCACGGTTTGGACTCGACATGACCCATGGGTCCGTGGCGTAGGAAAAGGGGCATTACGAAAGGGGACGTTACATATGGTCGAAGGAACAACTCTCTTCATATGGTTAGATTGAAGATGAACATCAATTTTGATAATATTAATGCATAGACTGATACCAAGAAAAATATATTACAATTCAATTCTAATATAATATGATAAAATTAAAAATTATTGCTTGCAGAAGTCAAGAGGTAAGGGCATTCAGGATATACAAATATTTTAAGTATTGGTGAAATAGCATCCCAAGAGTTTAGATTCCAAATAAATGGAAATTGTGCCCATACATATGCATTAAATAGAATACACCTTATTTCTTAAAAATCTATTTCCAAGATATAAAATTGAAAAGCCCACCTTAATGTAAAGCTGCAACATAAATTTCAACTAGTACCACCTAACATGATAGAATTTAATAAGAAATTGTATAAATAAACTGATAAATAAAAGAACAATTTGATTAATATTGTATCATGGCATAAACTTTATAAGAAACGAGCTTCTTTAAAAAAAACATCAAAACTTGATATTAGACAAAAATCTAGAAATACATATTGACCATGCCAAGCTTGAAAACTATTAGTCCAAGGTTGAGCAATGTACAAGAGTAAAACCGAAGAGATAATCATAAGGAGTCAAGATTAAGAATATATCTGATGTCCTCTTGAATTTTGGTGGGCCACCACGAGGGTGGCAAACCATAGCATTCAAGATCCCAATTATCCAGGGCCCAGTTAGGCAACCCATCAATAACTTTATTCCTTTCACGACAGATGTGATTGAACTTAACTTCTTGGAATTTCTCCTGCAATATTTTAATCTTCCAGATTTCCTTAGCAATTCGCCAATTGGGAGAACTAATATGATTTGCAGAGAGCATTTGCATAATGATTTGTGAGTCTGCTTCTATTTAAATCTTCTTCCACCCAAATTTTAAAACCTCTTGCATACCTTTATAAACCACTTTAACCTCCGCCAGGTTATTAGTAGTAGTGCCCAAGTTCTCAGCAAAAATGAATTACACCTCCCCTTCCTTGTTTCTTCCAACTCCTCCCATAGCTGCTCTTCCCGGATTTCCTCTAGAGGCCCCATCTGTATTCAACCTTCCAAAGCCCATTGGAGGGGTCTCCAGGTGATTGTTTCTTTCATTTGTTTGTTTAATGGGAGAATGGAGCGGAGAAGCCTCCCTAGGATCCAGAGATACCTTATTACATATATGCTGCCATTCCACAAAAAGAGTTTGAGGCAAGGATATTTTGTGTTTTAGACTTTCCACTATGTTGATTTTTCGTTTTTTCCCAGACATAAGAGATATCTTTACTGATTTGTTGGAATATTCTTCTATTTCGTTCTTTCCAAATATTTCATAGGAGAAGAGACACACTACTCCATAACACTGGAAGAAGATTTTTTCCCTTTGGGAGGAGTCTCTACCAGTCTTTAAAAACCTGTTCGAGGGAAACAAAATCATTCCATTGTAACTTAAACAAAGCAGCGAGATGTCTCCACATTAGAATAACCCAGGGATAGGAAAAAGAGATGGTTAGAAGATTCTTCAGCCTTCATGCACAAAACACATCTGAAAGGACCATTATATCCTTTCTTCATAAAATAGTCTCCTATTAAAACTCTTATGTGAATAAGAAGCCACAAAAAAGCTTCCTTTAGGCCACATACCCTGCTGCTATAAGTGCTTGAAGAGAAATTGCAAAGGATGAGGGTTATATATCATCAAGGAGGTGTATTCGATGGACACTGTATACGTACTAGTAGGCTCAAGTCCCCATCCCAGCTTGTTAGGAAATGGGGCAAAAGAAAGAGGACGAAATGAGCTTCTTTTTTGTTTTAGTTGTAAGGAGGTTGTTTTAGGTTTAGGTGAGTTGGGAATGAGTGTGGGGGTCCTTGTGGGCCCCGACATTCCTTTTATTTTTATTAACTTTGAGTTTTTTTTTAAATAAAGATTTCCTTTGTTGGGATGTAGGGGACGCCCAAATGTCCCGATATGGTCGAGGGACTTGTAGAAGTCCCTTGGCCGTACCGGGGATGTCTGGGCATCCCCTACTGATCCCCTTCTTATTTTCGATGTCTTGGGGATGTTCCCTTTTTTTTGTGTGAATTGGGGATGGGTAGGGGACATTTCCTACCCGTCCTCGCGTCCCGAAACGTTCTCTATTGGGGAGGAGCCTAAATATGCCGGGGACATGTCCCCATGGAACATAGTTCGCAAGAGATGGGAGAAGCTCAACACTCCCTTGCACATGGTTGCCTAATCATTAAACCTGAAGTGGTATATACAAAGGTTTGGCAGAGTTACCCCCATACAAGATTTTGAGGTGAAGAAAGGGTTCATGAAAGCTATCCAAAAGATATATGATTCTACATATGCTGACATCATTCATACTAAGTGGTCAAAATTTTCCACTATTGGGGATATCCAGAAGAGGCCAAGTTGGATAGGGAGACTATGGCATAAGAGGACCCAATTTTGTGGTGGACTATGCATGGGCCTACTTCTTTGACAACCACACTAGCCATTTGTCTGTTGTCCCATGTTTCTAGTTCTTTTCTTCTGAGAGGAACTGGTCTACTTATAGCTTCATCCACTTTATTAAGAGGAATAGGCTTACCTCTAGGAGGGCGGAGAAGCTTGTAGCTATACATAGTGCTTTGTGTCTTATTGACTGTAACACGCTCATGTATAAGGAGAGTCCAACAACTCAATGAGATGTTGAGCCAAAGGAGCCAATGTAGGTTGATGATGAAGCGACACAAACAAGGTTGTTTGGTATTGGTTTGGAGGATCTCTACCTCGAGGAGGCCAATAGTTTGAGTGGTGAAGAGTTTAATGTGGGCTTTGAGGATTATTATAGTCATTGAGCCATTGGACACTTGTATTTGAATTTTGGATGTATTATGTAATCATCATTTTGACTATAAGTTATGATATAACTATTAATATATTGATATTTAGCATTTCCATTGTTCAATGCAATGTTCAAATCTATAATTGTTATTCTTTATACATTTTTTATAATTAATTCTTCAAGAACTATATATATTTGCATTGTCGTGCCCTCGTCGTCCCAAAACCTAGGCCCTTTGTTCCCCCATCCCGAGACTCTGTGGAACTATGTAAATAAACATTAACTTTCAGGTATGAACATATATAAGAGCAATTGCAAGATGGATCTATTAGAACATGTGATTAACTCAATAAAACATGAGAAGACATGTGCACCTAGCTCTTTGACTAGTTTGGAAGCTGATCTGGGTGTGACAAGGTGATGAATTGGCTAGAAATGACCTACAAATGCTTCATTTGGTTTTGGCTCTACACTGTTTACTGGTACAAAACCATTACTTTTGGACCTAATAGTTCAGCGGTTTCGTCTTACTTAATGGTTTGGTCTGATGCTAATGGAACTCGCAACTTTTGGAACCTCTGTGAAAGTATTAGGTCTCTTAAATGTGTGAAATCCTAAGTATTCAAGGGATTTGACCCAAAACCCTAACCTAGGGTAATACCCCTTCAAAAAGGTTATTTAATATTTTTGGGTTGAAGTGCAATCCATAGACCACCTACATTGCACTACTCGAACAAGCCTTAAACCGCATGTTGTATACCACATAGAGATATAATAGTGTATGGATACAAGTTTACAACCATATTTGATAATCTAATCACTTGATAATGCTTTGTAATGGCTCGGCTCGCTTGTGCTTGACTTGGCTTTGAAGCCTTATAATTAGTGAAGCTTGACTCTTGAACCTGGTTTGGAGTGCTTTAGACTTGTGTGGGGACTGCTCTTAATGTTTGCTGCTGCTTTAGGGAAATTGAGGAGAGCTTTGTTTACTTTTGGGTGATATTTTCTAGAGGATCTCTTGAAAGTGCTAGGTATTGCTAGGTGAGTAAATGAGTGCATTGGACTTTCTTATATAAGGTTTCATGGATATAATTTCGCATTAAGGTTGACCCATAGTGAAAGTATCAACCCATAAAGAGATATAAAATTGAAAAAGTGACTGTTGTGTGGCCTTGGACAAAACCGTTGTTTTCAGACCAAACCATAGGACAATTTGGTCTAGGAATGAAATGCGGCACTGTAAAGTTCTATGCATGATAATTATGAGTTAGAGCTGCTTGTGACCAATCTACAAGCATTTTTGTGAGTGACCAAGCAGGGTAATGAGGAGAGAAAGTCTTGCAATAGGACTAGGATATAACATTTCATCTTAGAATATGCCCACAAGCCATGATTTAGAAAAAAACACAACAAAATATTAGATATAAATAAATAAATACATATTGGCCATGCCAAGCCTAAAAACTATTGGTCCAAGCTTGAGCAGTATACAAAAGTAAAGCCAAAGAGATAATCATAAGGAGTCAAGATTAAGAATATATCGATGTCTTCTTGGATCTTGTTGGACCACCATGAGGGAGGCAAACCATAGCATTGAAGATCCCATTATCCAAGGCCCAATTAGCCAACCCATCAACAACTTTATTCCTTTCACGAGGGATGTGACTGAACTTAACTTCTTGGAATTTCTCCTGCAATATTTTAATCTTCCAAACTTCCTTAGCAATTTGCCAGTTGGGAGAAGAGCTAATATGATTTCCAGATAGCAGGTGCATAATGATTTATGAGTTTGCTTCTATTTGAATCTTCTACCACCCAACTTTTAAAGCTTCTTGCATGCCTTTATAGACCGCTTTCACCTCTGCAAGATTATTAGTAGTAATGCCCAAGTTCTCGGCAAAAATGAACTGCACATCCCCTTCCTTGTTTCTTCCAACTCCTCCCATAGCTGCTCTTCCTGAATTTCCTCTAGAAGCCCCATCTGTATTCAGTTTTCCAAAGCCCAATGGAGGGGCTTCCGAATGAATGTCTCTGACAATCCTCTTTTTAATATGAAACAGGGCAAAGAAGCATCCCTAGGATCAAGAGATACCTGATTGCATATATGTTGTCATTCCGCCGAAAGAGTTTTAGGCAAGGATATTTTGTGTTTTAGACTTTTAGCTATATTGATTTTAGTTTTTTCCCAGACATAAGATACATCTTTGCTGATTTGTTGGAATATTCTGCTATTTCGTTCTTTCCAGATATTCCATAGGAGAAGAGACACACCACTCCATAACACCGGGAGAAGATTTTGTCCCTTAGGGAGGAGTCTCTGCCAATCTCTAAAAACTGTTCAAGGGAAACAAAATCATTCCAATGTAATTTAAACAAAGCAACAAGATTTTTCCACATTGGATTAACCAGGGACAGAGGAAAAAGAGATGAATAGAAGATTCTTCATCTTCCAAGCACAAAACACATCTGAAAGGACCATTATATCCTTTCTTCATAAGATGGTCCCCTGTTAAGACTCTTCTGTGAATAAGAAGCCACACAAAAAAACTTACTTTAGGCCACATACCCAGCTGCCATAAATGCTTGAAGAGAAACTGCAGAGGATGAGGATTATCTATCATCAAGGAGGTATATCTAGTGGACACTGTATACGTACTAGAAGGGTCAAGTCCCCATCCCAACTTGTTAGGAAATGGGGCAGAAGAAAGAGGACGATCCTTCAAGACATTATGCAACAAAACTTGAGTATCATGGTCTATAACAAGCGGCCATTCAGAAATCGGAATCCAAACTTTTCCACTCTCCTAGGAAGAACTAGACTGTGTACTATAATGAGCTACCTTAACCCATCCCATCTCTTGCATTTGCTTCATAATAGTCTGAAATTGAGGATATTGAAGGATAAGAGGGGGTTGTCCATCCCAAGAATCAGTCCAAAAATTAGCTAATTGCCCATTATTAACAATCCAGAAGAGCTGGCGTTTAATAGTTTCCTCTCCCATTTTGATAAACATCAAGGTCGGAGAACCTCTACTAGGGAGGGATGATTTGATGATTTTCTCTGGGGATTACTTTCAACATACTTTTCTCTGAAAGTAGCCGCCCACAGATCATTAGGATAAACAAGCAACCTCCAATAAAGTTTAGTAGCTAAGGCTTTGTTCTGCTTGGGGGAGGATCTAAATCCCAAACCACCTTCCTTTTTTGGCCGGCACAAAGTGTCCCATTTAACTAAGGACCATTTTTTCTTATCTTGAGCTCCACTCCATAAAAATTTCTGTCATATAGAATCTACCTGTTTCAAGATAGTTCTAGGAATATTTAACATAGATGCAACATATATTGGCATAGCTTGCAGGAAAGATTTGATTAGTGTCATCCTACCTCCTGAAGAAAGCCATTTATTAGTCCACTTGTGTAATTTTAATTCAAACTTGTTGATTAGCCACTGCCAATCCTTTAACTTCTTCGCAACTAAAGGAATACCCAAGTATCATAAAGGGAGCACTCCCTTATTAAACTGGAAAATATTCAGAATTTGGTCTTTTTCTTGTCTAGAACAATGAAAGAAGACAATACTGGATTTTCCTTGATTGATCAGTTGACCCATGGCTGGTGAAAATGTATAAAGCACTTTATTCATTTGTTTAGCTTCGCAAGAGGTAGCTCGTCCAAGCAACATTGAGTCATCAACAAATTGGAGACAAGATGAATGTTTTTAGCCAACTGTATTCCATGAATTCTTTTCTCCTGGCAGGCTTTTATTTTACAAGTCTCCCCATACATTCCTCCAGAATAATGAATAAGAAAGGTGATAGGGGATCTCCTTGTCAAATGCCTTTGGATGCACCAAAAAAATCTAAAGGAGAGCCATTAACTAAAACAACAAAAGAAACAAAAGAGGCTTGTACCCGTTGAATCCAATCCTTAGAAAAACCAAATTGAGCCAACACCATGCCTGGAAGACCCAATCCACTCTATCATAAGCGTTGGATAAATCCAGTCGAATAAACATTGTTGAGTTTCTTTGAATGTCCATAGAGTGCAAGATTTATTGAGCTAGCACAATCTCATCATGAATATGACGACCAAGAACAAATCCACCTTGCTCATGAGAAATAATCTTATGAAGTAGGGGTTTTAGTCTTTCCGCTATAACTTTGGTGATGATTTTATACAAGACATTAGATAAGGCTATAGGCCAGAAACCAAAGATATCTTCCACTTCATGAGTTTTAGGGATAAGACCAATGAAAGTCTTATTTATCTCTTTAAGCATGTTTTAGCCATCTTTGCTTCCTCCACCACTTGTAACAAATCCCCTTTAATAATATCCCAAAAATCAGATACAAGACATTACATAAGGCTATAGGCCGGAAACCAAAGATATCTTTCACTTCATTAGTTTTAGGGATAAGAGCAATGAAAGTCTTATTTATCTCTTTAAGCATGGTTTTAGCCATCCTTGCTTCCTCCACCACTTGTAACAAATCCCCTTTAATAATATCCCAAAAGGCCTGGAAAAATTCAATTGGGAAGCCATCTGGACCTGGTGTTTTGCCTCTTTTCATATTGAAGACTACACCTTGGAGTTTTGCTTCCGTAACCGATTGAATCAACTTTTCATTATCTTGTGGGGAGATACTGCTCGGTAGTAGGTCCAGAAGTTGCTGTTGTGAATTCAGATCCAAAGGTTGAGAGGTGAACAACTGCTGAAAATACTCTTGAGCTACCTGTTGCATTCCTTGAATCGAATATGCTTTTGTTCCTGCCCCATTGGATAAGGAGTGGATATAATTATGGGCCCTCCTAGCTTATAAAGATTTATGGAAGAAGGCTGAATTTTTATCTCCCTCCTTTAACCATTGTATCCTTGACTTTTTCTTCCACATAATTTCTTCTCGATCTCCCATTCCTGTAATTATGCTTTCAGGAGACATTCTTTCTTAAAAAGGTCCAACGACAAACTTGGATTTCGGTGAAGGTCATTAACATCTGCCAACTGTTCTAGAATCTTTGTTTTTTTCCTTAATATCTCCAAACTCATTCCAATTCCAAGCTTTTAGCTTGAATTTTAAGTAGGTCAGCCTCTTGACAAACATAAACATTTGAGTTCCAAACCTGGGTTTCCCTCCTCCCACCATTGCTGAACATGCTTAACAATATCTTTATGACGAAGCCACATGAGCTGAAATCTAAAAGGGCTTTGCATGGAGAAGTTCTTCCTAGTTCCAAGCATACCGACCGGTGATTTGATCCACTATTATTGAGAATCAAGTGTCTTAGGAGCACAACCCCTTAGCCACCAATCTTCTGATATCAAAAACAATCAATTCTTTCCATTATACAATCCTGACCCTGCCGCCTATTTGACCATGTCATCATGACATTAACAATAGGCACATCCACCAAATGATGATTTTGAATGAATTGAGCCATGACACTCGAACTAGCGTCTATATGGGGTGTACCACCCTGTTTCTCTTGAATATTCAAGATAGTATTAAAGTCCCCTCCTAAAATAATAGGCAGCTGAGGAAGAGATTAGATAATATAGGTCATCCCCTGCCAAAGTTGTCTTATGTCTTCTAGCACCAAAGGAGCATAAACATTAACGAATAAGAACTCCGGGATTCCATTTTAGAATAGACATGCAAACATAATGCACCTTTAATCGCACATGAATTTAAGACCGTAATCATGCTTGGGTCCCAAAGAGAGACAATACCTCCTGAAGCTCCTTGGGAACTTAGGGAAAGGTGTTTAGCTCTAGGCCAAATGTTATCAGCTAACACATACATAAGCTCATTGGATGCTTTGGTTTCCTGAATGCAAACCATCATGGGATGATCCATATTAATCATTCTTTTGAGTTCTTGAACTTTTGAAGGAGAGCCCTTCAAACCCCTTATATTCTAGGTGATCGCTTTCATTGAGAAGAACTTTGGAAAAATTGGGATAAGTCCCGAGCTGTTCCCGAATTACTCAACTTTTGGCCCTCTTGCTGAATTTTAACTTGATTTGACTTTCTCCCAACTTTCATGTTGGTATCCATTTTAAATTTCTTTTTTCCCTAATCCATGATTTAAGGATTAAGCCAATACTGACATTATCACATGACAAATTATCAAATTTAGGTGTCCACACCATTTTTCATATGGTTAATTGTTACTCATTCTCTTTCATTCCCCCCAAAGCAGACCCCATGGACACAAAATTGATATCTCAAGGAGATTCGATAAGTGAGGATTATGCCAATGGGAAATTATTGCGTTGATAATCCCTCTTAAGCTAGATGTGATGGACCCTAGGAAAAACCCATTGCTCTCACCCCCCTTTACTGTCAATTTCTTGAAGCCCAAGTGAAGAGTCTCATCATCAACTATATTTGTTGCAAGAAGGTGCTTCTAAACAAGTTATGACATTCAAAACCTCCAAAGCTAGAGCCTACAATTTGTAAAGCGCTCTACAACTTGAGTCACCAAATAAATTGCTTTTTAGAGCTCAACAAGTTTCAACATCAATGATCCATGTATAGTGCTCACCATAAAGCTTAGTTTAAAAGAAGTGTGCTCAAGAAGCCAACAATGCCCAACTTCAAGGGGCCGAAAGCACTTGCCAAAAGGAGGCAAAGGTACCCAACAACAAAGGGGATGAGAGTGCTCGCCTCAAAGGGCAAAAGGTTTCCAAGTGTAGAGGGGCCAAAGCTGAATCACCACATGAAGAACTAATGTATCAAATCACCAAAAATAGCTAAAATCGCTCATCGACAAGGGCCAAAGTTGGTCACTACAAGGAGTCAAAAGAGAATCATCATATGTGAAGTAATAGTTGTATCTCCACATCAAGATTCACAAGGAATGTTTTCTTTGGCGACAAATCGAGTTTCATAGTTCAAATTCGACAAGAATAGAAAGGTGTTGGGACAAATGTTACCATCTTAAAAAACGTTCCCACAATCGCTTATCCATCGTGGAATTCTCAATAGGTGTTATGCATTATGCAAGGAAATTACCAAGTAAAGAACAAGGAATGATATTAATGTTACGTTGGATTGTGCTGAGAGGAGACAATCCCCCAACCTCTTAAAAAATGTCTTGATATTCGTCAATAATGACCTAAATACCCAATGGAGCCAATTTCCTTGGTGAACAACACGAAGAGTTAGACACTTATCAATATTTAAATGTTTAACTTCTTACTTGCCATAAAATAAAGGACTATGTGAAGACGAGAAAGAAGAGGAGGTGTGTCTGTTTATTTTACCATCCTTTTGGGTCTTTTTAGGTGTTGTGTGACTGATCATGAATGGCATGTTGACCATACTAGTAAGGATGACCAACAATTAACTCATAACATTTTAATGGAGTGACAACACATTAAACTACATCCTTAAAAAGGTCCAATGGCAAAAGTGACCGACGATTGCCTTGTGACCAGTATTTCATTCCCAACATCTTTGACCCAACCTAAATTATAAGCAGCTGGATGGGATGTGGTAGGAAGTTGTTAATCTGAAACTAGCTTCTAAGATGCTAGTTTTCCTGATTGCCATTATCGGTGATAAGAGATACCAAGTGATACTTAACATCTCTATGTGAAAAGTGTGTCCTTTGGGCTGTCGAATAGTTTCAGATCACTGAGATATGTTGTGGATCTGGAGCAACTTCAATCTCTACATCCTCTTGTTGTTCTGTAACAATAGCCTTAGATTCTTTCTTGGCATGTCGACATTACGAATGTCCATGGTAATTGTTATTTCTTTTGGCAGTAGATAATGATGGCTGAGCCAAGCCCTTTTACTGTCCACTGGGGTTGAACTGAGTCTTAGGAGTGGAAGGGTTTGAGAGAGAAGCTCAGGCATGGCCTGAAACCTAGAGCTAGAGCATTTATTCAATCCAAACTTAGTTTCGACAAAGATAACAATCCTATAAGCTCTCTTTATGAAATTTACTTCAAACATGTATACCTCCTTATTGGGAAGTAAACCACAAATAAATTTGATCTTGAGTACCTCTTTAGGATCTGAAATTTCCATCTCGAGTTGCACCTCTGTGAAAATTTCCATGTGTTGTTGCATCAAATAAACTGGAAATTGTTTGAGTTAAAGCCATCATTTACATAGATTGTTTTGATACCCAACAGGGTCATAGCCTTGCTTCACAACATCTTTGAAACCAAACAATGTGGTGATCTGATGATCATGACCATCTTCATCTTCAATAGTTGAAGTCATCTTCTGAAAATTCTGCCACCAATCCAGGGCAATCTATTCCATAGTTTTCTCTATAGTTTGGATCATGTCAGCATCAGTGATCCTGCGGTATGTCGTGAAATAGGCCTCAAGGCTACTGAGCCAGTAGTGAAGATTCTCACTATTGCGGTTGTAGTTGAACTGATGTATTTACCATTTTTATCTTGGCAGAGAGTTGAACAGTCTATGATGCTTGAGCGGATCTCTTGCATATGCTTGGGTTGCTCCTCAGTCTAGTTGACAAGGATCTGCTCAAGAGCCTTGTCCCAACAAGTAATGATCTGCTCAAGGGTATTGGCATTCACAAATTCTTGTGATAATTTCTTAGGGGCCTTATTCTTGAACTGGATTTGACACATCAACATAATGTAAGCTAGATCCGGGGTGATACAGGTATCTGGTGGATCTAGACTGATAGAGGGATCTATTGGATTTGAACCAGGATGAAGCTTGAATGCAATGAGTTGTTGTCCTTGTCATGCTGAAAGAAATCAGACATCTGTTCCCAGAATTTGCAGATATGTGTTCAGTTGTAGATATATGCCAGAAATTGTAGATTTGTGCCCAGATATCCAAATTTCATGTCTAGGGTGAACCTCTAGTGTTGCCGTAAGTTGTTCATGAATACTGCAACAACAGAGGTGCTTGGACAGTAGAGGCCATGATGTAACTGCCAGATTCTGAAATTTGCTGAAAATATCGAACCAGTGGAGGTAAAATATAGAAACCCTCAAGAGGGCATGCCTTCAATCGTAGGATGCCTTGACGGTGTTAGGTTAATTAAGGGTAAGAGATTGAAACCATTGAGATGACGTGATCTATTGCCCACAATCATTAGGCTCTGATACCATTCGACATGGGCACAATTACGATAATGAGAGACACAAAGATAGTCATAATTCTACATGTATGCTATTCTATTAGGTGTTTAAAGAGTACTATTATATACAAAGAACCTTCTAGACAAAAGGAAGCTTCTAAGAGCACAGAGAGAAAATGAAGTTTCTAGGAGAAGACACGTACAATAAGCTTGTAAATCAAGGAAGCTTCTAGAGGAAGATAGAGAAAGGGATATGTGGCAATGGCAAGAATACACAACAAAATACAATTTAGCCCATGTGACTAGAATAGCCATGTGATGCATTCACATTTTCTACCTTCAAAAGCTAGTGCATTCTAACCACAACTCAATCAGTGCAACGGCCTTATCTTTAATGTGACGAAAAATAATTCTAAATTATGCCACCAATATATTCTTGAGATTTTGTGTTTGATACAATTTTTTCTATCAACGAATCTATTACAAGTGAGGAGAATTCAAACATGTAGGTTCAGTGTATCACTTTATAAAAGCTATAACTAGGGCATTCATAAAAAAATTAAAATATTTAGTATTCATATATTCTAACTATAACCAAATCAGAGGTAAGACAACTTTACCCACCACTTCTGCAAAACAAACAACTGCAAATTTGTTGCAATGGCAAATTTACTTGATAAATAATCTAAACCACAATTAGCTGTGAGATATATATATATATATATATATATATATATATATAGAACCCCTTTGTCGGTGGAGTTCCAACTATGTGTAAGCAACACTTTCGGCCTAACCGCCAAACGGTTTGCTATCACTCACACGTCATCATCCCTTCCTCTCCTTCATCGGTTGAGTCCCTACACATTGGCTAGATTTTCTACATAGCTGAAAACCTAGGCAGTCATGAAATAAATCTCCCTCATTTACCGGTGAGGCTCCCGTGTAAGATTTGTCAATTAAATATGCTAGTATCTATTTAGGGGTTTTACTTTAACCATGCGGCTCATGAACCATAGTTTGTATAGTTTTGCAGTAAACAAATAAACAAGCTGTTAAAGAAAGGAAATATCTAATGAAGAAGGAAATGATATAAACGCAAAAAGAAGAAAGAGAAAAGATGCACAACCCAATCAATAGATCACAGAGTTGATTGCATGCACATGGGACAAGAATCAATAGATATTAACACACATAATTATAAGCAAAGGCAACTTCAGATCTAGATCTAAAATAACACAAAGTTTATAAGTAGATCTAAGACAAAATGCTAGAAACAAAAATACACCGTGACTCAAAGTTCTCAGGAAATCTGCTCCTTTCTATTCCTTGCTTCAAATAGCTATCGGGGTTTCAAAGCACAAAGTCGGAACACAAGAATCTGCTTACAAATTCGATTCTTAACCCGAAGGTTCTTCCTCTACTTATAGAATGTAGAAGGAAAATACAAATGAGGAAGTCAATTTGAACTAGAACATAAACAGTAATAAAGGTTACATCGACAATCATCTTCCTCTAATTCCTCTCCAAGTGACATGCATCCGGATTCATAGTCAAACTTATACACATCTGTCACTTAACTTATAGAATCGTTCTACATAACTTAAAGTAATGGTTTTAAAACCAATAACTTTAAAGTTTTACCATTGCATCCGGGAACGTGGAAAATAGAAAAAGAAATAGAAGAAGAAAGATTCGCTAGTTGTAACATTTACATCTTCTTTTTGTTTTGATACTGAATATACTTGTCGAACATGTAATTAAGCAATTTCTCATCTACTTTAGCCACAACTTCTTTTCGAGTCTTGAATTGAAAGCAAACTCTCATTCAAAACCATGATGCACGCTTACACATCCTTCAAGCTCGGCCCGAACTTCTCAATATTTGACTGCAAAGCATCACCAACTTACTCGATCTAGATAGTGGGTGATAAGACCTAGCACACTCCATGACAAATTCGCAATCGAGAAATTTGTGGATGGGAATCTTTGAAGCTCGAATGATTCCACTTGCTTTTGTACGCACGCATGAGAGAAATCTTTCCGGACTTTGGATCTCGATCAATTCGGAAAGAGGTTTTGGACCTAGATCGTATCTTGATGTCGCAAACACTGGAAGTAATGCATGATTCTGCTTGAGCTTTCTTTTTCATCCCGCTTTGCCATGGATGAATTTGTCTTTGTCGATCAATTCTTGTTCTCTTTATTCGGATGGAATTCTTTAAAACCGGTGCAGATCGGAGATTTATTCAGATTCGAAGATATATTCAATGTATTGGACATTGATTTAAGCTCCTTTTAATTATAAAAGCACTGTAATGAATTTCTGCAATTAATTGAGATAAAGACAAAGAACTTGAACATGAACACTTGATTTTAATCATAAAATCTGCATATATAAAGCCCTGCTGCCCCAAAATTTGAGGTTTTGTTTGCATGCAAAGCAAGCATGAATTTTGTCAACTTCACACTGTGCACTGTACCACTATGCATAATCAATCAAATTTAAATCAAGCTCCTTTAAACCTAAGCGCCAAACTTTGAAGCTTTTTGGCGGTGAAAACACCTTCCTCTCGAGCAAAATTCCTCCTTCTTTGGGCGCCAAAATTGCCTCAGGCTGCACTTCCTTGCTAAAGAATTACTTAATTCATCATTATAGCAGCCCATGCTTATATAACCTTCATCATTCTATAATTAATTATTGCCTCTCTTATTCCTGACAATTAATTAATTAACATGCTTTTCTCTTCAATTTGGGTGCCTATTTTGTGCATGCTTATGGCTGCCATTAAATAAATTAAATTTATTTAGTTTTAACTTTCTACTTCCAGTCCACATTGACTTCACACTATGCTTTGACCTCATGCGCCAAAAATAGGAATTAATTCCATCAATAAATACTTTAAAAAGTATTATTTCTCCTCTAGATGGGTCGCACTTTTTTGCATGAGAGAGGGCTGCATTAAATAAATTAAATTTATTTAATTTTAGAATTCTATTTCCAATTTCCTTTATCCCCTTCTCTAGTGTTTACTTTTCCTCATGCTTGGGCGCCCATTTTGGAAATAGAATTAATTAATAAATGCAATTAAAGCTTATCCTTATATTCCAAAAGGGGTCGCACTTTTTGACATGGGTGCATTCTATTTTTAAAAGTCAATTTCAATGGGATTATTCACCCTGCTTTGCAGCTCCAAAAATTCCATGATCCACTTAAGTATTTGACTTTCATAATGAGATTTTTATCCTCGCAAGGCGGGTAAAAATTCCCATCAATGCCTTAAGTGATTTTCTTTTATTTCACAATGAGAATTTTCACCCTACAAGGCAAGTAAGAAATTCTTGCACCTCGCTTTGCCTCTAATTTTCCCATTATGACTTAAGTGACTTTGCTTTCATGGGAAAAAAAAGTACTCTGCCAGGCGGTACAAAATTCCCACCGCCCGCCGCCACCAAAAATCCTATGATCCACTTTAAGCCTTCATTTCCCAAAAATACGACCTGCTGAGAATAGGCCTTTTTGTGCATGACTTCGTCTTTTTAGAGAGAACTGGACTCTTTGTGGCAAATTCCTTCTGGCATGACGTCCGTACATGATCTCCAGATAATCTAGGCAAGAAAACAGACTGAACTGACAAAGAAATTGACTTAGAGAAATTTCACAGAAAACAAAACGAGAAAAAATACCAAAACGCAAAACGTTGCGAAGTCACGAGATAAAGGCCATGATTCATTCCTGGTTAGAACCCTATCTGTATATGGGAATATTGACATGTAAAACCTTAACAGGGTTAAAACGGAGCACAATTTACCTCAAATGGGGCTTAAAATAATTAAATAAAAATTTCCAGCAGCAAACCCCAACAATAGGATAAAACGCGTTTGGGCATCCGGGTATTTGTTGAAATTGAATTGTATGACTCTCTGGGCATATCGACATAAAAGCAGACACTTTCGGCAATTAAAGCACAAAACGACCCATTATTTTAAAAGTACGATTTTTTTACATGGGGTAGTCTC
Source organism: Taxus wallichiana var. yunnanensis (assembly GCA_018340775.1). Lineage (NCBI taxonomy): Eukaryota > Viridiplantae > Streptophyta > Pinopsida > Cupressales > Taxaceae > Taxus > Taxus wallichiana. Next base: position 297,686,509 of record CM031240.1, on the reverse strand, counting down.
AGATTTTAGGGTGAAATCTGCGGACACCAGTCGGCTCCGTCTGTGGACATCTGTCTTTGTCAAAATGACAAGGGTAAATATGAGATCCCAGTATCTCTGGTTTCGTATCTTGTCCTTTGGGCTCGGGGTCAGGTAAACAAAAACAACACAACACAGAAAAACAAGGAAAAGCAAAGTTTTATTTATATACATACAGGTTTTACCCTGCTTTCTTTTTATGTGCGGAACAGCTTCAAGTGTTGCCCATTGAAAGGCAACGGCAATTCAACTCCATCCTGATGAGCAAGAATGAAGCTATCAACTCCGGTGATCTTTTTGATTACAAAAGGCCCTTTCCATAGTGAAACGAACTTCCCATGCATGCCTTTTGTTTCTCTTCTTTTGTCCCATAAAAGGACCCAGTCATTGATCTCAAACTTTCTTTCCCGGCTTTTTGTCGAAGATAACCTTCACCTTCTTTTGATGTTCTGACAATCTGTCTGTGACTTGAACCTGTACTTCTCGCAATTCAATCAGATACATTATCCTTTTTTCAATAGCATCATTGAATGTAGAATCCTCTAGGGCTCTAGAAAGTTGTAGGGTAGGCAATTCCAAGGTAAGAGGCAACTCTGTGTCTCTTCCATATAATAGCTGAAAAGGGGACATGCCTATAGCCCTCTTTGGTGTAATCCTATCTGCCCATAATGCATCAAATAACTTCTTGTGCCAAGTTCTTTGATTTTCAGTTACTAGCTTTCACACGATAGTCACCAAATTTTTATTACTTGATTCAGCCTGGCCATTCCCTTGTGGATAGTAGTTGGAGGAATGTACCAGCTGGATCCCATGAGTGTAGCAAAAATCAACCAACTCCTCAGAAGACAGATTTGGAGCATTGTCTGCTACTATTTTATTAGGTACGCCAAACCTAATAACAATATTTTCCTTTATAAAATTACACACCTCCGCGGAAGTGGCGTTCTTAACAAGAATGGCTTCTACCCACTTACTGAAATAATCAAGTGTTTGTCGAATATAGTGATGACCGACACTGGAGGCCGGGTTGAGCATACCAATAAAATCCATTCCCCATTGCTGGAAGGGTTCTTCAATTACAATTGGTTTTAAAGGTAATGCGGGTAATTTTTTACAGCCCAACAAAGTGTTGGCACACTTGACACTTAGACACCCACTTTGCAGTATCTTGAAAAAGTGTGGGCCAGTAATACCTTGCTCGGAGGATCTTGTGAGCAGTGACTCGGGTGAGAAATGACCACCGCAAGCCATGTTATGAAATTGTTTTAAGAGCTGATCCTACTAAGCTTTATCTACGCATCGAGAGAAACACACCATCAATTCCTCTTTTATATAAACCATTGTCCCAAAGAACAAAGTCTTTAGACTTTAGCTTAATAGTACGTTTCTCTTTTTGAGAAAGTTGATCCGGGCATTCTCCATAAGTCAGAAAATAGGCAATGTTACTGTACCACTCTTCCACCAGATCTATAAAAAGGACCATAGGCAAATCTTGATCTACCTCTGGCGCTTGTTGCTTTCATCTCAGTCATCAATTCGCACAGCCTCTTCCTCGAACCAGCTTTGTAGGTTTGATATCTAGGTCATATTCTTGAACTTTCGTCACCCATGTGCCTCTTAACAATCGTAACTCTTGTTGGGTGAGAACAGATTTCACTGCAATATCTGGAACCGGGACCATGGTATGTGAGGAAAGAATATAGTACCTAAATGCCTTACATGCCTTTACCACTGAGTATGCATGTTTTTCCATTGGAGTATATTTCAACTCATAAGCTTTGAGAGGCATGCTCATAAAAGCAATTGGAGCTTCTACATCCTCCTGATTCTTCTGCATCAAGATTGTTGACATGGTGTGTTCGGAGGAATAACAGTAAAGAATAAATTCTTTACTAAAGTCAGGTGAAACCAAGACTGGGGCTTTTGATAAAGCCTCTTTAATTTTCTCGAATGCTTCCTTCCCTTCGCTGCTCCATTTGAAATCCTGTGTCTTCTTCATCATATTTGAAATATGACGAGTTAGCTCAACAAAGTCAGGGATGAATCTTCTGAGAAAATTAACTTTACCAAAGAAAGAGTGAACCCCTTTTTTGGATGTTGGCAACAACAAAGACTGAATAGATTTGACACGTTCCGGATCTATCTTGGTTCCTTCCTTGGAGACAATGTGTCCTAGTAGCTTTCCTTCTGTTACAACAAAATAGGATTTCTTAGGGTTCAGAGAAATACCATGTTTGCGGCATTGGATTAAGACCTCCTCTAGATTTGAAATGTGCGTGCTCTCTGTCCTTAGAAAAGACTGTCAGATCATCGAGGTATATTACTATGCTGACATCTTTGAGATGAGCAAATGCTAAATCCATAGCTCTTTGAAACGTAGCTCCGACATTGATCAAATCGAAAGACATCTTCGATAAGCAAAAGTTCCCCAAGGTGTAATGAACACCGTTTTATATTGATCTTCCTCAGCCACCTTGACCTGATTGTAGCCTGAGAAACCATCAAGCATGGAAAGCATTTCAGATCCAGTAACAACCTGCAGAGTGTGATCCATGATGGGGATGGGGTAGTTATCTTTTAATGAGGCTTGATTAAGATTGCGAAAGTCAACGCACAATCTAATCTCGCCACTCTTCTTTCTCACAGGAACTATGTTGGCTAACCATTCAGAGTGATGTATGGGATAAATTATCTTTGCATCTAACAACTTTTGGATTTCTGCAAAGATAGTTCCCTGAAAATAGTAATGCCACCATAGCTTCTGTTTGAAAGGCTTTTGTTCTGGTTTTAATGGGATATAGTGTTGAACTTCTGCAGGCTGATATGTCTTTAGATCCTGGTAAGACCAAGCAAAAACATCCATGTATTTCTTAAGAAGCTTTGTAAAAGCTTCTCTTTTTTCCTCTGAACAACACTTACCCAGATTTACTAATTTGGGATCATTGTCTGCTCCCAAATTTAGTAACTGTGTATTGGAGGAAGAACCTTCCCCACTTTATTCATTCTTTTAAGCATCGATCATGCTTGTCGAACATTTCCTCAAGAGATACCAAGCCTTTAGGAATTTTATTTCTCTTTAGCTGGATAATCTCTTAACTTCCTGAGACCTTTGCATCCGTTTCTCCCACAGTAGTTTGTCTCGGAGGTGAGTTGCTTCCCTCATAGTAGATCTCTTCGAAGTTGTTCTTTTGTTGGAGAAATGCAACAATCTATTTGTCATCATTAAAAACCTGCCATTGTTGGACGTTATCAGGAACCTTTGGGCTGAAGACCATCTCAACTTTGTAATCCCCATGTCTGAAAAATGTGGGAGGCTGATCTGAATTTAATAAAGTTGTAGTCACTGCAAGTGAATCAGCTCTAGAATTTCATTCTCTTGGAATGTAAGATACCGAGAAAGCTGAAAAATCCGGGATAGCAGAGTGGACTCGATCTCTATAATGCCGAAGTTTGTCCTTTTTTACTTGGTAGAGACCTCTTATTTGCTTAACAATCAGCTCAACATCTCCCTTTGCATGTAAGAGCTTGATTCCCATTGTTCTCGCCTGCTCCATACCTAACAACAATGCTTCATATTCTGCTGTGTTGTTAGTATTTTCGAACATTAATTTGAAGGAATGTGCATGCACCTTTCCCTCAGGAGAAACAAGAACAACGCCCGCACTGATCCAAATGAACAGCAGCTGCCATCAAATTCCATAGACCAAACCTTATTATCAAGTTGATGTGGTTCTTGGATCACGGGTTGAATTTCTTCTTTATCCATTTCTAGATAATAGACTCCATGATCAGATTCTTGAAACAAGATCTGAGATCTAGGATCTTCAGACTTCGATACTGTGTACTTGGATTTCTTCTTAGGTTCTAACTTCTGATTAACTCCTTTGATTGGTATGTGCGCACAAGACCAATCCATCTTGACTTCTCCGCCCATCTCTTTACAGAAATTTCTACTCAATAGCATGCCATAAGACACTGGGATGTCTGCTACAAGGATAGTCATCTTCAATCTTTTGTCTGGGAAAGAAGCAAGTACTGCCTGTGCATCTTTGATTTGCCCAACTAGAGGCACTTGCCTTTCCATTGAATAGCATCTTCGATGGTTTTTGTCAATGTGAGACCCAAGGCATCAACAACTTTGGCAGGCATGACATTGTCAGAAGCTCCAGAGTCCAAAATGCAATTGCTCAATTTGTATCCATTAATAAGCAATGATACATAGAATGGCTCGATCCTTTCCGATGTAGCAGGAGAAGAAGTAGAAGGAGAAGAGCTTGCAGCCGCATTATTTGAAGGAGGAGTAATCTTCGGACTTGACAAGATACCCCGTGAAACATTATTTGTTGGAGTGTTGGGACCATTACTTTGCACATACTTGACCAATCTATTTAGCTAATCAGGAAATGCCCTCAAATACTCAGCTTCTGACATTTGGACCTTGGTCTTTTTAATGTGATCAATAATGTCGAAAGTTTGACTTCGGCCGGACAGTGTTGACCCTCTGCTGCGAATAGAAAGAATTTGCATGCTTATCTTTGGGAGCTAATGAAGAAGGTAGTATACTACCTCTTTTAGGATAGTAAGATCCGGCCCAAGATTTTCTCTTTCTCTTCTTTGGCCGCTTGTGGATTCTTCGACATTTTGGCGTGTCTAGGACCTTGTGAACACCGCAAATGTGTGACCATCAAAATCTTGAAAAGATTCATAATAGCCCTCGTCAGATTCATAGTCCAGATAACCAATATTGGAGTCGCCAACGGGATCTACAAAGTCCTCATCATCAAATGATTCATCAATGCCTATAGCTTCTTCATTTGTTTCCAAGTTATTCCTTAGAGCAGCTTCAATTGCCAATTGCTGTGGTGCAACAACAAGTCTATTTCGATTTTGATTTTGACCATTAAAGGTCCGAGTAGGGGCTATTCTTGAAGGGGTCGCATTTCCTGCTTGAGATATCTGCTTCTTGATTTGCAACATATCACTAGCCAACCTTTGTAGCAAAGGATCGAAGTACTTGAAGAAGCTGCATCTCCTTTGTGGGGTGATTGCTTGATTTTTCCAGCCATGATTAAGTCATCTTCGACCTCGACGGCAACATTTTGTGCTTTAAGTAGATTCACAGGTCTTGCCCTTCGTAGCTAATATCCAACTTCGGGCAACAAAGCGTTTATAAAAAAATGTCTTTTGATTTTCATCACTCAATGCGGCAGAAGTGGGGATTTGATACAAAATCCTTTGGAACCTTGCAATAAAGTCCCGCATGTTCTCATTTGGCTCCTTTAATTGTGTCAGTTGAGTGATCAGGGTGCTAGCATCTTCTGCAAGTTTGAATCTTTTAGGAATTGCTCTCGCATAGACGCCCAATTTGTTATGGTTCCAGGGGCTAACCGATAGAACCATTCGCCAGCCAAGTCATGTAGAGTCTCAATGAAAAGTCTGACCAAGACATCTTCATGCTCCACTGCAAGCACACCACAAGATATGAAGAATGTTGCCAAATGATCATCCTGGATTTTGCTTACCATCTCCAAAGAATTTCGGAAAATTCTTTCTGGATCCTTTAGGCAGATCGTGCATAGGCGGAGTCAAGTTCAGTGGCCCAAAAGTTGCTCCCCATGGGATACATACTATTTGGTTCTGATTTTGATTCTGCATGATGAATGGGGCATGCCTTCTCCTTGTGTAGACTTGGCGAATAATTCCAACCGCCGGATTATGCTGAAGATGATCCGGATCTGGATGAGTGTGTACTCTCCTTCCTGGTGAGAGACTAGATTTGAGGCTTCTAACTTGAGGAGGATGATTGAAATTGAATTGCTCCTGTAATCTGAAGAAATGATCAGTCCTTCCTTGTGCCTTCACAGATCGGGTGAATGGATGTTCAACCAGGTTGAAAGTTGAATGGAAAACACTCTAATCTGCAAGAGATAAGCTTTGATCTGCAAAGATAGTTGTTCCCCAATGAGTCGCCAAAAATTGTTGGCTAGATTTTTTGCATAGCTGAAAACCTAAGCAATCATGAGATAAATCTCCCTCATTTACCGGTGAGGCTCCCGTGTAAGATTTGTCAATTAAATATGCTAGTATCTATTTAGGGGTTTTACTTTAACCATGCAGCTCATGAACCATAGTTGTATAGTTTTGCAGCAAATAAACAACTGTTAAAGAAAGGAAATATCTAATGAAGAAGGAAATGATATAAACGCAAGAAAGAAAGAGAAAAGATGCACAACCCAATCAATAGATCACAGAGTTGATTGCATGCACATGGATAGAATCAATAGATATTAACACACATAATTATAAGCAAAGACAACTTTCAGATCTAGATCTAAAATAACACAAAGTTTATAAGTAGATCTAAGACAAAATGCTAGAAACAAAAATACACCGTGACTCAAAGTTCTCCAGGAAATCTGCTCCTTTCTATTCCTTGCTTCAAATAGCTATCGGGGTTTCAAAGACAAAGTCCGGAACACAAGAATGCTGCTTACAAATTCTAATTCTTAACCCGAAGGTTCTTCCTCTACTTATAGAATGTAGAAGGAAAATACAAATGAGGAAGTCAACCTGAACTAGAACATAAACAAAAAATAAAGGTAACATCCGCAATCATCTTCCTCTCCAAGTGACATGCATCCGGATCCATAGTCAAACTTATACACATTTGTCACTTAACTTATAGAATCGTTCCACATAACTTAAAGTAATGGTTTTAAAACCAACAACTTTAAAGTTTTACAATTGCATTCGAGAACATGGAAAATAGAAGATGACAGTGAGTAGAAGAAGAAAGATTAAGCCCATTGTAACATCTACATCTTCTTTTTGTTTTGATCTGAATATACTTGTTGAACATGTAATTTAGCAATTTCCCATCTGCTTTAGCCACAACTTTTTTGTTACGAATTGCGCAGACCCTCATTCAAAACCTTGATGCACGCTTCCACATCCTTCAAGCTCGGCCCGAACTTCTCAATATTTGATCAGTAGCGCCACCAACTTATTGATCTAGATAGTGGGTGGTAAGACCTAGCACATTCCATGACGAATTCTGGCAACTGAGCTGTGGATGGGAATGTTGAAGCTCGAATGATTCCACTGCTTTTGACTGCACGCATGAGAGAAGTCTTTCCAGCTTTGGATCTGTCAATCAATTCGGAAAGAGGTTTTGGACCTAGATCTGTATCTCCAATGTCAGCAAACCTGGAAGTAATGCATGATTCTCATTGAGCTTTCTTTTTCATCCCGCTTTGCCATGGCCGTATCTGTCTTTGTCTGAGCAATTCTTTTTCTCTTTATTCGGCCGGAATTCTTTACAACCGGTGCAGATCTGGAGATTTCTTCAGATTCGGAGGATATATTCAATGTATTGGACATTGATTTAAGCTCCCTTTTAATTATAAAAGCACCTGTAATGAATTTCTGCAATTAATTCAGACAAAGACAGCAACCGGAACATGAACACTTGATTTTAATCATAAAAATCTACATATATAAAGCCTGCTGCCCCAAAATTTGAGGTTTTGTTTGCATGCAAAGCAAGCATGAATTTTGTCAACTTCACCTGTGCACCTGTACCACTATGCAAACAATCAATCAGACTTAAATCAAGCTCCTTCAAACCTAGGCGCCAAACATTGAAGCTTTACGGCGGTGAAAGCACCTTCCCGTGAGTAAAATTCCTCCTTTGGGCGCCAAAATTGCCTGGGCTGCACTTCCTTGCTAAAGAATTAATTAATTCATCATTATGGCAGCCCATGCTTATATAACCTTCATCATTCTATTATTAATTATTGCCTCTACTATTCTTGGCAATTAATTAATTAATTAACATGCTTTTCTCTTCAATTTGGGCGCCTATTTTGTGCATGCTCATGGCTGCCATTAAATAAATTAAATTTATTTAATTTTAGCTTTCTACTTCCAGTCCACATTGACTTCACACTATGCTTTGACCTCATGCGCCAAAAATAGGAATTAATTCCATCAATAAATACTTTAAAAAGTATTATTTCTCCTCTAGATGGGTCACACTTTTTTGCATGAGAGAGGGTTGCATTAAATAAATTAAATTTATTTAATTTTAGAATTCTATTTCTAATTTCCTTTATCCCCTTCTCTAGTGTTGACTTTTCCTCATGCTTGGGTGCCCATTTTGGAAATAGAATTAATTAATAAATGCAATTAAAGCTTATCTTTCTATTCCAAAAGGGGTCGCACTTTTGGACATGGGTGCTTTCTATTTTTAAAAGTCAATTTCCAATGGGATTATTCGCCCTGCAACGCAGCTCCAAAAATCCCATGATCCACTTAAGCTATTTGACTTTCATAATGGGATTTTTTACTCTGCAAGGCAGGTAAGAAATTCCCATCAATGCCTTAAGTGATTTTCTTTTATTTCAGAATGAGAATTTTCACCCTGCTAGGCAGGTATGAAATTCTTGCCGCCCGCCTCGCTGCCTCTAATTTTCCCATTATGACTTAAGTGACTTTGCTTTCATGGTAAAAGGTATTCCTCTAGGCAGTACAAAATTCCCACCGCCCGCCGCCACCAAAATCCCATGATCCACTTAAAACCTTCCTTTCCCAAAAATGCGACCTACCCAGAAGAGGCCTTTTTGTGCATGACTTCGTCTTTTTAGAGAGAACCAGACCTCCTGTGGCAAATTCCTTCTGGCATGATGTCCGTAGATGATCTCCAGATACTCCAGGCAAGAAAATGACTGAACCGCAAAGGAATTGACCTAGAGAAATTTCACAGAAAACAAAACGAGAAAAAATACCAAAATGCAAAACGTTGCCAAAAGTCACAGATAAAGCCCAAGATTCATTTCTGGTTAAAACCCTACTGGTATATGGGAATATTGACATGTAAAACCTTAACAGGTTAAAACGGAGCACAATTTACCTCAAATAGGGCTTAAAATAATTAAATAAAAATTTCCCGTAGGCATACCCCAAAGAACAGGATAAAACGAGTTTGGGCATCCGGTATTTGTGGAAATTAGCTTGTATGACTCTCGGGAATATTCTGACATAAAAAGTACACTTTTTGGCAATTAAAATACAAAACGACCCATTATTTTAAAAGTACGATTTTCTTTTACATGGGGTAGTCTCAGATTTCAGGGTGAAATCTAGGGACACCACTACCCTCCTATGATGGAGAGTACCCAAAGGTTTTGACATGTTGGTAAAGGCGCTTGGTAGAGAGGATAAATTCCCTAAGGTGAATAGTTTTATTCTTATTTGAGAGGTAACATGATTGGTTTGATCTAATTGGCAAGTTTAAAATTTAATTGACTGAAAGTCAATCTCGGTTGAATGTCAAACAACTGGTCAATGTCTGGTCAGCATGGAAAATCAACAATAGTGCCATGGATGTCAACTCGGTTAACAGGTAAATTTATCCTAGTTCGCCTCAAGGAATTACAGTTCAAAAAGTGTGTAAAAGGCTTATTGCATACCTAACTTGATTATTAACTTCACTTGGAATATTTTCTGTACATATCTGTTTTGCAAAGGAGCAGACCTGCTTTGGATGAATTAGCTGTAGCATTTCATTTAACCTTTAAAAAAGTTTTATTGAGAATAGAAATATTCTGCAATCTTATAGAAAATGAAATCAATTCAACTTAGTGTAGGATTTTCAATATTAATCTTGCAATATTAAATGTATTGACAAAGGGCTAAAAACAATTAGACTGCCATAATTGAGTTATGTCTGTGATTGAGCTCAGAAATATGAATTTGAAGGCTAATGGACTCGTAGGCAGAAGAGCATGCTTGAGGCAGTGGCTGATTTCCTGAGTCTCAAGTCCTCTCAGTCAACAAAGGGCATCCATGATATACACTTCCTCAATAAAGTGATGTGAACCATTTTAAATTTAAAAAGAAAACTAGTAGGAACGGATTTATCTTTGGGAAATCAACTTCTTCCCTTGTGAAGGCATTCAATGATAATTTCCATGTTCATTTGATAAATCTTCAGCGTCATTTGGATGTACAGTTATGATATATCTTAGTATCATAAAAGCTTACAAGTACAGTTGAACAGTTAGTGGTGTATGTTAGGTAGATGTATGGATTAGATTGGTTACTTCTTATGATTGTTTCTAATTTTAATACATCTGCACTTCGGTTGCAGTGTCGGTGGAGCAGACTATGGTTCTGTAAGGGTTGGAACATTCATGGGCCGCCAAATTATAAAATTGACAGCTTCAGCTTTGCTGTCTCAACCCTCAACAGCCACAACTTTACAGGAATGTACTAACGGTATTATGCGTGACGATTTTGATGAGTACGAGTCTGCCTTACTTCAAAAAGAAGCAACATTAGATTACTTGTGTAACCTTCCACCTCACAGGTATATTTACTATTTGTCAACCATGGCTTTGGAAAATTGGAAGCTTCAACTTAATTCTTGTTTTAGGCCAAACTCTCAACAGGATTCTCACTTTTAAGAGCAAATTGATTAACGAAGATAATGTTTTGTACTAGAAGGGGAATTTTGGTGTCTCCTGTAGAAAAAGTTCATAGGTATATTTTTCATTTATTAGATTTCTTCTAATTTGTTTTAACATTGTAGATATGAAGCAAACTATGCAAAGTTAGTCCCAGAAGAGATGAGTGGGAAGAATTTCATGGCTACATATGGCAGTCACAATGACCCAGTGACAACTATTGATCCTAAACGCATTTATGTAACCAAAGATCCAACTGCACATCCGATATATGAGAACTTCCATGTGAATGTATGTTATTTCGGTCAACCTGTTGTGAAGTTAGTATTTATCTCTTTTAACTTCTGACTAGGACAACTTGTTGTGAAGTTAGCATTTATATGCAATGTTTTCCTCTTTCAACTTCTGACTAGGACGATGATCGATCCGTAAATACAAAGGTCACTAGGATGCCTACAAACATAATATAGTCAGCAAAAGTAAATTGGATTAAAACATTAGTAGAAATATTTAAAAATTATAGAAGTTCAGATTGATAACTAAACCAACAAAAAGTAGGTAGGAAATATACAAAACAACAGAACTTAGAGTCATAACCACATCTACAAATAGTAGAAAGGGTACAATTAAAAGTGATAAATCACATTAAGATGTCACATCTGTTGAAGGATTTATAACTTTATTTACATTTACAGTAAGCAGAAAAATGCAGTAGAAGATAAAATAGAGATATTTGAAACAACATTTCATTAGCTTGTTTAGTATGTAATCTTAGCCTAACATGTATCATTCAAACCCTGAAATTATAAGCTATATTTGCTTGTGAGACAGTCTTTCTTTTACCTAGTTGTAATCTTCTTATATTGAAAGTTTGTGTACTGTAAAATTTTGAGGGCAATCATTCATAGCTCTTGGTGTGTCTGATGCTGCGTAATCTTCACCATCCAACAATATTGGAGATTAGAAGTTATCCAAATATGTTTGAAATGTACGTGTATGTTTTTGCAGTCATTATGTATGCCTGTAATTGCTTCAATTGATTTTATGCCTGTTTCATACAGAATGGAAAATTAGTAAACAGCTTGTACGTTGCACAATTTTTCACCTATGTGGAAAATGTGTTATTTCAGAGTACACTGTTCCTTGTTCCTTTATTCCATGCATTACACTATGCAACTACAATGCAATACATGCATAGTCCATGCACTGGAACATGCAACTATGTTCTATGCACTGCATTGTGCAACTACAATACAGTACATGCATAATCCATACACTTAACCATGTAACTATGCAACTGTCTTGCATCTTGCTCTCTATAGTTCTGTGTATTCACTTGAATTTTTTTCTTATAGTAGTCCATGCACTATACTGTACAACTACAATAAATACATGCATAATCCATGCAACTATGCAACTTTGTTCTTCACAATAAAGGAACCTTTTTTCCACCCTAAACAATGTGCTAGAATATATACACACATTAATAAGAGATCACCCATCTTACTCAAATGAGTAACGATTCATATTCCCTATCGACCAACCATCCTCTAGTGGCACTTCAACATCTAATTATGGCGCTTCAGTGTCAACCCATGACACTTCTACTTCCAACTGAAATATCTTGTAGAAGGTGTTGCCTAGGAGGTACCTCACCCAAACTATCCACCCAAGTATTGCCAAGGAGTTTCCTCACCCAAATTGTCTTCTCCAACCAAGTGTTGCTTAGGAGATACCTCTTAGGAGGTACTGCACCCAAACTATTTACTTCATCCAGGTGCTGTCTAGGAGGTACCTCATCGAGACTATTTGCTCCATCTAGGTGTTGCCAAGGAGGTACCTCACCCAGACTATTTACTCCATCTAGGCGTTGCCTAGGAAGTACCTCACGTAGACTATCTGCTCCATTTAGGTGTCGCCTACTAGGTACCTCACCCAGACTATCTGCTCCATCTAAGTGTCTCTTAGGAGGTACCTCTCAAAAGGTACCTCACCCAGACTATCTACTCCATCCAGATGTCTACTAGGAGGTACATATCAGGAGGTACCATGCCAAAACTATTTTTCTCCATCCAGGTGTTTCCTAGGAGTTGCGTCACCTAGACTATGTGCTCAATCAAGGTGTCTTCTAGGAGGAACCTCACCTAGACTATCTGCTCCAATTTCCTGTGCATCACAACCCCTGCACATAAATATCTTGTGCGTACCTATGCAAATTTGAGACATTCCCAACAACCATTTGAACATATATTTTTCTATCTCTTTGTTTCACCTAGAGGCTCCCATAGTGTTCTTCTTGTTGCATTGCATTCTTCATTGTACCCTGAGTTAGTTGAAAAGTTTTTGTTTTCCCTCCTTAGGTTAAGATCTTTTACATTTTCTTAAAGCTTATTAAATTCTGTGCATTAGTCTCACTTTTATTAGGATATGCACATACTCCAAATGCCCTCTTGTCTGCATCCTCTTAAAACTTGTTTCTCAATGCAACCCTGAAGATATTTTGATTTTCCTTTATCAAGAGGATATTTCTTTTCGTTGGTGGTTTATCATTGAGTGACCTAACTGTGTTCATCTTGCTGCTTACTTCTTTGCATTTAAAACTTTGTAGAAATTGGCTCATGATCTGATTTAAGCTACACAAAGAAATCCTCTACTTCTATCTCTACAATTTATGTTATACATTTTTGTGAACATATAACATAATCAATAACAATATGTCCATTGTGGGTTTTGTATGTGTAATTACATGATTTACACCATTTACTTATACCATTTTAAATGATCAAACTATATATGCTACAAAAGCTGAATAACTTTTCCTCTAAATGCATGATGGCCCCTTGTTCATCTTTTGAAAGTCTAGTCCATTGCTGATTTTCCTCTTCTTCTAGACACAAAGGATTGTTATGTAGGTCCTCATTGTTTCTTATAATGCTGGCCTGTTTATTTCTTGTCCTTGTGTTGAAATACCTCACTTGTATTACCTCCACTAGCTCACCGTAAATTGAAATGTCACTCTTTCGGACAAGTATGGGGTATTCATGGTCCAAATCAGGTTTCTTATCAGAGTCAGAAATTTGGGGGGCAAAGTAGCTGGCAGCTATGATGACTGTTGTATCATTTTCTATGATTTTGTACACACCATTTCTCCATTCTTATAATTCTGCCCCAAGCATCTTTTAATAAAACCGTTATTCCCCCACGCCCTTTGCCTTTTTCTGCTGCCTTATTCCATGTTGTTTCTTTCTTGAATCCCTCAGAATCTTGAGTCTTGCAACAATCATGCTCATATGTTTCTGTAAGTATGATTATATGGCTCTTTTAATATTGTGTGATCTTGTTCTCGTGTTCTATATTTTTGCCAATCTGCCATGTGCCTTCTTTTCTTCATAACCTTGACCTGAATGTGGATCTGGTTGAGTCTTCTTCTCCATTGGATGTTTTTACAGTATGGATGTCTTTTTTGTGTTTGTATCTCTTGTTTTAGATCTCTGTTTATGTTTTTCATAACTGCCGACCTAGTCCGAGTTTTCCGACGTTTTATTATTACTCTCCAATACTGCTTTGCCTTGACATAAATAGGTTTTATGTTTGCTTTGAGGGACCTACATCTGATTAAGGTGGGGCAGTATTGTGTGAGAGCTCAATCATTTGTGGCTATACATAAGTATGTTTTCCACATACCCCATACGCTCCAACAATCCTTCCAATGAAGGGTTCTTGTGCGTGTATGCGGGAACCATGTGTCATCTTGTCACAACCTCCGCTGATATAGATATGTCAGATTGAGTCAATCTGCTAAATAGTGCAACTTGTTGATTTCTGAAATCTTGTTGTATTAACTGCCCTGCCCTTGGGGTATATTCCTCAATGACAACTTGTTTCCCCATTGAAAACTGTCGACTCTAAAATATCTTTCTTGATATTTGAAATAAGGTTTTAGCTTATGTTTCAAAGATCACACAGTTTTTCCTACGTTTTCGTATTACTTGTAATTGTGCCCCACAGATTGGTTATCAGTGTTATATCATAAAACAAAATAGAAAGATGTGAAGAACTGGGGGTTTATACTTGGTCAACAAACAAAACTGGGCTGCTGGGACCTCCTTTGTTACTTTTAAAAGAAAACCTTTTCAGCTTTGTTACTTTTATATTCAAATAACGTGCTTACATTTTTATGTATGAAGCTTTGAGTAGCCATTGAAAAACCAGACTAATATTTATATCATCCTTCAACAATTAAGGACATAGTTAATAATATATTGTTAGTTTAACTTTACACCAAATGGCTGTCTCCAGCCAAGGTGACTATTTATTTCATAGATTTTGGTACTTAAAAGGCCTTCAACCTAAGTTGTAATAGATGACAAGAAGTGCGGTGTCAAATTCATAAATGGTACAATATTTTCTCCATCATCAAAATTTTGAGTCTTAAAACCATCACACTCGTGTTTCTATAATTATGATTGTGACATCCCTTTTCCCCCAATCTCAAATATCATATTAATCCCAAATTAAAACTATTGCGGATTTGGCGGTGGATAAGATTCATAATTGTTCACGGTGTAGTCCCACATCGACTAGGTTAAGTGAACATAAATCCTTTATAAGTTAAAAAACATAACTTTGTATAGTGAGGTGGAGAGAGGGGGTCACGGGATTTGGTGGTGGATAAGATCCATAATTGTTCATAGTGTAGTCCCACATCGAATAGGTTAAGCGAACTTAAATTCTTTATAAGTTAAAAAACATAACTTTGTATAGTGAGGTGGAGAGTGGGGTCACGAGACACGATAGTTATATACGAGTATATAATTTTATATGTAGATTGTTAATTGGACATTGTACGATTTCAAGCTAGTCGATAGGAGTTGGTTTGAGGATTAAAATTTGCTTGAAATTTCCATTAGATTTGAACACATGGCTTGATCCCTTGTGATTGGGTTGTCGGCTTTGGAATATAAGAGGATGATATGTCGCACAATTTCATGTGTTCGTCTATGGGTTCTAAGATGCAATTATGTGGCCTAGTGTCATGTGCTCGGGTTACAGGGTTTTGCAATATCTTGTGCTAGACATTGATTGAGAATTAGCTAGAATGTGGACACGTCACAAGTCCGGGTTATATCCACAAATTCTTGAACTAATTGGGCAACCATCCATGCTGAGCTTCATATAGACTAGATCATGTCCTATCTTAAAAGTGTGGGCTTCTTAAAATATGTATTCTTCATCAACAAATTCTTCACCACTTTCAACATCGGTGGATCTTCAACAATGGCTATATTAACTTCAATTGGTTTATCTTTGAGCTTTCCTTTGATAACATCATTAACTCGAATTCTACAATTCCACGTTGTATGATCTTTTTTTTTGCAGTGATAACATTAAATCTCCGCTTTGTCTTTATTTGATCTTCTACAGTAGGTTCTTGAGAATAATGCACTCTCATGTTGAGGATCACTTTCTGTATCTCCTGCAATTTTCTCTTTTCTTTAGCTAAGAGAGATGAAATCATATCTTCTAGAGTTTGAGAATGTATCTAATTGAGAGTAAAAATGACATTGCTGTATTTAGAAGGTAGTTTGTTCAACGAAATGGCTTTGAAATTCTCATCATCTACCGTAGAATTGACTTTTGCTAGCTGTTGATGAGGGACCTCAGATTGCTTATGTGGCTAGACATTGTGACTTTGTCATCCATCCTAAATGTGAATAGATGAAGCTTTAGAGAAAACATTGCATTGATTGCTTTTGCTCCAAACAATTTTTTAGATTATCGCATATTTCCTTGGATGATTTTTCTAGATGTACATGATGTATAACTTAGAATCATAGAGAGAAAGACCAATAATGGATTTGGATTTATCATTTATGCTTTACCAATCCAAGAATTTATTGGCATTTGTAGGTGGTTTCTCATTCCCATTTTCTATTCCCCATAAATTATTATTCATCGGTTGTGTCTGGATTTTTTACTTCACATGAGATAAATCTCCCTCAAGTGAGGCTCCCATATAAGATTTTGTTAGTTATGTCATAATATCTATTTGTTGGTATTACTTTAACTATTTAACTCATGAACCATAGCTAGAGGTTCTAATGGAATTTCCATTCTTGAGAAAAAAACCTCAAAAATCTATGCATCAGTTCTGCTCCTAAAATCAATGCAAAAAAACAAAAGTATTGTATGCATATTTTTACCTAGAAATCAATGCAAATAATTTTTATCTATTCCTTTGTTTGTAGAAGTTACTCAAAGTCCTGGAACACAAGAATGTTGAAAAATTGATTGTATTCTTGTGCTTTAAATGAATTCGCAGCGGAGGCTATTGACAATCTTCCTCCTGAATTCCTCTTCATGACATGCATAATTTATAATTGAAGCTCTAATATTCTATTTTGCATGTTCGTTTTATTTCAAGTAATTGCTTCTTCAATAACGAATTTTAAACCAATCACTTAAGTTTTATAATTTCATTGATTGCTCACAGGATTGGCAAAAATGGCACTTGGCTATTTTTGGGAAAGTGGCTATTTCTGGAAGATTGGTTATTTTTAGCTTGGCTAAAAAATGCACTAGCGTGTTTGCGTAAAAAATAAAACTCATCATCTTTTATTTAAAATTGCATATGAGCAATTTTAAATTGAAAGCACTTTGGGTGAATGCAAACACAAGCTGAAGGCTTCAAGCGGAAGATTGGGAGCATGCACAAGCTTCGAGAGGAATTCTCCAAATGACTTCCACATGGGGCTGCGTTAAAATAGTGTTTGCAATTATGAAAATAGCGTTAAATCGGTAAAGTAGTAGTTGGCTAATGATATGTAATGCCCACAGCTCTTTTTCAACCTAGAACTTGTAATTGGATATAACAGCAAAATTATTCGAATAAGATTTTTTTCACTGTCTTTAAATGCTCCAATTAATTGATAAAGATGAACACAACACTCACATGGCCTGCAGCCCTAAAATTTGGGGCTTTGCTTGCATGCAAAGCAACAAAAATATTATTTAACATCAGAGCACTTATACCAACACAAATAATTATCACAAGAAAACATTCCAACCCTGCACCAAACCCAGCTCCCGGCAATGAAAACATGATAACACCATTTATACGCAATCCTTTCGATGCCACACTTTCCCTAATGAACAAATACTAGCAATCATGACCCAAAACATCAAAAGGGATTCAAGGATTGGAAAATCCACAACACATCATTGCCATGGTTACATCTTGTATTGTTATTACGATTAAAATTCCAAGAGCATTTATCGTGCAAGGATTAAAATCCCTTCTTAAGTTGTTTGACTTTTTAATG
This sequence comes from Taxus wallichiana var. yunnanensis, assembly GCA_018340775.1. NCBI lineage: Eukaryota > Viridiplantae > Streptophyta > Pinopsida > Cupressales > Taxaceae > Taxus > Taxus wallichiana. The sequence continues at coordinate 297,668,703 of CM031240.1, read as the reverse complement.
AGAATTTTTACCTTGCAAGGCGGAGTAAGAAACCTACATATTCTTATTTTTATGTAACATTCAACTTTACAATACAAACACTTAATTTGGCTCTTTCTGTCCTTCGGTAGATAATCTCCATAACTAAATATTTATTTGTCACATTTCAAAACACATACAAAATTCCTAATGCTCTCATTCTTATGATAAGGTTGGCATGCTTTCAATAAAATGTTTATTCGACGGGATTTGTTTATTTTAAACCTTGTTAAAACAAGGGGAACTAATGTGAAGTCAAGGAAGGAATCTTAGGATTTAAAGGAGATTTAGATTCAAGATACCTCTTCCCATAAACATCCTTCCATTACGGTACCTTTATTTTCCTATTATAGTTGATATAGTTCAATAAATTATTTGATTCATACAACATTTTCACTTCATGAAATTATATATATATTTAAGAGCTAATGCTATTTTTGCTTGGCTAAAAAGTTTGATCTCACCAAGAGAAATTCTTATTTATTTTTAATAACATGAAAATGTCTAGTTAAATTATAAGGAATTCAACTATGATATTATTCCTAACCCAAAATATCGCTCCAATAGAGAAACTTACTCTTATACTCTTTACACTTATGTCGCACTTTGGTCTCACTATTGGCATTGTTTTAGAACAATTGTAATTCAAATGACACATAATTTACACTTAGGGATTCATGACTACAAGGAGTGGTGACCCTGCACCTAACAACTCATTTCATCGCTCTTAAACACTCAAGTATTAAATGCATATAACAAGACAACCCAACAACTATATGCTTCTCAAATTTCTTCCAAGGAACTATTTAAATCGTTTAGTAAATATGCATCAACGTTTCTTTCACCAATACCCTTAAGAGAGGCTCCACGATCTATTAACTTCAAAAGCATTCATGGATGGAGGGAAACTACACCCTATGAGCAGCATGTGGTAATCCGCTACTACACACCAAGGGACACATTTATCTAAGAGGGACAAAGGGGTTCAAATGCAAAAGTTATAAAATTTTATGCATTCAAAATCCTTCTAAAGCAATATTTACAATCATTGGTAACAATACATCATAGCTCCTTTGTTCATTAACATCATGAGAGGTCACTTGATCTACTACATTCATTAGTGCTCAAGGGTTTCTACACCCTACCACAAGACAAAATTAGAGTAATCAAATGTCCCTGTCTTGCAAAGCCTTCGTGCCACTTGAGGTATTCCATGACTACATTTTCTCACTTTCGTAACACTTAGCTTATAAAGGGTTCCATTAGGTTTGGTTTGTTTATTTGATTGCTAATAAAAATATATCACTTGATTGTTAATTTGAATTATCTTAACATGTACACATTTTAAGTTTTGATTCTCTAGATGAGAAACTATGTTTTCTCAATCACTTGTTCTCACGTGGATCAATTCACATCCACTTTCACATCATAAGAAAGATTTATTATGTGCATGAGTAATCTCCACGACACTTAAAATTATTAGGTTGACATCACAAGGGTATGTTCTCAAATAAGGCCAAGTTGCAAATTTTCCTTTACAATTAAAACTTAATAGTGCATTAATGCATAACCTAACTGTCCCTGTGGTCCCAACCACTGTTCATTATATTCCACTTCTAATGTTATTTAGTCTCTAAAACAACCATGAGATTTCAAGCTCAACATGTCATCTTGTATGTCACAAAAGCGACGTTATGCCTCGCACTAAGGCATCTTACACACTTTCATACCCACGTGAATGCTCTCAATTAGGTTCCTAAGGAGGAACACACAAACACATACGGTACCTCTAAGTCTCTAGGACTATGAAAGATGTTTGGAGCCAACATAACTTAAGGCTTACCAAAGAGGATCATTCCATTCAACAAAGGTAAATATTTCAAGCTATATGTTTGTTTTATCGCTTCGCTCAAAATGAAAAAACACACAAATGTAAGTTGATATTTTTCTTTGAAGACTAAGCGATTTCCTAGGTGAATGCAACACTAGCAGATAGGTAAAAACACACCATTTAAAATTATTTGCTAACAATTTTACTGACACAATCATATCAAAAATTATGACGACACTAAACATTTTAAATGACAAGGTTCCAATTTCATCCTCCTATATTTATTTTGACACTAAAAGAAAGGATTCTTTGACATCGTTTTCCAAAGCAACATGATACAATCAACTTCATTTACTTAACATAATATACACAATTACGACTAAGAGTAACATTCGTCAAACAGAAAAAGTATAACTACGTATGAAATGGTACATTTTCCCAATATGTAACACTATTATATACATCATAGTTATAATGAAATTAAGACCTTCAATTCATAACAATATCACTGAAGTATTCTAAACAAATACATTGCCTTCAAATAACATGCTAATAAAAGATACAAGTGTCGTTTTTACTTCTATTTTTCGGGTACCTGCAACCACCGCACGGTCACTCCTAGAACTAGTATGGAAATCCCCTACACTCGAGCGTAAATCCACACAATCATGATTTAGAACAATTTACAATGAAAGAGAAGAGAGAGGGAGAGATAGGGAGAGGGGAGAAGACAAAGTTCGATTCTCATGCATTCACCATAGTAAGAGACATTTTATTTTCAACGAAACCATTTGCATTTCATTTCAATTTCATTCATTTTGGAGAGACAAGAGGGTGGAGAGATGAAAAACACCATACATTTCAAAATCCATTCATACAAGATAAAATATTGAATAATATTCTACATAGCATTATGATGGTATTACGAGGTCACACGATGTGGTTAGAAGTCAAACGAGACTCTTAGAAGGAGATTCTAGCTAAAGTAGCAAGTTGAGAAAATTGACCAAAACAACAAAAGTGCTTACAAATTGGGTCTTAAACACAATCGTTTTAAGTTTGATCACGAAGTTTGATGATTCCTACTTACTCCCCCATATATAGAGAATTCATCGTGTTTGACGGAAGTTGATTACGACGAGCAAATCTCAAGTTACAAGGGTGACTCTCGGGCCAGTTAATGCAATTACATCAGCAACTCTTGTCACTAACGAACAGTGGGCCCCAAAACCCACTTGCAAAACTAGTCTCCGAAGGCATTTTCATTAAAATGAAGGTGGTTTATGATTCTCTTGTTGGTAGTCTAGAGGTAGGTGGCAGTGGTTTTCAGTTTCGCTCAAACTAAGTGGCATCCGTAAGATGAAACCGATCGCACTTTATTAAAATGAGCACGTCACTATAAGTGACTGATAAGCTAAGTGGGCTTAGAAATTCGACATGCAAGGGCGTTAATTAAGTTCAAATGACTTAGTTAAGTTTCCCCATGGTGTCCCATATTACTAGGGGTTGTGTAAGGAGTTTCAAATTTGCGGTGCATTTGGGTGTGTCACCAAATGCACATAACTTTTGTGGTCGGAACTTTTGATGTTTGACAGTTCCAAATGAAGTAAGGTTTTATCATTGGTTGGAGTTACATTTCTTGATAATTAACATTTAATTTCCAAATGCAAGAAATAATGAAAGCAAAATTTAGTGCAGGAGAAAAGGGAAAGTCCATACCTTTTTGTGCAAAAATCGCGATCCCCGCATTCGACGAGACCGCACCATCTTTAAGCATTCTGAAAACAGTTTGTGGCTTGCTCCTTCTTCCTCTTTTTGCACACAGACTAATAACGCATTTACAACTACATCACCTAACAAATCCCTCATTCTCTTTGTGCTCGACTGACTCTCATACCATGTTCTATAGATCTTATTTTGGTACAAGCTAGTAGTATGGAAGCAAAGGTGATTTGGTCGGGTTGAGCACTTGGCTGAGGCATTTCTTCAAGGCATTTTGTTAAACATTTACATGCCCTGCTTCCATGGTTGAGAAAAATAAACCGAGAATGGACAACCAGAGGCTTTCACATAGAGGAAGAGTGCAAGAGACAAATCTAGCAAAGACATACGTGGAATAGCAGGAAAGGGCACTTCCAATGTCTAAATCAATACAATAACTGCTCGACATAAAAGATAAAGATCAGGAAAGAAAAAGGCGCTGCAAAGGTTACAGTGCACGTAGCACAGGTGGTCAGAAGCAGAAGAAGGAAGATCAATACAACTAGCCATTACGCCTAAAAGAAGCACCTCCTCATCCTCAATCTTCTTCTGAGACAACAAATAGAACCATGGTAGGAAAATAAATCCTCTCAGGGACATTTAAAACGCCTTAGATGCAGATAAAGATCCAGATCAATCGATTTGTATAAGGTAAAATGGGAAGATATTTGGTTACAGATTTATCTGCACGTGTGGAGCTGATTTAACTAATTATGGGATTGATTTTAGGATGGCTATTAGCAAAGCTCCCTTAACAGAGTATGAGATTATGCTGGCAAAGAAGGCTGATCACATTTGAACACCTATTTGTTGCCTTTGGAGAAGTGGTGGCAAAGATTTAAGGGGACGTCCATGCTCCTCTCCAAAACTCCCATTCTGACACGATTTGGGAGGCTGCATAGGAAGAGGGGACGTTGATATCCTCCCTTCCACACCAATGCCAAAGACCCACGTTGCGACTAACCAATTACTGCTAACTTTACAACGTAACTTTGGTTTCACCGTGGTTAACATCTCAGAATCTCAAATAAAGTGGTTGTATTATTATGCAAGGATAATGACAGGTCTGCAGGCCGCTTAGGATGCCCAACAGGAAAAATGGAGCAAGACAAAAGTTTACACAATTAGGATCATTCCAAGAGGCCATATTAGTTTCATGCAGAGTAGAAAAGATGTGGGCAGAAATCACATCCCCAAAATTCCTACCTTGGTGAAAACTAGTGAGGAGGCTGAAAAAGGCTGCAAAAGTTGGCTTCAAACTTTCTAATTCCCCACGCTGACTAGCCAATTAAACAAGTAAAAATAAATGCGTGCATGCATAATCTTTTCAAGGTAGAACATATCACTTTATCCATGTTTATACGTACCATCACCAGCAACACTCAATCAGGATAACAATTTATTATTATTATTATTATTATTATTATATTAGATAGAATGGTGTTGTGCCCAGGAAACCATTTCTCTTTGGTTTTGGTGACTAATAAGGAGTGGCTCTACATGATAGAGGTGCTAAGAATAAGAAGTGCTAAAAATAGAGGTTTGGTTCTATTTTTAGGAGTGCAAGAGTTGAAGGGATGAGGTTAGCATGCTGCTTCTCCGAAATAGAAAAGGACTTTTATTTAATAAAAGCAATCTCCAAGTCCAAAAATAGAGCCTATGTGCCAAGGTGGAGGGAAAGGAGAAAATAGACATCCAAATTTTAGCATGCTGATTTCTAGATATGGCGCAGCAGGATGGATAAAGAAATAAAATAAATAAAAGCAATCAGCATGCTAGTGTTGGCCAAGCAGTTCATACAGGTCAAAAAATTAAATAAAAATAGAAAATTGCATGCAAGGAAAACAGTTCTTGGATGCAGCAGTCTAATAAGACTGAATTTTTGTAAAGAAAATAGATGACACATACTCTTGGGGCTGTTTTGCTTTTGCAATTTTCACTTTGTAATTGCACCTCTGAGTAATAAATTCCGTTCTTGCCCTCTCATATCGCTGGTTTTCTGAGTTTTCATTGTGTTTAATAGGGTATTGCATTGCCCTTAGTGTAGAAATTATTCCCTCTACCGCTGTCGTTTGGTCCTAAACCTTTGAATTAATTTTGCAAAATAGTTTAGAGCATAGTTACCTAAGTCTCGGGGACGGAGGGACAGGGAGATGGAGGGATGGGGTTTCCAGGATGGGAAAAAATTCCCAAATTTTGGGGACGACAAGGTTATAGCTATTAAAATAATATATAAAATATTAATATTTGAATATTTTAACTTTATTCAATGAAATTTAGGGATTTAATCTCTATTTAGGTACTTTCAAGATTATAATTTAATGTTATTCGTAAAAATAACAACTTTTTAAAAGTAAAAACATCAAAAGTTTTTTGAAAGATTTAAAAAAATAGGGGACGTCCCCTTCAAGTCTCCAAGTCCCCGAAACATTCGGGACGTCACCAAAATCAAGGGGATGCGGTAAGCGTAAGGGATAGTTGTGCAGTGTGTGGATTTTGAATTCCTATGGATGCATGTGTTAAATTAGTGGTGTATCACCCTTATTTCTCTTTTCCTACATTCCTTCTCCCTTTTCTTTGTTAAAGTTTTAATTTTTAGGTGATTCACAAGCGAACCAACCTATCTGGAGGTTCACCTCAGACATAGGTCGCCACAACCTTGAGGTGTTCTAATTTTGTCAACAAGAGAGAAGAGAGTACACACATCGTTCTCTATCAGGGTGCAACTTCTGGGTGACAACATATACCTCATTTTTGATTGAATATGCTCTTGAATATGTGATTGTATTTTTCCTGTACGGTGCCCTTGCCCAAACTCATGGTTCAAGATTGTATTTTTTTCCCTAGAATGGCATTTTTATGCCATTTTTTGTGATTGGATTGTAAACTTGGCATTTTCCCCTAATTGACTGTTATTTCTTCTGTATTTGCAATTCACAACATTAAAAAACAATTAAAATCTGCATAGTCTGTTTTCCTTGTGTTTTAATGGCATCTCGTTGCCTCATGACTATATCTTCTATCCGTCCTTTAGAAGCGATTTCTTTTCGATCTTCACAGCCTTCTCCTTGCTTGTCTATACTCGATTCCACAAGCTTCCTCGAAATGCGAAATCTACCGAATACCAATGTTAGATGATGGGAACAAAGAAATAATGAAGAGGAATCGGAATGCACACATCGTAAATTGTGTGCATCATTTTATTATGCAAGAAATAATTACAAAGTGGTCGAGTAGGTTACAACCGAACATTAATTAATACATAACTAATAGTGACTTAATCATAAAAGGTAAGCCTTATATTCTAATAGGGTAGCCTCTACAATACCATCTTACCTATGTAAGGTGCTCTCGAGGGATGGGGGCCCTACTCCCCATTTTTTCGAGTCGGTTGGTAGTGATTTAGGTCTTTCCATTGTTTAGGTAAGCCCATCTTCGTGCATTCCTTGCTGCATTGACTTTTCCCCATTCGCAATAGGGTTAGGTCTTAAACTTAGTAGAATTGTGAATCTATGAACAAACATCTATTTCTTAGCACCCATGTTTTATCCTCAAGGTTCATTGCTATGACATGGACATTCCTATCTCATCCTCCCCTTATTTTTCCTATTCAATTTGCTTGTCGAATTCAACCTTTTGATTTGAGGAACTCTGTCGAGTTGCTTTTGTCATCCGAATCTCAATAATCTATCATTCCTTAGATGATATTGTTTGTTAATCTGTCATATTACTCTCTTTTTTCTACCATTTGTCTTTGACTCTTTTGACTTGTGTTTTTGTATCAACTCTTTTTGTTTATCCAATGGTTTTTAATTACTGGTACCGATGTCTTAGTTTCTTCTAACCAATTTCTTAGATCATTCTCTTTTGCTTCCTTGTTTTGTAGTGCCTTTCGTGATTTTTACTTGTGCCCCTTCATGGAAGCTTGTTGGAGAGTGAATGGTTTGTTTTAAGGTGTACATTCATTTTTTCTAACATTCACAAGTCTTTATATTTTTCCTACTTGTGCTTTGAGCACACTGTTGTCTTTGTCCAATTTTCACTTTGGTTTTATCATTTCTTCCAATTTGAGGTTTTCTGCTTTTTCCCTTGCCTCTATGTTTCTAGCCTATTCAAGGATTATTAACTCCCGTACATACAACTTTGGTGACCATGTGAGTGGGGTTGTTTTGCGGATGTACGCCTCCTCGCCATCTTGAACCTCCCCAAGAAGATCCTTGCCACCAAATACACACATCGCATCACATCCTTTTATGGATTTTTAAAAATATTGTGTGATCCTGTTTCTTGTATGTGTTGTTAATCGTTCTATCTTCCTCACCTTCGTTGAGTGTAATCATTGGATGTTATTTTACTGTATGCTTTCTTTCTTTATGTTTCTGTATCTATTGTTTTCATTCTCTATTTGTGCTTCTTCATAACCTCTGCCCTAGCATGAGCTTGCCGACATCTTATTATTCCCAAATGTTGTTTTGCATTGACATAAATTCATAGTTAATTGAGACGGGGGGGACAGGGTAAAGGACGGCAAATTTTTTCTAAATTTTTGGGGGGAATTTGATTAAAAAATATATAAATATTTAAAATAAAAAGATATAGTGACTAAATTATATAAATAAGCTGAAATAAAACCATTTGAGATTTAAATAAGGTGAAACTTGAACTCATAAACATCAAAATATCAAATACATTCCTTAATATATAATATCAATATGTTAATGTCATAAATTGAAAATTCATAATACATATTTGAATTTTTTATTTGAGACAAGCTGAAATTTGAAATTTGAAATATATTATAAAAGATAAAAGTAAAACCATTCTAAAAGACTAAATCTGAGTAGTAAATTACGATTGATCAAGTGACAATAATTGATATTCCTATCATTAATCTCATAGACAAATACACCAACAATTGTCTATTGTCAATATTACAAACAAAGAGGACAACTACAAGTATAAGCTTAAAAATTAGAATTTGCATCTGAAGCAATATCCATGAACTCCTCGTTGGTACTAGCATCCTCATCCTCAAAGGTAAGCGCACAAGTATTGTCCTCTTCAACCTGCCTCGGCTCCTCGGGATCTACATCCCACCGTAATGCTGGAGTTTGTTTGTACTTAGGTGTCTTGTGATCTATAAGACGCAAAGCATTGTGTACAGCTACAAGCTTCTCCGCTCTCGCAGAGGTAAGCCTATTCCTCTTAACAGAGTGTATCCAACCATATGTAGACCAGTTCCTCTCAGAGGCAGAGGAGCTAGAAACCTGGGAAAGGAGGCGAATGGCAAGTGGTCGCTGAAGCCCATACAGTCGCCACCAACTCACCGGGCTTCTCGTGCTTATTTGTTACCTGTCTGCCTTTGCTGATGTTTTGTACCCATCAAGTTCAGTGAAGTCGAGCCACTTAAATCTGATCTATGAAGCCTCCTGTGGAGTGTACATTTTTTTAAAGGCCTTCATAAGGCCCTTCTTCACCTCATCATCATCCAATGGGATAACTCTGCCTGGCCTCTCCACATACCATTTGGGATTTAGTGCATACGCAGCCATATGAAGAGGAGTGTTCAACTTCTCCCACCTTCGCTGAATAATGGGTTGTATATGTTCATTATAGAATTCCAAAGTGGGGTCCCTCACCCGAATAGTTGCCTTCATTTGCCCAAGCATCTTTGTCAATGCACTCTAGATCTCACCTAGATTGGGGTTGTTAGAATCCCCATATTTGATGACACTAAAAATCGGAGCTATGATTGATATCATAGATAGAATACTTCAAAAACTCGCAGTAAAAAATTATGAAATAAACGAGTAACTCTGGGAAAGCGCTAAAAATGCAAAAAAACTCGAGTATACTTGGAATACTATCGCCAAAAATCGCTGTAAAGACAACATTTCTTTTTTTTTGGATTTTTGATGAAGAAAACACAAGGACGTAAAAAAATTTGCCATTTTTGGAAAGGGTCCGGGAAGATGTATAAAAAACTTGCATGTGCCACTTTCTTTTTCGTGGCACCGTTTTTAGTGTCGTTTTTCTAAAAGTGCATATTTTCTCGAGCTCTACGTAGTGATGGCAATATTTTCTTATTTTCATGAAATCCATTTTTGCACCTTTTTGGACCAAGCAACTTTCGCAATCTTCCGAAAGAATCATGAGCTTTGATTCACTGATTAATTTCAGTTAAGTCCAATTAAAAATATGGATAGCTTTCAAAACTTCGGTGACTACTGCCGGAAACTCGACGAGTATTTTCCCTTCGAACTAATCACACGAAGAAGCGCGACAAGTCGACTCAAAAAAGGCTTCAATGACTTGGTTTTTGTAAGTGCAATACTGATCTCCGACTTCACACAAAAAAAGTTGAGGCCACATCGGAGGAGCTCATTGATTTGGATGAGATAGATCCATACAATCTGAGTGGATGGGCAAAAGAGGAAAACCACCGCATTTACAACAAAAAGAGATCTTCTTTTGAGAGGGAGGCTACGGAGGGAGAAGCACTAGCAGGACTCGAGGAGATATGGAGAGCATGGATGACATCTTTGGAGGTGATCTCCAACAAAGATAGAAGGAGCCACCAAAAGACCACCATCTAGTTCCATGATCGAGCCGTTCACGCACCTTCAGGAGCGTGGAGATGCAAATGAGTGTGGGGACTAAGTATTTCACGGTTGTCGTATTCGCATGAATGCGATTTTGTATTGTATTTGTATTCAAATCTAATTAGAAAACACTTCTCAACATTTTATGGGCTCATTTGATACATTTTGTAGTATGTGTTGCTTAAAATTTATGTTTTTAAAGAAATTTGAGTATTTTAAGTCATCTACATAGTATTAAGAGGAATATCAAGAATTTTTGAGTTTTTTTTTTTTTTGGGGGTCTCAGTTAGAAGTTTTTGGATTTGGTGAGTTTTCTACTATGATTGATATGATGTATTTCATATCAACCCAAAATGTTTCCCGTAACACCACTTCCTTCACTTTTTCCCTTGACCGTCTTGGACTCACGCCACCTAGTCAATCCTGTGTCATAATCATAATTTGCGGGGGCTCTGCAACTTACATCCTCTCCAACAAAATAAAATAAGAAGCAAAGCGGGTGTCAATCGGTTTCAAAAATTCCTTCTTCGAAAAATTTCGAAAAAGTGCTAATGATGTGTGTGATTACATATGAACTTTTGCACATCTCGGCCCTCGATCACTATCTGGTTAACCCATCGAATCTTTCCTATGTCTTTATTGCATTGTTCATGGCATGCACACAACATGGAGTCTAATAAATATGCCTATATTCGCTCTGCTCCACTAGCTTTTTTCTCCGCACACATTGCATCTGTTTGTCCTTTCAAGGTCCAACCTCCTAAATAGCATCCTTCAAAAATCGATCTGAAACTCAACATCTTTCCGCTTCCCGAACAATCAATTGCTCTCAAGAAGTACGGTCCATCTTTGGCAAGAGACAACGATATTGATGAGAGGACGGTGTCTCAATATATGTCCACCCATCCATGACAATGTTACATCCATGTGACACCCATGTCACCTTTCATCTCTCCTTCAATAGATTAACCTTGGAATAGTTTCTATCCAAGATTATTGCCTTGAGTTTTGTGTCTCCAAGAGGCACATAACTTTACCTACTTTCTGTTTTTTGAAACTTTTGCAACTTTAGCCATAGCCTCCTTGTAATAAGGAGAGCGAGCGACATTAAATGGAATCCCAACAGCATAGAAAAATTTCCCAATAGCATCATCTGCCTCTTCCCTTGCCTTTGAATCAAACATGTCAACAACTGAATTTGGGGCTGCCCCCATGGCCTTTCTCTTCCCTCTGCTTTCCACTTCCGACACTCCAAAACTAGAACCAGCCAGAGTATTAGTATCCAAAGAGTAGAACCACAAACTTCTGGCACATTGTCTGTAGTATTTCCATTGAAGATTCTCACCATCTCAGCTCTCTGCTCTAGTGAAAGGCCCTTACAAGTGCCAACCCCCCTTCCTGTAATGTGCAACAAGTGTGCATTGGTCCTAGTGATACTGCCATGCCAAGTCAGTGCACATATGTTGCACTTCCATACTTTGCTCCCCCCTCGATACTTGGAGGTGGGGTTATCAACAATTTGGGCAAATTGTTGCAATGGCTTCTTCTTATCAAATGGTCCAATGGCAAATTTGGACAATATTGGAGAGGGGCAATTGGTAAAGCACTACTGAACTCGATTTCCGATTTCTTTGCTGCCACGACATTTTGTGTCCCTTCTCCACTCCCCCCCATTGTGGCATCACCAACTCTTCCACGGCCACCTATCTCAACTTCCCGTTCAACCCTCTCCTGCTCTGATTCATACTCATACTTAGAAGAAGAACTCATTGTGATGATTGCTGCAATGAATTAAAAACAACCATAACTATATGATTGATTAATTTAAAAAAAAAAACGTAACCAATCTGCATTTTTTTAAATCCTACAAACTATATGCGACATGCGTGATTATATTGTGAATGTAGATGCAAATGCTAAAAAAGTAAAAAACAGCCCCTAAAAAATGTAAATATAAATTTTAAACTAGAAATAAAATGTCATTAAAAAAAAGTTAAAACGTAACCATTTAAATTTTACAACGAAACCCTATGCAAGATGCATTTTTTTAAATCCCACAAACTATATGCCTAATGTAGATGCAAATGCTAAAAAACAACCCCTAAAAAATGCAAATATAATATAAAATTTAAAATAAAATAAAATAAATTTAAAAAAAAAAATGTAACCATTTAAATTTTACTATGCATTTTTAAAATCCTACAAACTATATGCATGATTACATTGTGAATGTAGATGCAAATGCTAAAAAACATCCCCTAAAAAATGCAAATATAAGATAAATTTTAAAATAGAAATAAAAATGTAATTTAAAAAAAAAAGTAACCATTTACAACCAAACCCTATGCAATATGCATTTTTTAAATCCTACAAACTACATGCATGATTACATTGTGAATGTAGATGCAAATGCTAAAAAACAACCCCTCAAAAATGCAAATAATAATCTAAATTAAAAAAAAAAAAAAACTTTTACGGCTATTGTAAGCAAATAAAATTATAAATATAAATACCTCTTGCTTGCTTTCGTTTTTGCTCTTGCTCTCCCTCTTGCTCTTGCTCTTGCTCTTGCTTGGTGTGAATATGAAATGAGCCCATAATGTAAATTTATAACATAAAATTGCACTTTTAGGGTTAGGGTTAGGTTAGTAATGTTGTTTTTCTATTATTAATGATTTACAATTAAAAAAAAAGTAAAAGTGCTGTTTTTTATGTTTTAAAGTTTGCATTTGCGCCAAACACGTGAGCTTGGACATCCCCCCACGCCCCCATCTAGATGTGTTTAACCCTTGGATGACGTTTCCCACCCCCAAAGAAACGTGTTGTTTCCCCATTCCCCGTCCCGGGACGTCCGGGGCGTCTGGTTCTGCCACTTTACGTCCCTTTGCATAAATTGGTTCTACATCTACCTTTGAGAGAGCTAGATCTGACTGTGGTGGGGCAGTATTGCGTGGGAGCTCTATCATTTGTGGCTAAATACCCCATTTGCTCCAACCACCCCCTGAAGCAGGGTTCGTGTATGTGTATGCATGAACTGTTTGTTGTCCTGTCATAACCTCCGTAGGCATAGATATGTCAGGTTCGAGTCATTCTTCTGAATAGTGGAACTTGTTGATTTCTGACATCTTCTTGTATTAACTGCCTTTCCCTTGGGGTGTATCTCTCAATGACAACTTGTTTCCCACATTGAAAAGTGTCCTCTCTAAAATATCTTTTGTTATGTTTTGAATTAAGGTTTTAGCTAATGTTTCAAAGATGACAAAGTTTTTTCTGCCTTTGTAAATTACTTTTAACTGTACCCCACACATTGGTGAGGATTGCTATATTATAAAACAAAACAGAAAGATGCGAAGAACCACGGGTTGAGGTCAACAAACAAAACTGGCTTCCAGACCTTCTTTGTTGCTAGTCATTTTAAAAGAAAACCTTGCCAGCTTTTATTTTTAATTTTTACCTGCTCTATTCCCATTGTCTGCTTGTCTTCTTATGCTTGATTGTTGACCTCGTTTTTCTCACAAAACCTTGTCTGCCTGGTTCCTGGCTTCTTTGGTTCTCTATTGATCCTTCTCAATCCGTGTTCCGGTGAAGCTTGCCCTGTATAAAATTTATTAATTTTACAAGCTATCAAGGAAGCGACTGATGTTCATATCATCTACGCAAACCTGTTTGTCACTAAACATATTGGAACTTGTGGTGGCTATGAGGATTTTTATTCTCAAGCCTTCCGGTTGTGTTATTCCAGCTCTTCTCCAGGCATCATCCTAGAACAAGAATAGTTAAAATGAAATGCTTACATTTTTTATGTATGAAATCTCTGAACTGGTAGCCACTGAAAAACCAGACTAATATTCACATCAACTATAAACTATTAAGGCCATAGTTAATAATAACATAGTATTGGTTTAACTTTATACCGGATGGCTGTCTCCAGCCACGCTGACTCTCTATATCGTAGATTTTGGTTCTTAAAGGGGACCTTCAATCTGAAGTGTAATAGATATCAAAAACTGTGGCGTCAGATTCATAAAATGGAACTATATTTGTTGCATCATAATTCATATCTCCTCTAGTCTTCAAATACGTATGTATTACACTCTGGAAACACGCATGTATCCCAAAATGGATTAACATCATCTTCATAGCTGACACTTATTCTGTAAATCAAGTTGTAAAATTTCAATCTTTTGATCATGTAACTGAGATATTATTGTTCTTTCATCATCCTAGAAACATAGTAGAGAAGACTTTCTTGTTCATCTATTAAAGATCCGAGTTATTAGCCATCAAGAAATTCTCATATGGCAGTGGCCTTTTTGCTTCAGGCATTTGCAGCACTGTTATCAGCAGCATCGACAGATGAGCAACTTTCTGTATTAGGAGAATTTTTATATCAGGTATTTCCTGTACTTCATACATTCGTAGACTTACTGGCTTCAACAACATTCTTCATAACAGAATTAGCTTCTACATGCAAGCGAATATATTAACAATTTTTTGATGAAAAACTTTATATAACCGAAGAAATGGTAATTTAACTAGTGCGTGCCTTAATGTCACCAAATTTAATCCTAATCAAGCTTGGAAATATTGTTTCACTTTCAGTCACACTATAGCTACTCCAAATGTGGGCTTGGTTCGGATGGTACAGATCGACTTGTCAGTCTTGTTCAACAAATGCAACATACGAAAAAGAATGGCTCTGAAAGGAAAGGTACACTGTTTGGTGCAAAAATCACAGGTGGGGATCTGGTGGGACAGTTTGCGTGCTTGGTCGAAATTGTATTCAAAGTAGTGAAGAAATTATTGAGGTGAGTTGATTGTTACAAGACCGAAAGACAATTACAGTATATGCACTATAATGTATTCATAGTCATTTCCAAATGCGCAGATTCAGCAACGTTACAAAGCTGCAACAGGCCACTTACCTTACATATTTGAGGGTTCTTCCCCTGGAGCTGGGAAATTTGGCTACCTGAAAATCAAACGTCGAATCCATGGGAGATCGATCCGTTGATGTCAATGATACTGCCCCCACAAATATATTGTATATCTATATTCTGGATCTAGTTGTAATAATTAAAAACATTAGGATACTAATTAATTTTTTCAATTCATTTAGGATGGTATTTAAAATATCTAGGACAGCAATAAGATAATTTTGCTGTGAAATGTTCGATGTTACGAGTTCTCAATTCTGAACTTGTAGACAAATCTTTTTAGCCTCCGCTAAAAGGGCTAAGAAACAGTGTCTTTGCTCGAAAATACTGAAATATTTAACGCTATTTATCAAAGACTTTTGCTTCAAATATATTTAATTTTGATGGTAATGCAATCTAGTATTGATTTATATGCTCTTGAATGCACTCAGGTAATGCATTTCTATTTTTTTTGTTATTAATTTTATGACTTGAATTATGTCTAGTCTTATAAACTTTTACTTGAAGCATTGCCTTTGAATTTATGAACCTCGCTAAAATATTAATAAGGAAATTAACAAGTTGCATAAACTGCACAATTGCTCTCTATCTAGTGAGCAAACATAAGGGAAAGATTAAAAGAGTACTAATTTTTTTATCCGATCACCAATCAAAATGCTCTTGTGGAAGCGATGTAAGGGCATAGTTGCACATAATGGACCTCCATTTTCTGTGTGGCTACATTGATATTTTGCAAGATCAAAGGTTCAAGATCAATACATCTTAGCAAGAGCAAGCACAATGGATTAATGTTTGGGAACCACGCTATTTCAAGGCACATCAGGAATTTAAAGCCAAAAAATGCCAGTCACAAGTTAACAAAACTTTATTTAGATATTTTTATTTTTATTTAGGTATCAAAGCGAGGTTGTATAAACACTTAGGCCTTTGAGAACGTTATCTAATACTTCTCTTTTTACTAACCAGGAACAATGGTAAGAACTCAAAGCAGTGGTGGTGTGAACAATCCAAACCAAGGCCGTGGTGGCCGAAGGGTAAGAGGTACCCCAATGGAATAGAGGAATAGACACTTTCTTCAATTCCTATTCCTAGATTCAAAGGGTTATCCATTGACTTGGGTGACAAAGCTAAGGCTTGGTTGTTTAACTTACAACAATACTTTGGGTTGCATGATTGCAACTCCAACACCAAGGCCCATATTGTAGTTTCTCACCTTGAAGAACATGTTGTTCTATGGTGGGTTCATTTGAAGCAAGTTAAGGGTTATGTCGACTCCACCCTTGGGAAAAGTTTTTTAAGAAATTCAGAACTAGATATGTCTCGGCTAATCATTGAGAAAGGAAGCAAACTAAGTTTCATAGTTTGAAACAAAATAACATGATTGTAGTTAGAGTATGAAGCTCAATTTTTAGATTTGATCCGACATGTGGATTATATGAAGGACGAAGAGTCCAAGATAACCAAGTTCAAATTGGGTTTGAGGGAGGTTATCCGAAAAGACGTAAACATGGTCAACCCTAAGAGTCTTGCACAAGTTGTTAGTGCAATCTACATGGCTGAAGAAAAAAACAATCCTGACTAAGAAACCACCAAGAAATGAAATAAAAGACAACAAACAAGAAGAAGATTGATGTTTCTTCTTCCGGACCTTTCTGGAAACCTGAGTTTAAAAGGACTGCTTTTAATGGTAAGCAAAATAATGGAAAGTTTCATGGCAATAATAACCCGGGAGGGCCAAGGCCTCCTAATAAAACACAACAAAATAATCAACATGTTGGTGGTAATAGATACACACATGCTACATGAGCCAACAAGGTGTCGGTGGCAAACAAAGAACCTCAACAAGGTTGGTAGACATGTGGTAAGAACCATTATCAAAGAGATTGCCTAGAATTCCTTGCAAGCAAGGCAACAAGCCACCAAGTCTATGTTGTGGTAGATAATTGCAAGGCTAAGCATTAAGCAACCCATATTGACGCTAGAGGTAAATTTTTGACGTTGAAATTTCTGTACTATTTGATTCTGGAGCATCTAATTGCTTTGTCTCCTAGAATTGTGCAAGAGCTAAATATGAAAATTATTCCTATGAAAGAAAAATGACTAAGTAGAATTTGGAATTGGTAAGAAAGTGTAGATTTTTAATATTTAGATCAAATAGACCTCGATCTAGAAATGTTTAAAACTATATTAAATCTG
This sequence comes from Taxus wallichiana var. yunnanensis, assembly GCA_018340775.1. NCBI lineage: Eukaryota > Viridiplantae > Streptophyta > Pinopsida > Cupressales > Taxaceae > Taxus > Taxus wallichiana. Next base: position 297,651,358 of record CM031240.1, on the reverse strand, counting down.
CATGTTGTGCCTTTGGGATCTTATGATCTTATTATTGGCATGGATTGGTTGTAAGATCATAATGTTCAAATTGATTATTTTGATAAAAGAATACACTATTTTGATGATTTTGGCTTTGAGAAAGTTCTGTTTGGTATTAAAAACAAGTTTTACACACTCTTTCTACCGTAGAATTGAAAAGAGTGGCCCATAAGGGTTGCCTCTTATTTTCCTTACACACGGAAAAATTTCCTGAACTAAAGGAACCTGGTTTGCATGATTATGCGGTATTATTTGAGTTTAGGGATGTTTTCCTAAAGAATTACGTGTATGCCCCAAAAAGAGAGTTTGATTTTTCAATAGATATCATGCTAGGTTCACCCCGCCTCTAAGGCACCTTATATAATGAATATTGTGGACTTGCAAGAGCTAAAATTTCAGCTGCAAGAACTTCTTGAACAAGGAATGATTAGGCCAAGTGTGTCCCCTTGGGGAGCACCAATGGTCTTTGTTAAAAAGAAAGATGGTACATTAAGGTTGTGCATTGATTACCACATGCTCAACAAGGTTACCATTAAGAATAAATATCCGCTTATTAGGATAGATGATTTATTTGATCAAATGAAAGGGGTAGCTGTATTTACTAAGATTGACTTTAGGTCTGCTTACCATCAACGTATTTTATATTTGTATGAATTTTTTTAGTGTCAAGGTTTGAGGGGTATCCATTCCATCAAAGTCGCCGATCTTTCCTTATTATGGTGTCTAAGCCTTTGCACTTAGCAAGAATAAATCCTTGGTGGGCTCTTTGTGATCCTAACAACTTCATCAATGAACTAACGACCAATCTACGTATTTTATTTTTCATGTTTAACTATATTTTAATGACCTTTTTATCTATGTGTAGATTAACTAGTAATCACAAGGGAAGGTGAGGGGACCTTTTAACTTATAAAAGATGTTAAAAAACTTATTTTGCAAATAATTGAATTCCATTAAATGCGATACCAATAAAAATAATATTTTTAAATCAGGTATGCAAAACATTTGTAATTGCTATAAATACAAGAAAAGGTCTATTTAATTATTCTAAATAGGGTTTCAATACTTGACATTTAGTACTCACATGATTTCATGACACACGCCAAAAATGTGCACCTAAGCCATGCCAAAAATTTGGCTATGATTAGAGCATAATGTATGGAACACTATGAAAATTTTGATGAATGCATGGAGTGGTAAGATGTTTTTGGTAGATCATAGGCAAGATCTAAAATAGATCGACACTTGTGTTTGATTTTCTTATTACTTTGCTCTAATTTGTATATTGTGACCCATGTAACTTGCATATCAATTTTTTTTTATGCAAGATTTGAAATGGATTCACAACTGAGTTTGATTGGGCTTGAATTTCTTATTATTTTTCTTTGATTTGTGTGTTGTGAAGCAAGGAACTTACAAAACAACACTTATTATCCTTTTCGAGGACAACAATATTTGAAGCTCGAGGAAAATAAAGTGAGCTTTAGGGGTATTTGTTGATGGTCACATGGCTTAAAACCATCTAATTATTAGATTCCTTGATGGTGGAAAACACTTGATACTAGATGTTGAAAAGTGGTATATTGTGTTAGTGTAACACCCACAATTTACACACACAAGTTAATGGTAGAGAAAATGTGTAATGAGTTTGAAAAAGAGTACAATAATTGGGAACTCACTTTGGAGTCCCTAAGTGAGCTAAAGAGGGTGGACGTCGATACCCTAGTTAAAGGGAAAGCAATTGAAGAATGGGGTAGGTACTACAAATTCTATGAGGGTATTGAGTTATGTGTTAGGATATTGAAAGTAGAAAATGAGAAATTGCAAGAGGTGAGATGAGAAGGAATAGATGCCACCTTTGACATTGGTGATGAGATAACAAAGCTACCTTTCCAATTTCATGATGAAGATCTGAATGCACTACTAGCTAGCGACATCTTCACTAAGTTTAAAAACTTGGTTAAAAAGATTCAAAATTAGAGAAAGTCTTTGATTTATAATCAATTGACAAGTTAGTTTTGTATCAAAATATTTTGGACAATTTGGTAAAGGTTATAAAAAGGATCAAAGTATTCTGGGAAGATTGATCAATTTGGGTGATACTTGCGATATTCTTAATCAATATTCATATATGAAAGGAACGATAAGAAGATTGTTCCAAGCCGAGATCTCAGATGATAATAGTACACCACATTAGATTTGCAAAACAGAAGAGCTAAAATACCATATATGGGAATCCATCATAATCCATAATGCTCAATACATTATAATACAATGACTTAAATTATTCAATAAAAAGATGTAAATATAGGAGGAGGGAAGTGCAACTACTACCTAAATCGGTGGTGAAGAACTCCCACTAAGCGTCACCGTAGTTAACTCCAAAAGACTAGTAAAGTAACTCCACATAACTGAGAAGCTAAGTCAACACAACTAGTAAGCTAACTCCACACAACTAGTACACTTAAACAAACTAACCCAACAAGTGTAGGGCTAACACAAGTGTAAGAATTATCCTAATAAATAAATAAAAGGATAAATAATAACCTACACTAACACCCTCCCGTAAGCATAGCTTAGGTGGGCGAAAAAGAAGGTGGGTCCCAACAATAAGGCTTGATGAGGTACCCATGTACAACAACTAGCAAAATTGGACACTGCAAGGTACCCAAAACTAGTAATAACAAAGTAGAGAGGGCAAAATCTTGCTCTACAAGATATCCGCATGAAGCTCGGCTCCAAAACTCATACAATTTCAAGAAGTGTGGTGCGACTTTGTGGTCTGAATCCACTGCTCGATCATAGAACTCAAAAATAATTGACACTGGGCTTCACCAAAATAGCTTCATGCAAGGAGACTGTCAATGGAGTGACGTCGAAAGTGAAAAACAAACACCAAACATAGTTTGATCAATTCTACAAATAGGTGTGCCACGATCCAAGAATAACCAAGGCAACAAGGCGGACATGAGATCCAAATAAATAGGAGTGCCACGATCCAAGAAAAGCCAAGGTAACAAGGAAAGGACACGAAACCCAAAGAAGCAATATCAACACCACACCCTCCCATACTGCAGAATGGGTAGAGTGACACCATAGATCTGTATGAGTTGTCAAAATCAACTACTCGAACACTGACAAACAACACTGGGCTCCACCAGAATAGCTGCACCACAAGAGACACTTTCAACATGCCAAAAAACGTGTCGAAAATACAGATCCAAAATATCTCAACAAACAAGAGAGATATAAATGTATATACCCATATATACGAGAATGCAATACCCAAAATTTTAAGACGTTGGGCTCAACCGAAATTGCGTCCACAAGTGATCACAACATCCTCTCGAATTTGACGTTTTATAATTGAGTGCATGTAAATATTACAATGAGTAACAATACCTTTTACATTTGAAATATGTGTATAAAAATGTCACCAATGCGTAGATCTCAAAAAAATACACAATTTAAAAAAAAGATCACCTTAATCCGAGCTACGGATCAAAAGTTATGAGCTCTAGAAGGTTTTGCTATTAAAATAATATTTTAATGTTGATCTTTTTAAAAGGTACACGTGACACCCAAATGTTCAAAGGGTAAAAGAGTGCATCCACATGATACATGCTTGCGACCAAAGGATAAAAGTCTGCACCCAAAACCTAAAATGTCCAGAGGGTAAATCATTGCATCCAGAGGGTACATGCCAATATCCAATGGATAAAAGAATGCACCCAGAGGGTATCAATCTGTGTCCAGTGGATAAAAGACTGCATCCAATATAGAAATATCCAGAGGATAAAAGAATGCATCCATAAGGTACACGCTTATATCCAATGGATAAAAGAATGCACCCAGAGGGTGCAAATCTGCGTCCAATGGATAAAAGGCGCATCCAAAACCGAAATATCTAGAGGATAAAAGAATGCATTCAGAAGGTACACACTTATATCCAATGGATAACAAAATGCACCCAGAGGGTACAAATGCATGTCTATTGGATAAAAGGCGCATCCAAAATTGAAATATTCAGAGGGTAAAAAATGCATTCGATAGTACACGCTTATATCTAATGGATAAAAGAATGCACCTAGAGGGTACATATCTCGTGTCCAAAGTGGATAAAAGCGCATCAAAACCGAAATACCTAGAGGGTACAAAAATGCATTCGGAAGGTACATGCTTATATCCAATGGATAAAAGAATGCACCCATAGGGTACATATCTGCATCCATATTTGACTATCTCAAAACATGGTCGAGTTTATAGTCGATTCTAGGGTTTTGAAACTTTTCAAATCCAATTCCCACTGCTGTTTTGCATAAAAATGCATGTTGCAAAAAATTGCTAACAAATTCCAAATACATGAAAATAATAAACTCTTGTTTGCAAAGAAAAACTTACAGATGGATGTCTACATCATCTATAGCTCTGATACCATGAAAGGAACAATAAGAAGATTGTTCCAAGCCACAATCTCAGATGATAATAGTACACCACATTAGATTTGCAAAACAGAAGAGCTACAATACCATATATGGAAATCCATCATAATCCATAATGCTCAATACATACAATACATTGACTTGAATTATTCAATAAGAAAAATGTACATATAGGAGGAGGAAGTGCAACTACTACCTAAATCAGTGGTGAATAACTCCCACTAATTGATCCTGGTGGTTAAGTTAATTCCAAAAGACTAGTAAGCTAACTCCACATACCTGAGAAGCTAACTCAACACAACTAGTAAGCTAACTCCACATAACTAGTACACCTAAGAAAGCTAACCCAACAAGTGTAGGGCTAACACAAGTGTAAGAATTATCCTGATAAATAAATAAAATGATAAATAATAACCTACACTGACAATATAGTCTAGATGAAAAGGTACTTGAAGAGATGATACAAAAATACCATGAATATCGACAAAGGAAAAGTGTTGCGGATGTCATCGACATGTCAACTGATTAATAAGTAGAAAAGAAAACTACGATGAGGAAGAAAGTTGAAGCTTTTTGTGTATCTTGATGTTTGTCTCAAATGCATGTAATTTTCTAAGATGCTTTTGCATCTTATAGATCGACATGTAAATTAAATTGGTCATTTTGTGCGAGAACTAGTCAATGGGATTTAATTAAGAAGATTTAATATTTACTATTTTTAGTAATAGGAATTGGTCAAGGGTGCGATTGTCCTTGTTTTCTATCTCACCCTCTTGTCTATAAATGTAATAATTCTCAAAGCATCCAGGATGGACTTTTGATGAATGTAAGCAAAGAATTATTACTTTTTTGGAGTAAAAAGTGTTTTCTAGGATTTTGTGAGAAAAGAAGAAACTTTATATTCTATTATTCTTACTATTATGGAATAAAGAGATCTAGCTTTCAAAAATTGTGTTGAAATAAATCTTGATATTTTGTTATTGTTCTTATGTTCAATGCATTTCCTTATAATTATATATCCTTGTTTCTAAGCATTAGTCTAGTTTATTGTTATTCTACTCAACTTGCGTGGGTAAATTAGGATCTGCATTTTCCATTTGAAAGCACAAGTATTTCTTATATCTCTCTATATTATTCACACTCTAAAAACTTCCTCCTTCCTTTATCTTTCAACTCCCTTTGAGCACTAAATGAACTCTATCAAGATAGTATCCCAACCCCATGATTAGATTAGTGTAGCTACTTATAAATATTCCTTGTTATTAGAATAACAATAAATAGCTTATCTCCCATTATTTGAAGAGGGACTTTATCCCACATGTTATGGTTGAACACCATATTTTGTCTCCGAAAAAAATCCAACAAACATAGTGCATGTTTGTGATCTAGGAAAACAATAGAGATGTATTCATATTTGAGTTACTTTTTTGTGGTGTTCTCTAAGGGAAAGGTTCTTCAATTCTTTACTCAATGTCCATTTTAGAGCTTTCCTTTGATATGGGATCCCTAGATGCACTTAATGAGCATGGGTGTATAAGTTTTTATAAATGATTCATTCAATTTTTCCTCACTTAGCTAAACCTAAATTAACCAAATATTTTGTGTATTTTAAAATTATATGACCATTGCAAGTACAAGGAACAAGTTCTTCATCCTAAATACATATTCTTCACCAAACCTATCTTGAGCCCAAATAATAAATAGATTATATTTGGTCCCACTTTAGATCATTTTTCTTCATAACGATTAACAAAAAAATATTTAAGGATGTTACAAAATAGAAAACTTCATCCATAGGCAAAAAAAAGACACTTCTTAGATTGTATACATTGTATTCTCTTTGAGGGTGATCAATCTAATTGATTTTGTCATTTTCTAAATATTTTCCAACCATTCAAGGTTTTAGGAAGTTGTGAAACAAGGCTAGTTGAATAATTTCTTGAGGGAAACCTATTATTTTAGAATCCTTTTAATGAATTTATATTCCCCATCGAGGGAAGGCTTTCTAGGAGATGGATCCACAAGGTAGGGAGATGCACCGTGTAAGGGAACTAATATAAGCGGTATGGAAATAATGGATCTCTATATTTTTGATGGATATCTTGATCATTTTAACAAGTAAAAATATTAATAGATCAAGTATAACTTATACCCAATAATTGATTTTGAGAGTTTCAATTCATATGTGATTAAAAATATTATATAAAAGGATTTTTATCTATTAAAGATTGCATGAGGGATGATGAATACATTGAGGGGAAGAGGTATGAAATGTGTGAGGAAATGTACATAGATCATACAAGCTAGAAGCAATTAAACACATGTCGGTGTTGGTTTTTTTATTGGATAAAAATGTTAATGAATCATCTAAGGGAACCTCATCCATTATTACTTGAAATCCTATGATAATCCTTTACATTTTTTTTTCTATATTTTAGTTTCTTTGAGAGTATGACCCCAATTGTGAGGGAAAGGATGGTACATCTCTATCCATATATAGTAAACCATATCATTACGAGAAAAATTATAAGTTTAGAAAGGAGAGCACTTTGTTGTCTTCTTAAAAATTCACAATACCATACATCATAAAGAATGAGATTTAGCGTGTGTTGGTCGTCAAATAGGACTTTTAAGAAGAGCAACAGTCAGGGGACAAGAAGTCCCTCCTCTTTAATGGGAGAGGTTCCCTTATTCAGAAACGAACTTATTTACAAATGTACAACACATTATTTTCTGGTTGAACTTGGATATTACGAAAGTGCTTTCAATGAGGATGTTCAAGTACAAAAGGACAGAGGAATGGGAAGACGAGAAAAAGCAGAAAGGCAACATGCAGAATTATAGATAACAGAATAATTCTTTATGTATGCGAAGTTACAGTGAATTTAGAACAAGATCATTCGTGTCGGATAAATAAGATGGAATTCAAAGACACAAAGTTCTGTAAATAACATCTGCTAGAACACAAAGTTTCTTAACATAACACAGATTCATTAATCAAGGACACAAAGTTCCTTCTTGGTTATACAAGATCACCGTGCTTGCAAAGTCGAAGAGTATGCAATCGGCAAGACTAATAAACTTGAGACAAATGATCTTCGCAAAGAAAATAAATGAAAGCTTAGGAATAACAGAGATCAGATAGACAAAGAATGGAAAGTCCTTCTGTATTGATTTCTTTATGATCTATTTACACTTTCAGAAAATATGCCAAGTTCTTCCTCCTTTGAATGGCGTAAAGAAGGCCATTATATAGCTTACAAATCAGTTACTCTTCGTAACCGTTTCTTTAACCAAAAGCGTTAAGGACCGCCTTGATCGCGAGTACCTCAACGCATTACAAAGAAAAGCGGCAAAAGAAATGGAAGAAGAGAAAAGAATGAGGAGAAGAAGACGGTGGCGATCTGGGAGGGACCCACCGACTTGAGAACTTGCTGAATTTCTTTAACGCATTATGCCTCACGCCACGAGGAATTCGTGTTGGCCCTCGAGTCCAAAATCCAAGACACTTCTCCATCTCTTTATCAAACTGACATGAGTATGATAATCTTTATTTGCATCTTCAATGGTAGATCGAAGAGAGCAGATCTCCTTCATTTTATCCATGGGGATGGAACTTTCCTTGAACAGATTATTTTTGACAAAAGCTCAATTGAGTTTTGATTTCTTGCAAGGAAAGGAGTACATGTAAGTTTCATCTTGAAGATGGCGGTGTATATCTTTGAGAGCAGAGACAACCGGTGTCTTGAAAGCTTCCCTTCCGCATTTGTCCTTGATTCTCCCAAACTTTTTCCAGGACTTTGATCTTCTACTCCCACTGTAGACCCAGGACTTGACAGATTGTCCTTTGCATCATTGAAAACTTTTCTTGCCCAGTAAAATGTTCTCATCTGCTGTCCTTGGGATTTGGTCTTCATATTGATAGTATCGAGAGACATGACTTAAATTCGGGAGGAATTATAGAGAAAAGGGATACGCGGGGAATTAGGTTGCGAGGGTTTGAGCGAGGGTAGCATGGAAACAACGAAGAATTGCAAAGATGACTTGCTCGTTATATAACCATTGAGGAGAGAAGGGTGACCAATGCGCATTAAATTCGTATCTATCGGTTTGAAAAGCGGCATATTCGGGTAGAGTGGGAAAAACCAAGTATGAATGGCATTTGGTTCGTTTGGGGACGGTGTGAGGCGTGAATCGCGAAAGCGAAACACGCGGCTCGGCCGGTCGGGCGAAGCGAGGAGACGCACAAATGCATTTTGGGACATCGGGGAAAGCGCGAAGGATGCGGTTGGGCGAATCGGCCGAAAATGGAACAATTCGCACAATCTGACTTTGGGACATTTGGGACAAAAAGTTCCGAAGTACACGACTCGGGTGTTTCGGCCGAAATTGGAACAACTTGCACTTTTTAACTTTGGGACATTTGGGACAAAAAGTTCCGAAGGACGCGACTCGGCCGGTTCGGGCGAAAATGGAACAACTCACACGAAAATTTTGGGACATTTGGAACATGAAAGAGCAAAGTACGCGGTTCGGGGATTTGGCCGATCGGGGGAGCAGAGGGCACTTTTGAACTTGGGAAAGTTGGGGACGAAAAGTTCCGACGAGGCCGAAAATGGAAGAACGGGGATTTCGGCCGATCGGGAACAGGCGCACTTGAACTTGGGACACGCGGGACAAAAATGTCCGACAAGCCCGAAATACATACAAAATGACCCAAAACATAGATTTTTTCAATTTCATGACTTTTTCATACTACCAGCTTGACAGAAAAGACACTTAAACTCAAAATTTCGAAAGTTCACCTTCTTCAGAGCAGGGGGAATTTTGAGTGGACAACAGCTGGCTCCTTTTGGGGATGACTTGACATGAATTCAAGGAATGAGACAAGGCAAGAACTTAGAAAAACTTAGGGGAAGCAGACCAGTACCTTATCCATTGGGCAACGGAGTCAAAAAGCAAATCAATACAGAGGACAACACACCAAAACAAAAGAAAGAAAAGCAAAAAGCGTTGTCTGAGAATATACAGGGACTTCCTAATCACCTAGGACTTGAACAACTTGAGATCGCCCCTTGTAAGGAAGTGGGAGAGAAGAACCATCCATGTAATCAAGATAAAAGGAATTCTCACCAAGAAAGTGTCGATCTTGAAAGGTCCGAGCCACGGGGAATCAAACTTTCCATGGCTGCCATGAGGTTCATGTCTTTTGTCCCATGACAGCACGGTGTCTCTAACTTGGAAATCTCTGAACCTAGCTTTCTTGTCAAACAGGGCCTTTACCTTCTGCTGGTGAACAGATATCCTATCAGCAACCACAAATCTGTCCTCATTCAGTTTGAAAGGTTTGATTCCTGGTTTGAAAGGAAAAGAATGCTGCATATCTTTTGGCTTGAAGGCTTTTAGATCCTCATAAAAATAAGCAAGAACATCCTTATACCTCCTTAGAAGATCAATTGCTTTTCTCCTTTCATCTGTCGTGCAACATTTCCCAATATTCACCAGAACTTAGGGTCATTAGGACTCCCAATATTAATCTGTCATGCTCGGTGGTTGTTGAGGCCCGATGGAAGCTCTAGATTTCACATACTGTCATGTTTATCAAATAGTTCCTCCAAACTCACCAAACCTTTAGGAATCTTATTCCCCTTGAGTTTAATGCACCCTTCACGATCTGTTTCTTCCCCTTGGGTGGTTGCTGTCGAATGCTTTGATAGAGAAAGCATCAAGGAATTCAATGGAATCCCAAACCTGATTCCGGTAATGTTTCAACCTTCCATTTTTTACTTGAAAAAGGTTTCTGACCTGCTTTACTATCAACTCTGCATCACCACGAGCCAAAAGATTCTTCACACCTTGTTCTTTGGCCACTTGAAAAGGTTTCCAAGAATGAGAGCCTCGTACTTATCTTTGTATTATTAGTGTTTTAGTATTCTGTAATTTAAATGAAAAGGCATGTAGGCCTCCTTCAGGTGACACCAGCAGGACACCGGCTCCAGAACCAGCTGAAGAACAACTTCCATCAAATTCTAAAATCCAAACCCCATTAGGATCCTTAGGAGACACTTTGGGGGGTTGGATTTCATCAGGGGACATAATCATGTAGTTACCATGCCCCATATCCTCATAAAGTATTTGTGCTCTAGGGTCATCCGTTTTCTGCACAATATACTCAGACTGCTTCTCAGGCAACAACTTCTTCATGTGTCCATTGACAGGTATGAGTGCATGTGACCAGTCCATTTGGATTTCCCCACCCACGTCCTTACAGAAGTTCCTACTTAGCAACATCCCGTATGAAGGGGGAATATCTGCCACTAAGATGGTAGCCAACACTTTCTTCTCGGGTAAAGCAGCAAAAGCTACTTGTGCATCTTTAATTCTCCCGACCAAGGGCACCTCCTTACTCTCCATAGAGTAACAAGATCCGTAAGTGCGAGTGAGAGTCAGGCCTAAAGCATGAGCTACTTTAGCAGGCATCACATTATCTGAGGCTCCGGAATCTATGACACAATTACTAAGCCTATGACCAGCTATAAGAAGTGTTACATAAAAAGGCTTGATTTTGTCAATAGGCGAGGTGACAGTGGCTACCAGACTAGGCTATGGTGTAGAAGGAGGAGTGGGCAAAAGGCCTTTAGAGGTGGTCTTAGAGTGGGAATTGACAAAGTGGATCATTTTTGCAAAAGCTTTGGGATGGGTTTGATAATTCTCGGCACGAGATTTGGACCTTGGTCTTTTTCAGGTGATCAACAATGTCAAAGGATCCAGAAGTGGACGGGCCATCATCATTCAGGACTCTAGGCTTATCAACTTTAGGAGAAAAAGAAGAAGCAATTTTAGTAGCAGGATTGATAGGACTCACCTTTGATGTAGACGAAGTAGGGATAGGAGATCCTCTTTTTGCAATCACGGGAATAGTTGTCGACTGCTCCTTAGATTTCTTGATAGGCTGTGTCACTTTCTCCCTCTGACTTGTCTGTTCTCGAGTCATGACAGTGAATGATTCGCTATTCATGTCTGCTACCACCTCGTCATAGTCGTCTCCATCATCAATGCCCTCAATGGTGAAGAAATTTACTCTAGATCCCTCAAATTCACCTGCTTCGTCATCAACTTCTCTCTGTGCAAACTCTTGAGCTTCGTTATCTTCATTATCATTTGGTTCTTCCACCTCGCGAGTAGCATTGTGGGGACTTTAACGGGGAGGTCCCTCAAGTGCTAATCTTGTTTGGGAAGCGAGCAAGCGATTTACGGGCTGGAAATTTCTTCTTGGAACATTTGCATAAGGGTAATGCTAAGCTAATTGTTTCTTTATAGCAATGAGATCATTTTCAAGCTTTTGGACTAACTAATGGATCAGTATTAGGTCCAGGGGTGGAAGAGGAAGAAGCAGCAGACTTAGATTTGGGAGGGTCTCTTCTCAACTTCCCTGACATGATCAAGTCATCCTCGATACTAACAGCGAGAGTTTGATCCTCGACCAATGTTGCGAGATTAGCCCTTCTTAGTGCATAACTAACTTTGGGCGATTGAGCATTTAGGAAGAAACATTTTTGGATTTGATCAACAGGTCGGGTAGGCTGCGGAATTTTATTGATCAATTTATTGAACCGGGCCACAAATTCTCTCATGGGCTCTTGTGAATCTTTCTTTATCTGAGAGATTTGGGCTAGCAAGGCATGTACATCTTCTGCCGGCTTGAAACGGTTTTCGAACTGAGTTCTCATTGTGTCCCAGTCGGTGATAGCACCAGCCGGGAGGTGGTAGAACCAATCAGCGGCATTATCTTGCAAAGTCTCAACGAACAGTCTCACGGAGACGTCTTCATGTTCGACTCCCAGAACTCCACATGCAACAATGAAGGCTGCGATGTGTTCATCAGGATGCACTTTGCCATCGCCTTTGAACTTAGGAAAGTTCTTCCGGTTACCTCTGGGTAACTCATGCAAAGGCTGAATGAGGGCTAGGGGCCCGACACGATGACCCCATGGTAATGGTGCCGCCATTCTTGGAAAAACGGCTTGGAGAGGGACTGCAACACCAGCAAGAATCAAAGCTTGAAGATTTGGGCTAGCTGGCTCTGAAGGAAAACCACCCGTAGGAATTCTGTCTTGAACAGGTGGAGTGCTTGTCGAACGAGTCCTTCTATTTGTTGAAGGGAAAGGAAAACCCTGCTGCTCCAAAAGTTGGGCGAGAATCTTGATGCCAAGGGCCCTTCTCCCTCGAGTGAAACGTGGAGTCGCCAGATCAAAGGATGATCAAAAATTGCAGAACTGGAATGTGATTTTCCCCAGCGGAGTTGCCAAAAATTGTTGGTCGTCAAATAGGAATTTTAAGAAGAGCAACAGTCAGGGGACAAGAAGTCCCTCCTCTTTAATGGGAGAGGTTCCCTTATTCAGAAACGAACTTATTTACAAATGTACAACACATTATTTTCTAGTTGAACTTGGATATTACGAAAGTGCTTTCAATGAGAATGTTCAAGTACAAAAGGACAGAGGAATGGGAAGATGAGAAAAAGTAGAAAGGCAACATGCAGAATTATAGATAACAGAATAATTCTTTATGTATACGAAGTTACAGTGAATTTAGAACAAGATCATTCGTGTCGGATAAATAAGATGGAATTCAAAGACACAAAGTTCTGTAAATATCATCTGCTAGAACACAAAGTTTCTTAACGTAACACAGATTCATTAATCAAGGACACAAAGTTCCTTCTTGGTTATACAAGATCACCGGGCTTGCAAAGTCAAAGAGTATGCAATCGGCACTTGACTAATAAACTTGAGAAAAATGATCTTCGCAAAGAAAATAAATGAAAGCTTAGGAATAACAGAGATCAGATAGACAAAGAACGGAAAGCCCTTCTGTATTGATTTCTTTATGATCTATTTACACTTTCAAAAAATATGCCAAGTTCTTCCTCCTTCCATGAATGGCGTGAAGAAGGCCATTATATAACTTACAAATCAGTTACTCTTCGTAACCGTTTCTTTAACCAAGAACAGTTAAGGACCGCCGATCGCAGTACCTCAATGCATTACAAAGAAAAGCGACAAAAGAAATGGAAGAAGAGAAAAGAATGAGGAGAAGAAGGCAGTGGCACCACCTGGGAGGGACCCACCGACTTGAGAATCCATTACTGAATTTATTTAACGCTTCAGCTATGCCTCTGCCACGAGGAATTGACGTGTTGGCCGTAGACTGAGTCCAAAATCCAAGACACTTCTCCATCTCTTTATCAAACTCGACATGAGTATGATAATCTTTATTTGCATCTTTAATGGCAGATCGAAGAGAGCAGATCTCCTTCATTTTATCCTTGGAGATGGAACTTTCCTTGAACAGATTATTTTTGACAAAAGCTCTGAATTGAGTTTTGATTTCTTGCAAGGAAAGGAGTACACCAGAAGTTTCATCTTGAAGATGGCAGTGTATATCTTTGAGAGGAGAGACAACGGTGTCTTGAAAGCTTCGATCGCCCGGCCTGTCCTTGATTCTCCCAAACTTTTTCCAGGACTTTGATCTTCTACTCCACACTGTAGACATAGGACTTCGACAGATTGTCCTTTACATCATTGAAAAATTTTCTTGCCAGTAAAATGTTCTCATCTTCCTGTCCTTGGGATTTGGTCTTCATATTGATAGTATCAGAGCCGTAACTTAAATTCGGGGAGGAATTACAGAGAAAAGGGATACACGCGCAGGGAATTAGGTTGCAAGGGTTTGAGCAAGGGTAGCATGGAAACAACGTAAGAATTGCAAAGATGACTTGCTCGTTATATAGCCATTGAGGAGAGAGAAGGGTGATCAGTGCGCATTAAATTCATATCTATCAGTTTGAAAAAACGGCATATTCGGGTAGAGCGGGAAAAACCAAGTATGAATGGCATTTGGTTCGTTTGGGACAGGTGAGACGCGAATGCGCGAAACACGCGGCTCGGCCGATTCGGGCGAAGCAAGGAGAAGACGCACAAATGCATTTTGGGACATCTGGGATGAAAACGCGCGAAGGACGCGGTTCGGGCGAATCGGCCGAAAATGGAACAATTCGCACAATCTGACTTTGGGACATTTGGGACAAAAAGTTCCGAAGTACGCGACTCGGGTGTTTCGGCCGAAATTGGAACAACTTGCACTTTTTAACTTTGGGACATTTGGGACAAAAAGTTCCGAAGGACGCGACTCGGCCGGTTCGGGCGAAAATGGAACAACTCGCACGAAAAGTTTGGGACATTTGGAACATGAAAGAGCGAAGTACGCGGTTGGGGATTTCAGCCGATCGGGAATAGAGCGCACTTTTGAACTTGGGACAGTTGGGACGAAAAGTTCCAACAGGCCCGAAAATGGAACAACTTCGGGGATTTCGGCCGATCGGGGAACAGAGCGCACTTCGGAACTTGGGACACGCGGGACAAAAATGTCCGACAGGCCCGAAATACATACAAAATGACCCAAAACATAGATTTTTTCAATTTCATGACTTTTTTCATACTACCAGCTTGACAGAAAAGACACTTAAACTCAAAATTTCGAAAGTTCACCTTCTTCAGAGCAGGGGGAATTTTGAGTGGACAAATGATGTGTTCATCGGATTTGTGTCATTAAAAGGTAATCTCATTCTACACTTTCATATTTATATAATTTTCCATTGTAATGACTATCAAGTTTCCTTGATCAACTTAGTTTTCTCACACTTTGGAGCAAGTAGGAATAACATATTTGAGGGGAATGTGAGATATTAAAATTGTGGGAACATGTTTGCAAACACCATAGACACGTAGAAAATCCATATACATAGCTTAAAAAGATAAAAAAATAGAAAAATGATGGGAAACAAAGCCCACATAATCCAAAGAAATAGTTTAGTCACTAGACTACATTTTTCAATAGATAATGGAAGATTAAATGAAGATAGGTCACATATTTTTAGAAATAAGAAAGGATTTTGTTGAAACATAGGTATAATTTCATGTAACTACTAAAGATAGAGAGAAAATAAGATGAAACATATGAATTCCCACTTAACATGTATTTGCCCAACACATTTAATTAAATAAATTAAAAAAAAGGGTGTGTGTGGAAGTCACGGTGGAGGGGAGTTAAGAGGAGTAGGTGATGTGATGGAGTTGGTGGTGGAAGGGGTGGGTAGAGGTGTGTGGCGGGTGGGATGGGACAGTCACACAAGCTTGATCCTGTGAGTCTCAGAGCAGTCACAGTTTTACCTATGTGACAAACAGGTCTCAATCTAATTAGTTTACATTTTCCGTGTACTCCCACCTATGCCAAAATATGAGCTCTAGAATAGGGTATGGACATCCATCAAAGCATAAAAGATAGAGGAATTTTGTCAGATGTTGTAGTTGCAAATGCTCTGGTAGATAGGTATGCAAATATGGAACCTTACTCAAGGAAGGTGAGCTGTTTGACATAATGTCTGTACAAAAACGTGGTTTTGTGGACAACATTGACTACATGATACGCACGAAATGGGTTTTTGAAATGGCTTTAGAAACTTTAACTAAGTGTAGTCCCATGGAATGCCTCATTTTTAGGATTTGCACAAATGGTGCTCACGAGGCTGTAAGTTTCCCCAAGAAATACCCCAACCAAACGTGGTCTCATGGAATATAACCATTGCCGGGTATGCACGTTCTAGGTTTGTGAATAAGCTTTAAAAAAATTCAAGGAGATGCAAAATGTGGGTGCTTAGAAAATAACAAAATAAAATGGGGGCTAGAGAATGGTAAATTTTAAAGGGGGAGATACTCAACCCAATTTGGTTTGATGAAATTTGTCATCATCAAGGAGAATGCCCAAATCGGTTCTTGGAACGTGTTTCAAATTGTTCAAGAAAATGCAAATTGGTGGAATGGTGGATGCGTGCAAACTAGTTAACTTCTATCGTCGATCAATTCCACGCATGGTTCATCTCTCTGTATCTTTCATAATTCTCTTATTTTATTTTTACATTTGCAACGAAATAAAATTTTAAACCCTAGGATTAACATACATTTGATTGTTTAAAATAAACCTAGTTACAAAACAATAAAAGCGACATATTGTAACTTGGGCTAGATTTTACGCATAGCATCAAACCTAGGAGTCATGAGATAAATCTCCCTCATTTAACCGGTGAGGCTCCGGTGAGTGTCGATTTGTCGATAAAAATGTGTTTCTATCTATCAGGGGTTTTACTTTAACAACTTAGTTCATGAACCATAACTAAGAAGTTTTGCAGCAAGTAAGCAGCTGTTTAAGAAAGGAAGAATGAAAGAAGAAGAAATTCAGAAGAAAAGGTATTACGAGAGAGGAAGTAAGGAAGATGTGCATCCTAATTAGTAGATTGCAGAGCTAATCACATGCACATAGAAGAAACTCAAATAGATTTGAACACACGAGAATTATGAAACAAAGGCGGCTCTAGATCTAGATCTAAAATAACACAAAGTTTACTTAAAGATCTAAGATTTAAAAGCAAAAACACGATGCGCCGTGACACAAAGTTCTCAGGAAACACTGCTTCTTTGTATTCCTCTGCAACAAGTGGCTCTCAGGGGTTCAGCACAAAGTCTAGAACACAAGATTGCTTCTTACAAATTCTGATCGATGATTAACCCGAAGGTTCTTCCTCTACTTATAGAATGTAGAGGGCGATTACAATTTGGAAGCTTTAGTTGAAGCTTGACACATGTGGAAGTCGAAAAAAAGCATTTGTGATCTCCTTCTGGAATTCCTCTTTGCGTGACATGTATGATTTGCAACTGAAAATAGAACCTTCTATTATGCACGTCCGCCACCTATCTCCAAGTAATTGACTTCTTCAAGTAATGGCTTTTAAACCAATCACTTAAGTTGTATAATTGAATTGATCGCTCAATTACTTTGTCGAAGGAAAGAAGAAGGAAGAGGAAAGCTGACTTTGTCGGAGGAAAGAAGAAGGAAGAGGAAAGCTAACTTTGTCTTTTTTCATGTCTGCATGCAGCTGATTCAAACTGGATCTGGAAACAAGCTAGAATTAGTTGGATCTTGAAGCGGCTGGATCTGGAAACAAGCTGGAATTGCAAGCAGTTGGAATTGGAAGCAAAGCTGGATCTGGAAACAAATTTGGAATTAAGCGGTTGGAATTGAAGCAAAGCTGGATACGGAAACAATTTGGAATTGCAAGCGATTGGAATTGGAAGCAAGCTGGAATTTTCCTTCACATTGTCTTCTCTTTTATCCTTTGAAGCTTTTGCGGTTCTTACATTGTACATGCATCGGTCTGAGGTTGGCGTAGATAACTCATCATCCTTATTTTTAATTGCATATGAGCGTTAAAAAAAGTTAAACACTAGGATGAATGAAAATTCAATGAAAGCTTCAACTGGAAGATGAGAGCACATGCACCGGATCTTGGAAGGAATTTTCCACGCACTATCTTCTTCACGGGTTGCATTCAAAACAAGAGGATGAAGCCTTTGTGCCAGAAGCTTTTGCAACTATGAGATCTGGATCTGGATCTGCATATGGATCTGGATATAGATCTGCACCTGCATAACAAACTTTGGCAACTGGGCTATGGATGGAAAAGCTGCAACTTGAATAATTCCACTGCTTTCAATCTGCACGCATGAGTGAAGTTTCTCCTGCTCTGGATCTGTCTATCAATTTAGCAAGAGGTTTCTTTTTCATCTTTCTTCGCCATAGCTTTGTCTATCTTTGTCTGAATGTCTTTTTCTTCTTATTTGACTGGAATTCTTCAATACTGGTGTAGATCTGGACAATTCTTCAGATTCGGAGGATATATGCAATGTATTGGACATTGATAAAAGCTCCTCTTCTTTTATAAAGCACCTGTAATGAATTCCTGCAATTTATTCAGACAAAAATGGCCCAGGGGTATGAATAGTGAATTTAAATTATAAAAATCTGCACTTTTCAAGACTGCTGCCCCAAAAATTGGTGTCTAATTTGCACATAAAGAGAGCATGAATCCTTTCGATCAACACCTGAGCTCCTTTAACACCTGTGAAAACAATTGTGCAGACGAAGATGAACCTTTTCCAAAGCATGCGCCAAATCGGAAGCTTTTAGCCTTTGTTAGCACTTTATGCATGCAAAATCCTTCCTCTAATGGGGCGCACTTTTTCTCCTTGCTGCGATTCTTTACTGTGTGTTGAATAATAAATCCATATGGCTGCCCATGCTTATATAACCTTCATAATTCTATAATTAATAATTGCCCTAACAATTAAAGGCAATTAATTAATTAAAAATCATGCTTTTCTCTTTTAAAAATAGCATGTTTAAGGACAGCCATCAATAAATTAAATTAATCCAATTTAATCCTCCACACTTCACTTAACTTTAGCTCACGGTGTGCTTTGACCATAGCCCTTTGAAAATAGAAATTAATTTAATGATTTAATCATTTAAAATCATTAAATAATGCCCAAAAGCACTTTTTCAAGGAGAGGGCAGCCACTAAATAAATTAAATTTAATTAATTTAATTCCTTTCTTTTATTCTTCCTTTGACTTTTTTGACCTCCTCAAGCTTGGGTGCACTTTTTGGGTGAGGATAAATTTATTAAAAATAATCAATTTAATTATTTTATCCATCACCAAAAGGTGGGCGCACTTTTTGCACATGTAATTCTATTTTTAAGAATTTTCACCATAATGGGATTCTTTACCTGTGAGTAGGCACCACAATCCCATGATCCACTTAAGTGATTTGACTTTGTGATGGGATTCTTTACCTGTGAGGTAGGCACTAAAATCCCATGATTTCACTTAAGTCACTTTCCTTTTATTATATCATCATGGGAATTTTCACCTGCTGAGGTAGGCGATAAATTCCCACACTCTGACCTCTATTTTTCCCACTGCGGCTTAAGTGACTTTTATAACACGGGAAAAAGTACCTGCAGAGGCGGTATACAATTCCCATCACACTGCGGCTTATATTTTTCCCATCGCGGCTTAAATCCTTTGTTTTCCAAAAATGCGCCCATCCCGCGAGGGCTTTCCTGTCTGCGACTTCGCTTTTTCCCGGTGATCGGACCTCGGATGATGACTTCCTCGGGCAAAATGTGCGTGTATGTTTTCCAGTGCTCAGGCCAAAAATCGGGCTTACCGTGAAGGAGTTATTCGAGAGAATTTTACAGAAAACGAAACGGGACACCACAAAAACACGAAAAATTGCCAAAAGTTACATATAAAGCCCAAAACTTAGAATAAGTTAAAATCCTTCTGGTACATAGGAATAATAACATATCCGCTCATAACAGAGTTAAAGCGGGCATGAAATAGCCTCATACGGGGCTCAAAATAATTAAATACAAATTTCCCATGAGACAAATCCGATGTGAGAATAAAACAATTTTGGGCATCTGGGTATTTGGCGAAAAGGGCTAATATGGCTCTTTAGGATTATCTTGGTGCAATACAGGAACTTTCAGGCAATAAAAACAACAAATGACCCATTATTTTAAAAGTACGAAAAATTTTCGGATAGGGTAGTCACAGATTTCAGGGTGAAATCTGAGTGACACCAGTTGGCTCCGTCTGTGGACATCTTTTTCTCTTGTTAGAATGACAAAGGGAAAAGATGAGATCCCAGCATCTCTGGTTTCGTATCTTGTCTTTTGGGCACGGGGTCAGGCAAACAAACACAACACACAGCACAAAAAACAAAACAAAACAAGGAAAAACAAACAAAGATTTATTTATGTACATACAGGTTTTACCCTACTTCAGCTGATGAACAACTTCAGATGCTTGCTGTTGAAAGGCAGTGGTAACTCAATTCCATCCTGGTAGGCAAGGAAGAAAGTGTCCATTCCGGCAACTCTTTTGATCATGAAGGGCCCTTTCCAGAGTGAATCAGATTTGTTATGCATGTCCTTCGGTTCATGTCTCTTGTCCCACCAGAGTACCCAATCTCCGATCTTGAACTTCCTTTCTTTGGCCTTCTTGTCAAATTCTCTGGGCAAGTCCTTATCAACTTCATCTGGTGGTGGCTCATCCTTTCTTCTCTCCGTGGTGGGTAAGTCTGCATCAACTTGCTCGTTCCCAGATTTATTTGCTGCATTTCGAAGGAAGAACTATCACCATATTCTTTGTTCTTCTTCAGATACTGATCATGCTTGTTGAAAGTCTCCACTAAGGAAACTAAACCCTTGGGGATTTTGTTACCTTTTGATTTGATTGCTCCACTATTGTCATCATGACATGGATCAACTTGTCCTTTGACTGTTTGTCGTGGTGGTGATTCACTCCCTTCAACATGCAGACATGCAGATGTTTGTTCAGGGACTCTGGGGTGGTAGACCATCTCCACTTTATAGCTTCCTTGTTTGAATATGGACGGTGGTCTATCCGAATTAAATAGTGCAGCAGTGACTGCTAAAGAGTCTGCCTTGGAGTTTAGATTTATTGGAACAAAGTCAATAGAGAAGGCTGCAAAATTGAATGTGGCGGAAAGCACTTTATCTCTGTAATGCTCCAGCTTATCTCTTTTGACTTGACTTTGCCCTCGAACCTGCTTTATTAGAAGTTCAGCATCTCCTTGGGCTTTGAGAAGTTTTACTCCTTTCTTTTTAGCTTGTTCCATTCCTAGAAGCAATGCTTCATACTCCGCCGTATGATTGGTGTTCTCGAACATCAGCTTGTGAGAGTATGGAAATACCTCATGATCTGGAGATATTAGTAGAGCGCCAGCGCCTGATCCAAAAGAACAACATGTGCCTTTAAACTCTAGAGTCCAAACTTTCTCTTCTTCTGCTGGCTCTGGTTCTGGTTGAATTTCTTGCTCTGGAACATTTTTATCCGTTTCCAAGAAATAGACCCCACGGTCATATTCCTGAAAAAGAATATGAGATCTAGGATCCTCAGATTTTGTAACCGTGTACCTGGACTTCTTTTCCGGCTCCAACTTATGGTTAAGCCCTTTGATAGGAATGTGCGCACAGGACCAATCCATCTTTACTTCTCCTCCCAGCTCTTTGCAGAAGTTTCTACTTAGCAGCATCCCGTAGGAGACAGGAATATCTGCAACTAGAATTGTCATCTTTAATCTCTTGTTAGGAAAAGCTGCCAGAACAGCTTGCGCATCTTTGATTTGTCCGATTAAAGGGACTTGTCTCTCCATGGAATAGCACTTTTTTATGGTCTTCGTCAGGGTAAGCCCAAGAGCATCTGCAACTTTAGCTGACATGACATTGTCAGAAGCACCTGAATCTAGAATGCAATTGCTTAACTTGAAACCATTAAGCAATAGAGAAACATAGAATGGTTCCACTCTTTCAGAAGATGGTGAGGATATAACTGCAGTGTTGTTCTGGAGAGGAGTATCCTTGGGCTTAGGCAAAAGGCCTTTTGATGTACTGGATTGTTCTGGTGATTGCACATATTTGACTAGCATATTTAATTGCTCAGGAAAGGCCTTCAAGTATCCAGCTTCTGACATTTGAACTCTAGTTTTCTTGGCATGATCAATAATGTCAAAAGAAGAAATAGATTCAGATACCTGAGCCACTTTCTGTGGTTGAGATGAAGAACTCACATTCTTATCTCTAGGAGCCAAGGAAGAAGGTAAAGGGCTGGCCCTTCTTTGTTCGTCAGCTAATGCTTCAGCTTGGCGAGTTTGTGATCTTGTAACTACTGCATATGCATGACCATGATCATCTTCATGAAGTTTCTCATTGTCATGTTCAAATTTGTAGTTCAGGTAATTAACATTGGAGTCGCCAGCAGGAGCTACAAAATCATCATTCTCGAACTGATCAGCATCAGCTTCCTGGTCTTCTTCATTCATCTCCACATTGTTTCTAGGAGCAGCTTCAATTGCTAATCTTTGGAAACCAACAATGCGGTTCTGGCTGTTGTTGAAATTCTGAGCAGGGGCAGTATTGTTGCCTTGAGCCATTTGAGCCATTTGTTTCTTCATCTGCATCATCTCATTTGCTAACTTTTGCAGTAGTGAATCGGATGTAGTAGCAGAGGATGAAATTTCAGCTCTAGAAGTACTGCTCTTTATCTTTCCAGCCATGATGAGGTCATCTTCAATTTCAACCGCCATGTTTTGAGCTGCTAACAAATCAGCAGGACGTGCTCTTGCGATTGATAGCTTACTTGGGAAGCAAAGCATTGATGAAGAACACCTTTTGATTCTCATCATTGAAAAGCGAAGCGGAATTTTATACGGTAATCTTTGGAATTTTGCGATAAAATCCCGCATGTGCTCATGTGGCTCCTTCTTTGGTTGAGTCATTTGAGTTATCAAAGTCTTTGGAATCTTGGCTGCCTTGAATCTTTTCAGAACGCATCCGCATAGTAGCTTGATTGGTTAAGTGCGGGAGAGCTAGCGGTAGAACCATTCTCCAGCCAAGTCATGCAGAGTCTCTATGAAGAGCCGGACAGATACATCTTCATGTTCGACTGCAAGCACTCCACAGGATATGAAAAAAGCAGCCAAGTGATCATCCGGGTTTTGCTTTCCATCTCCAAAGAATTTTGGAAAATTCTTTCTCGTCCCTTTAGGTAGATCATGCATAGGAGGAGTCAGATTCAAAGGTCCAAAGGCTGCACCCCATGGAACAGGCGCTGCAGGGGCAAGTGGGTTTCGGTTCAGCATGATGAACGGGGCACGTCCTCTCCAAGAGTAGACTTGATGAATAATTCCAGCTGCCGGATTATGCTGAAGATGATCCGGATCTGGATGTGTTTGCACTCTTCTTCCTGGTGAAAGACTAGATCTGCGGCTTCTAACTTGAGGAGGATGATTGAAATTGAATTGCTCCTGCAGTCGGAAGAAATGATCAGTCCTTCCTTGCGCCTTCACGGATCGGGTGAATGGACGTTCAGCCAGGTTGAGATTTGTATGGAAAACACTCTGATCTTCAATAGATAAGCTTTGATCTGCAAAGATAGTTGTTCCCCAGCGGAGTCGCCAAAAACTGTTGGCTAGATTTTCTGCATAGCATCAAACCTAGGCAGTCATGAGATAAATCTCCCTCATTTAACCGGTGAGGCTCCCGTGTCAGATTTGTCAATAAAAATGTGTTTCTATCTATCAGGGGTTTTACTTTAACAACTTAGTTCATGAACCATAACTAAGAAGTTTTGCAGCAAGTAAGCAGCTGTTTAAGAAAGGAAGAATGAAAGAAGAAGAAATTCAAGGTATTACAGAGAGGAAGTAAGGAAGATGTGCATCCTAATTAGTAGATTGCAGAGCTAATCACATGCACATAGAAGAAACTCAAATAGATTTGAACACACGAGAATTATGAAACAAAGGCGGCTCTAGATCTAGATCTAAAATAACACAAAGTTTACTTAAAGATCTAAGATTTAAAAGCAAGAAAAACAAGATGCGCCGTGACACAAAGTTCTCCGGAAACCTGCTTCTTTGTATTCCTCTGCAACAAGTGGCTCTCAGGGGTTCAGCACAAAGTCTAGAACACAAGATTGCTTCTTACAAATTCTGATCGATGATTAACCCGAAGGTTCTTCCTCTACTTATAGAATGTAGAGGGGCAATTACAAGCTGGAAGCTTTAGTTGAACTGACACATGTGGAAGTCGAAAAAGAAACAGCTGGCAATCTCCTTCCTGGAATTCCTCTTTGCGTGACATGTATGATTTGCAACTGAAAATAGAACCTTCTATTATGCACGTCCGCCACCTATCTCCAAGTAATTGACTTCTTCAAGTAATGGCTTTTAAACCAATCACTTAAGTTGTATAATTGAATTGATCGCTCAATTACTTTGTCGAAGGAAAGAAGAAGGAAGAGGAAAGCTGACTTTGTCGGAGGAAAGAAGAAGGAAGAGGAAAGCTAACTTTGTCTTTTTTCATGTCTGCATGCAGCTGATTCAAACTGGATCTGGAAACAAGCTAGAATTAGTTGGATCTTGAAGCGAATTTGGATACGGAAACAAGTGGAATTCTGAAAGTTGGAATTGGAAGCAAGCTGGATCTGGAAACAAGCTGGAATTGCAAGCAGTTGGAATTGGAAGCAAGCTGGATCTGGAAACAAGCTGGAATTGCAAGCAGTTGGAATTGGAAGCAAGCTGGAATTTTTCCTTCACATTGTCTTCTCTTTTATCCTTTGAAGCTTTTGCAGTTCTTCTGTTGTACATGCATCAGTGCAAGGTTGGCCGTAGATAACTCATCATCCTTATTTTTAATTGCATATGAGCAATTAAAAATTCTGGAAAGCACTCCGGATGAATGAAAATTCAATGAAAGCTTCAACTGGAAGATGAGAGCACATGCACCGGATCTTGGAAGGAATTTTCCACGCACTATCTTCTTCACGGGTTGCATTCAAAACAAGAGGATGAAGCCTTTGTGCCAGAAGCTTTTGCAACTATGAGATCTGGATCTGGATCTGCATATGGATCTGGATATAGATCTGCACCTGCATAACAAACTTTGGCAACTGGGCTATGGATGGAAAAGCTGCAACTTGAATAATTCCACTGCTTTCAATCTGCACGCATGAGTGAAGTTTCTCCTGCTCTGGATCTGTCTATCAATTTAGCAAGAGGTTTCTTTTTCATCTTTCTTCGCCATAGCTTTGTCTATCTTTGTCTGAATGTCTTTTTCTTCTTATTTGACTGGAATTCTTCAATACTGGTGTAGATCTGGACAATTCTTCAGATTCGGAGGATATATGCAATGTATTGGACATTGATAAAAGCTCCTCTTCTTTTATAAAGCACCTGTAATGAATTCCTGCAATTTATTCAGACAAAAATGGCCACCGGGGTATGAATAGTGAATTTAAATTATAAAAATCTGCACTTTTCAAGCCTGCTGCCCCAAAAATTGGTGTCTAATTTGCACATAAAGAGAGCATGAATCCTTTCAATCAACACCTGAGCTCCTTTAACACCTGTGAAAACAATTGTGCAGACGAAGATGAACCTTTTCCAAAGCATGCGCCAAATCTGGAAGCTTTTAGCCTTTGTTAGCACTTTATGCATGCAAAATCCTTCCTCTAATGGGGCGCACTTTTTCTCCTTGCTGCGATTCTTTACTGTGTGTTGAATAATAAATCCATATGGCTGCCCATGCTTATATAACCTTCATAATTCTATAATTAATAATTGCCCTAATGATTAAAGGCAATTAATTAATTAAAAATCATGCTTTTCTCTTTTAAAAATGCATGTTTAAGGACAGCCATCAATAAATTAAATTAATCCAATTTAATCCTCCACACTTGACACTTAACTTTAGCCTCACGGTGTGCTTTGACCATAGCCCTTTGAAAATAGAAATTAATTAATGATTTAATGCCTTAAAATCATTAAATAATGCCCAAATGGGCGCACTTTTTCCAAGGAGAGGGCAGCCACTAAATAAATTAAATTTAATTAATTTAATCCCTTTCGATTTTATTCTTCCTTTGACTTTTTGACCTCCTCAAGCTTGGGTGCACTTTTTCCAAGGATAAATTTATTAAAAATAATCAATTTAATTATTTTTATCCATCACAAAGGTGGGCGCACTTTTTGCACATGTAATTCTATTTTTAAGAATTTTCACCATAATGGGATTCTTTACCTGCAGGTAGGCACCACAATCCATGATCCACTTAAGTGATTTGACTTTTGATGGGATTCTTTACCTGCTGAGGTAGGCACTAAAATCCCATGATTTCACTTAAGTCACTTTCCTTTTATTATATCATGGGAATTTTCACCTGTGAGGTAGGCAATAAATTCCCACTGCCTCTGACCTCTATTTTCCCACTGCTGGCTTAAGTGACTTTTATAACACGGGAAAAAGTACCTGCAGAGGTAGGTATACAATTCCCATCTACTGCGGCTTATATTTTTCCCATCGCGGCTTAAATCCTTTGTTTTCCAAAAATGCGCCCATCCCGCGAGGGCTTTCCTGTCTGCGACTTCGCTTTTTCCCGGTGATCGGACCTCGGATGATGACTTCCTCGGGCAAAATGTGCGTGTATGTTTTCCAGTGCTCGGGCCAAAAATCGGGCTTACCGTGAAGGAGTTATTCGAGAGAAATTTTTGAGAAAGCGAAGCAGGACACCACAAAAACACGAAAAATTGCCAAAAGTTACATATAAAGCCCAAAACTTAGAATAAGTTAAAATCCTTACAGTACATAGGAATAATAACATATCCGCTCATAACGAGTTAAAGCGGGCGCATGAAATAGCCTCATACGGGGCTCAAAATAATTAAATACAAATTTCCCATGAGACAAATCCGATAATGAGAATAAAACAATTTTGGGCATCTGGGTATTTGGCGAAAAGAACTAATATGGCTCTTTAGGATTACGTCTACTATGGATTCTTGGTATATAGGTGGACACAAGAATTTGCTTATCGGAAGACAATTTTGAATGCATTTTCTTAGCCTCTGAGCCAAAATTGGGCATTTTTGCAACTAGGAAAATGTAAAAGAAAGTTGTAGGACCCTAGTCAAGTTAGCAAACCATCGTAGAAAATTATTAACACTTGTAAATAATTGTTTGAAACTCTATCTTGTGACTTGTTTAAAATTTGACTTTTGGAAAAATAGTATTTCTCTCTCTTCTTCTCTTCCCTATCTCTTTCTCTCTCCTCCCTTAGTTAAGAAATGAAATGAATATATGCCCTAACCCTCTCTTGTTGCGTGTGTATTTTTATCATCATGTAAATGGAAAACCAATAACGTTAATTATGCTAGATTTAGGTGGATGCCATGCCAACGATTTATCATTGATTTCATGCTCACATGGTTTTGTAGGATGCAAGTAAGATGGCAAAACGACGTGGTTGTAATTCGTTGTGTATTATTGTAATTTATATTTGAAACAATGTAATTGTAGAGGTTGAACCAACTTTTTGTAATGTATTGAAAGACTTATTATTGAAGTTTGGTAGTATGTATGAGATGTTAGTTTTAGGGGTGCTTTGGGAAATGTGCATTTAACCATAGGTGTCATTTTGATTCGAGATATATGTATGGAAACAAAAAAAGGGGTTGAATATATATGTTAAATGAAATTGAATTTAATATCTTATAGTGAAATTCCAGTGTGAAATTGATGATTAATTAATTGGTGTGTTGTGTTCCTTACCTTGAAAATGTAATAAAGAAATCTAAATGAAACAATCAACCCTAGTATAAAATTTGTGCATAACTATTCTTCATGTGTGATTATTTTTAGCATAGGAAACTAAAACCTTAGGATAAACTTAAATCTTTACACTTGATGACACCTTCTAGTTAAGTAGATAAGAGCCCAAGTTGAGATTTCCATCCTAGCCTACATGCTTAATGACATTTTCGTGAACCCGACAATTAGGAACCACATGGTAAAACATTGTCTTGAGTATGTGGTCCCCTCCTAGGATTGATAGCTATGTGTGTAGTAAGGAGAATGTGTTCTCTTAAGGTAGTACTCCTTGGGAACCAACATTAAACATAGTGTAAGTCCTCTTAAACCGACATGCATATTGAGTAGCAAAGATCGCCAAATAACATTAGAAGTCACTTTTAAGAGTTGGGATCATAAGTGGACTCGATATCCAATCTCATTTATCATTTGGTTTCTACGATACAATATTAAGAGTTAATTTTAAAACTTAACAACTTTTTAATTTATGATTAGTTTGTGGGAATGTAACCATAATACAGTGTGCTAGGAGAAAAGTGAATTTTTAGGTCATTCTCATATTGTATTTACACCATATTGTGATGAGAAATGAGACCCACGTTGTGTAAACTCTAATGTGAAACCTAACCCCTTAAGATGATGAACTACTCCATCTTTCTCTCCCATTTGTCCTATTAGGTAATGGATGTTTGATGTGAAACTATGTGATCATGTTCTTAGAGACAAATCCCTTAAGATAAGGACTAGTAGTCTCATGAGGATACAAATGCCCTGCTAATAGTAGGTTACACAATTCATTACAAAAGGTATATGAACCTAGTTAGGGAGAAATAAAACCTCTTAAGTTAGACGTAAAATGATACTTAGGAAACCTAATCTAGAAACAAGAAAATAAGGAAGTATGTTGCCATGTTTAGAGCCTTCAAATCCTTAACTAATTGTTGGAGCATAACTATAGTAAACTTATAAATGATGCTTGGCCTTGGGAAGTGTAATCGTGGGATGTTATTCCATAGGAAAGTGAAACATGATCTTCCTTGTAATGGGATTAAACCCTCTCGCTATGGATAAATAAATTATTCCCTATAATACATATTGTGTACTAACTCAATTATCAATTTATAAATGAATGAAAAAACTTGACCCTAAATCTTGGAGAAAAGATGCGAACCTTCCCTCCTTTGGACTCACACTTATTCTTTTGCATAATGGAGGTATGATATAAGATCAAGATGCATGCCCTTAGGAGTGAATCCTAGGGATATCACCTAGTAGCCTTGTGTGTAGGTAAGTAGTCTTGTGTGCAAATAAATACCCTATTAACGAACGAGTGAAATAAAAAAGTAATTGAAATAATGTAGATGATCCTTATTCAATGAGATACATTGTAAGTTAAATGTTAAACAATAGAAAAAATGAAAACTAGCAACAAGAAAAAGGAATGTATAATTCTCACATTATGATCCTTTCTAGAACTTAAGTTAAAGATTGAAACATGATTTTAATAAATGTGTAATCCTAAAATATCGTGCCGTGGGAAGACCATATTCATGGGTTTATATTGTAGTTAAATCGTTATGTTGTGCCTTGTCATTTAAAAAAATGGCCTTGATGTGCATCACGTGTTTTCATGTTGTCTATGTGGGTTAATGTTTGTGAAAACATGTCATGTGTTGTGCGTAGTCCTAAGTGATCTCTGTAGTGTCATGTGTACTACAATGTAAGTAAAAAAAAATTCCACTATTTCTTTTCTTGTTGTTTTTTTGTGTGGAAACGTGGGTGTTACATTACATATTATTGTATTGAACATTCTACAAAGGTACAAGAGAATTTTTAAAAGTAATAAAACACGTGTATGTATTACTGACATAGAATCACAATAATAGAGAAGAACAAACATATGGAAATAAGAGAATAATTTTTAAGTACAAAAAAATCCATCTCAAGGGGGAACCTCTACAACCATACAAAAAGAATAGAATACACCATAGAAGGATCTATTACTAACCCTACCTCCTATATATACACTATATATGCTATGGGGATCATCTAAGTTGTCCCTATTAATAATATAAAGCAATATAAATTTTTATATGATACAATTAAACTTTATGTGAGCTACAAGTTCATCAAACATATTTTAATACATTTTATAGGGTAAAGACATATTATTTCATGTCTTAAAACAAGTGTTGTCCTCGAAATTTGTCATATGTGGATGCTTCTATAATAATTCTTCACCGTACCATATTGTATCCTCTATAGAAAAGTTCTTCTTGATGAGATACTCGGTGATCTCCTTTTCTCTATCCTTTTAAATTGATTCCATATTCTCTCTTTTGGATCTAAGATAGTTCTTCATTCTTCATTGGGATCATGCAAATTTTTTGGATCGACATCTTCTATCAGAAAATAGAAACATGAAATACCAAGTAAATATTTTTAAATTGATGCAACTCTACGGTTGGTGGTGAGTATGTTCCTTGACAACTCAAATTTGTGTTTATATCTTCAAGGAAGAAGTGACTAATGACCATCAATAGTTATAAAATACAACAAGTGGAAACATTTGGAAGTGTCTCTACTCATCATTTCTCTTTATTTGGATATCCTCAACAATAAGTTAATACTTTTCCACCCTTTATTAAAGATCTAATGGTATTTTCACATTGGGGAATGATGGCTAGTTTCTTAATTATTCTAAAAGGTTGTCATGATCTTTACCAAATTTTCTTTGATGTTGTTCAAATATCATATGATTGTTCTCATATTGGTTTTCTTGTTATGAATATCATTTGGATATGGTTCACTATATCATGTACTAAAGATAATTACATAGTAGAAGATCAATTGAGTCTCATTTAAGATTCCATCTCTTTTTCAAAAAAAAAAAAAAAATCCTAGGGTGATTGAACCCTTTCCTTTAGGTTTAGTGTGTGGTCCTGTTATGAAACAATTTGATAGTGCATTATTTGACTCACATATTTGGAAAAAAATTGACATAATGATATTGGGATTCCATCGACATTGAATATAAAAGCACATATAACAAATCCCAAAGAAAATTTAGCAATCTTTTTGAAAATGAAAAGCAATCTTTATAATTTAGAAATGACGCGTGGATTGAATTTATGAAACCCCAAAATCATGATATCTTGCTCAAAAATGATCAAAAAATATAAAAATAGGAATCTAACCTTTTTTTTACATAATTATCATGTATTTATAGAAAATAACAACGTTTTATGTTATACACAACCCTTAAAAGTTAGAGTTTCAACCCTACTTATGCCCAAATTAAAGATTCGATACTAATTGTAATGAAATTACTCTATCACCGAAGTATAATCAAAATAATAGAACATAATATGACATAAATAAGAGAAAAATATTGAAGCATATAACTAAGTCTCTTCAAGGGGGAGTTCTCTACAACCTTATAATGAGAAAAATATATATCATATGATGATCTACTACCAACTCTATCTCCTGTATATACTTGTGTTAAGGAGGCCATAAAGGTAAATTCTACCAACAATATGAAACAATATAAATGATTATATAATATAATTTAAGGTCACGCTAGCCACAAGTGAGTGACACAAATCCCAATACACAGTATAATGTAAAGGCGTATCACCAAATGATAAAAATAACATGGGGGACCACTTTTGTAAGGTGGCATAAATGCGTGTGAATACACAAGCGGCAATAATTTTTATTTACATTGTTCATATATGTATATTAGTATAAATATGGGTAGTAGTTTAAAATGGGGCTCCAATAATGAGAGTATGTAGTGGTATGTCCTAAAAATAAAAGGTAATATTTAGAATCCCACAATCACACATGTTTAAGATATTTTCTATCAAGTGCTCCTTCTCCATATGAGAAATAGATGATCCGATACAATGAAACCACAATAAAACTCACCACAACTTAGGAAAAATAAATCATTTAATTGGGTTGCATTACCAAAAGTTGATATTATAAAATTAATTTTAATTTTTGCTTGAAAAGTAATTACATTATAAAATTAATTACTTAAGTAGGCTGTAATTTTTAAAGGAAAGGAATAAAGCATATGAATTTCTAAAGCTAGAATTATTAAAATGTCAAAGTTCTATTTGCATTGAAAATACCCGTGATATATGGATGTACAAGGTACTAATGAATTAGATTTATGAACTCCTATATGTGATGTTAGTTGTGAAGAGTGAAAGGATCCACAATTCAAGGAAAATTTGGAGTGGATCATTGGTTTTCTTTCCTATCAAGAAAGAAAAAATATTTTGAGAGGGGCGAATGGTAGAAAGATAGGAAGGGAATGTTTTAGATGTGAAATATTAAATGGTGTCACGAGGTATTAAGGAGTGTAAAGATCAAGAAACAAGTACATGAGTGTATGATCAGAATGAGTGTAATAACTAGAAATTGTATGTGAAGTGTACAATGTGAATGTTGAAAGGGATATAGTGAAGAAGTGAAACAAAAATAAGAGGAATAATGGGAAAGTAATAGGGGTTTAGAAAATGACATTTGAGGGTAGAGAAGTGCATGGGAAAGGAAATATGAATGGAAGAGGCTATGTGAAAAAATAACCTCTATAAAGAGCACAACATGTTTGTTAATCGCAAAGAGAAAACCCATGGTGTGGAATACATCAAAGAGACCATAGAGGGAGATATCACAAAATGTAAGTAGCGGATGGAAAATATTGCCGTGGTGAATAAATGTTTGAATTTACAGATCTTGACTTTAATAGGTTGTTAGAAAAAATGTAAATGTAAGGTGAATTTGAATGCATGTTTCACAGGTCACGTTAGGGACATGAAACCAAAAAGTGTACCTTGAATGCTTAGGTAGAGATATCATGCAAAATTTAGATTGGTTTTTAATCCAACTATTATGTTAATGATTAGGGTAGTGCAATATTCATGTGATTGTAATTTACGTCTAAAGGTGAAAAAAAGGGAAAATACCACATGTTCTTAATTTGGAAACTGACCGTAATGACTACTTTTTATAGAACTTTGTAGCCTCTTTATCCAATTGTAAGGTCAAATAATTGTAGGGAGTAGATGCATAGCCATGTATTGATAGTTGACACCTTCCAACGATTGGTCATACGAGTCAAAGGTAGATTAAGGCTTTGGATTGCATGGCCCACATGTTTTCGAGTGGATCATATTGTTCACACCCAAATAATATCTGCTATCTATGCTTCAATTAAACATTTCAATCTCACAAAGAGGACACATTAAAATTAGGGGAAAATCGCAAAGTTTAAGGGTTTGAAACCCAGGTTGAATGGATGCATCCTTAAGTAATTTGTAGCCTCCCTTTCAAGTTGTAAGCTCAAGTAAGTGCAAGAAAATAGATGACACACTAACAAAATCACTAATTGAGTCACATGAGAAATTAGGAATATTAGTGAAAAGTGTCTTTTATTTGTTAATCAAGTTTGTTTTTATTTAATGGCTTCAAGTTTTTCGCTTTGACAAAATTTAATTGGATAGGAAATATGTAGACATGGATGGATTGTTGTAAATTATAAGATGGGGAATTATATACCTACATGCCCCACACCTATTCCATGAAGCATATTGTTCCTTCCCAAATAATTTCTACTATATCTGCTCCACTTAATCACCCAAGGTCCCAATTCAAGACCTAACCACACCGATTACTTCTTGTAGCAAGCAATTTATGACATTTCCTTTGTAGTTTTAAGCTCAAGGAACAATGGTGAAGTAGGTGATGTAGAAACAATCATTGATAATTGAGGCCTCTTGAGGAATGGATGTATGAGGTAAAATAAGATGTTATTTGATAAGTGAATTGTGTTATTTTTTCATTTTTCATTTTTATGGTGGAAAGGTTTTTCGATTGCGTGAAAATTAGTGTGTCAATTTTTTGAAAGAAAAAGTGCATATGGTGCGAAAGAGGTAGAGGAAACATATTTGGGAGATCTAAAAAAGAAAAGAGTGATCAATCAATATTGCTAATGTCAATAGTTGTTTGCAATTTCACAAATAAATGCAAGGGGAATTCACTTATGTGTTTCAAGGGTTAATTTAGAAATAAGGAAATGTGGTGTGGACCTAAAATTAGAAGGTAGGGGTTGCGTATAAAAATTACAATTAGGGCTTCTTTATGGATATTAGGGAAACAAACAAGGTTTGTCTCTAGTTGTGAGGCACATAGATTTTCTCCAAGTGTGGTTGATGTAAGTGAACTCTACAAGGAAACAAAAAGGGTGATGTAGTGTTCTTGTGGCAGGATGTCCCTTACATTAGGGAGGGAGGTCATTGAGATTTTAACCTAATAAATAACATTAATCCCTTTGGATTAGGTAGCAAGGATGCATAAAAGGAATGCTCAAGGAAGAAAAAGACGTGAATTGAAGGTTAAAAATAAAAACACATTATGTTATCCATATTTTCATCTCCATCTCATATGCATTATACACATGAATGCAATTTGCATTTAAAGGGATGAAAATAAAAAAATGAGGAAAACCTAATAAAAATCAAATTTCAGTTTCAAGCTTGAGTATTTATACGGGAAATAGCGATGCTTGAAAATTCATTGATAATTGAGTCACTCTAGCAGTTGGTCATATGAGTGAAAGCTGTATTTTATTTGTCTTTTGAAAGAGGGATTTTAAAATAAAAACGTGAGAATTAAATACATGCATGTCCCACACCTATTCCACGACTTTGTAAAAATGTGGGAATTAAATCGTATCATGTCTCACACCTATTCCTTGGTTTAGATTATTCCTAACCAAATAACCGACAATCACATGTGTATAATGTAATGTGAATCCCGAACAATATAAATTATTTGTTTTAGATGGATAGTTATTACTTTTGTAGTTGATGTTGATGATGGGTGTGATTGTTTTTTAAGTGTAGAAATATAGATGAACCACTTCATTTTAAGGTTCCATATATACATTTCAAACTTGTTACAAATTCATACTTATACATTAGTAGATTTCATATCATGAGTGGTAGTGTTTTCTTGACTATTTTATTTTTACTAAATATAAAACTTTATAGAACTTTAATGCATGTGGATTTGCAATGGGAAATACGTGTAAGAGGTAACAATTTGAGAATAGAAAAATTGTATGTGTTGCTAAAGGAAAAGAGTATTAGTTATATGGAAAAATACAATACGTTCACATAATATACAAGGATGTAAATATGTACATAACAAAAGTGCAAGTAATTTCATTTATTTTCTTAAACGTACTTACAATCCATATAGTAGTAGGAGGCAATATTATGTCGGTGTAGAAGGAAATACAATAGTTTTATTTTGAAGTAGGGAAAAAGTGAAACATAGATATGAAATAAGCAACATAATGGTGACAATTCAAAGTATAGAATGAGATGGGTGAGGGTGTAATGTTTGAAAGGATGGGTGCGTTAGAAATACTTGCATAAAGAAGGTTATGGAGGAGTTTCACTATTATCGATTTCTTTGAAATAAGGATGACACATTTTAATATGTTGTTTCCACAATATGTCTATTTTTCAGGGAAAGGGTGAAGACGATTATTCATTTCGGCGAAATTTCTTGTAATTTCACTAGTAGCATCTTCATCTATACACAATAGATGGAGGTCACTAATTGCAACACCCATGATTGACTCAGCTGTCTCATCAAAAGTGGTAACTGATTGTAATTCTCTTGTTGGCTCCTTTAGATCGATCCTGAGTGTATATCTATAATCATAGTTCTGAACTTGTACTTTGCTATTCGAACATAACCATGAACCATTACCATTCTCTCTCACCTTTTTGTTGCATTATTTGTCACCTTTTTGAAGAGGACTTGCCTTGTAAAAATTCTTTCCATGTTGATATTTGTGATTTCTGCAGTAACCATGGCCCATTCATTTCTCTCAGTGTTCCCCATCTGTAGGACCTGCAAAATCATTGTTATAGAGGTCAAGCTTTTTGGAGGGCCCAAAAATTTTCTTGTGATAGAGGGCACTGAGAAGGGAGTAGTCATTAGAATCAACCCAACCATGAAGTGTATTAGTTTATGAAATTAGAGGGTTGACATAACATTTGTTACTTGAAACAATGTCAACTGAGGTCCCATTGAAACTGGAGATGTGAGAAAATTTCAAGGCAAGGACTAGAAGAGGTGGTATAGAAAGCATGTCTTCAAGTTCTTTTCTTATCTCATCTAAGTGTTGTCCCCACAATGTGATAGTTACACTGAATCCTGACATGTCCTTTAATTGTACATTTTTTCTCTTTGTTTCAGACTTTTCATGCCTATGAATTGTTGAGCATGGTGACATTATAAGAACAATGCCAATCAAATCAACTATAGATCCGTAATGCTTGTAGGTATGTCCTTGATTTTGGTGAAGTGAAAGTGATGGGAAGGTATTGTATCCTCATTTGCTATGAGTGGAGTTATGGTTGATGACGGTTGTAGGAAAATATCCAAAGCATTGTTCAAATGGTTGTAACATAGCTTTACATCAGCAATCCTCCCCATCTTCCCATTGGAAATTATATATAGCTTCCCATTTTCAATATGCTCATAGAATGTTTCGACGACCTCATTGAAACAGTGATGTGAATTTTCATTCCTTCTGGTCTACAAAATCAAACATAAACACGAAACCATTTCCCATTGGATTGTGATATTCGCGAAGGGTTTTTTTGCTAGGGCATGACCCTTTATGGACCACATGCACATAGATGTATTCAATCCACTTATTTAAGTTGGTGTTCTCGTAAAATATCTGTTAAGGCGGTTTGCACTTGCATATGTTTGTGACAACTAAATGTGGTTGAGAGAATTTGTTAGTAGTCAGGTTGGAGCACCAATTACCAAATGTGTTTCGACAACAACATCCATTTCAATGATAAAAATAGTCTGTGATGGAAAAAAATTGGGAAAAATTAGAAGCTCTAAGCAATGGATGAAAAAAACAAACTGAAAGAATTATAAGTAATATAAGGAGTTTATATACATTAGTAATTGAGTAGGAGATAAAGCTTACAATTCACTTTTGATCATTCTAACGTGGAATTTGTGTAAGCACACAATGGATCCTTCTTGTATTGATTTGTTGGTTACACGACTTACAAATTTGGAGGGTAGAAGAGTTGTCTAAAAATGTATCCCATGTGAAATTTCAACACGATATTGGACACCTGTGTTGAGATTAGACCTTAGGGAGGACAAGTGTAGTATCTAAAATGTGGGGTCAACATTGGAACCACCCTCAATTAATTGAGAAATTCCTTCGTGTGTCAAATTTATTTCCATGGCAACTAAAAGATGCTCGAGATAGTGGGAGCTTTACAAATATATAGTGGAAAATGTAAACTTGTAGTGCATTCAAACATGAAATGAAGGATGTGTTCAAGAAAGCATTCATTTCTAAACAACGAGAACCTTTAAATTTTTCTTACTTATTCATTTATATTTTCTAAAAAAACACAAACATGAAGTCTATCCCTTTAACAATTAAATAAGTAAAAAAGTGATATAATGTACAAAGCTTTGTATGAAAACAACTAAAAATTGCATGGTTCTTTCTCGAAAATTTAAAACTATATGTATTTGTGTGAATATATAATGAAGAACACATTAAAAATGTGTTGTTGTTGGTTTAGATAAAGAAGCGAACAATTGTAAAATGGAAAAATTGTACACATATGTTGAAAGTTAGATTATGTGTTCCATATGTTTTTTTGCACACAATCTATACATGCATTTACTTGAAACAAATTACAAATTATTATGTTAAGAAAATAGAATGTAAAACAATAAGAACAATATGTACACTTGAAGTAAGAAAACTATAGGTATTTGTATAGAGATAAAATGATAAAGAAATTAGAAATGCATAGTTGTTGGATTACAAAAATTGAACATGTCTTCAAAAAGTTTAATTCTCTGTTTGATATATCGCCACAACACATATGTGGAATTTTTGGAACGAGTTAAAGTTTTTTCAAAAATAATTATAAACAAATACTTATAAACTAACCAATACAAGCTATTTTTAAAAATCAAATTTCTTGATTTTTTCTTGTTCAATCTTCTTTACACGTTTCTTATATTTTTTTCTAGTTGCAGATGCCTCAATTGGTATTCCCATTCTCCTCAATTTGTGGGGTGGTTCATATTTTAGTGCATCTTCGTTAGAATCATAAATCAAGAAGAAGCCTCATGAATGATCTCCAATTGTTTGGAATTTGGAGAGAAAAATTGGGGATGTTGGTAACAAATGGAGGTGATCTCTAATCATTTCGGTCATCACTTATTTTAGTGGTTTCAGTTTTTCTTGCAATGCCAAACATTAACAAAAAATTGAAGAAATTTAAAATCTTCCTCCCTTTTCAAGCGAGGCGTAGTTAATGTCAAGCCCGTTGTAGGGAGGGGAATTGTGTTTCTAGTATGCATCATATTAAACTAGAGAGGAAAAATAAGTATGTTAATCCAAGAAGATGTTCTTAGGTATGACGGGAAAATTTAAAAGCATCCTCACTAATTATTCTAATGTACAAATTGGAATGCTTCAAAATGGCCTCATTGGGGAATGAGCCCCTTAGCACATAACGAATCCTGCCATTGACGAAGGCACATGCCCCCACATGTCACTTTGGAAAAGGATTGGAACCAACTATAAATATAGATGAAACAAGCAAAAGAAACTAACATGAAAGCACTCTATAATAATTTTTTGGTCCATAACATGCAATAAACATAACAAATGAATAAATACATCAATCAATATTAAAACCCACTGAAATTCATTTAGAGACAACACTCTCTTTGTTACCATAGGAGAAAGAAAATCACATATATCCTACAAAAAGGAAAATAAGAAGTTAATAAAACTAAATGTATCTGCGAAATATTAAGTACACTTACACGGAAAAAGGAAATGACATCCAAAACACAAATAACAAGCATGCAAAAACTGAAACAGAAATAATCACTACAACAGAGAAAACTTTGGCTGATTATGAAACTAATAAGAAAGAGAAATTTAGTTCAATTAAAACTAAAGTAAGTGAAATATATGTAATAGGTAAGTGCAACAAGAAATATGGTTCAATTTATTTAACAAGATCAAAAGAATGGCCAAAAAAGAGTAACTCTAAATTTTTAAAATAACTTCCACACATGAATTAGAGATGCTAGAATCTCATTAACCATAAGCAAATTGCAAAAAAATCACATTAATATACTAACCTAATATTAATCTAACAATATTGTATATATCTAATATCTCTAACAATTTCCTATATTTGGTCAAAATGGATATTGATGATCACAAAAATATGCCTAAACAACCAACATACATTGTCAATTTTAAGTGGGTTGAAAAAATGTTACCAAACTAATGTAAATACAAGTCAAATTCTCCATTTCTCACCATCATCTATTTTTGAATATGTTCTTGCAATTAAGGTTTAGAAGCTACAGGAGCTGCGGAAAATTGATGACTAGTACTTAACATCACATACACCACAATTTTGTGTTTTGTTTTGTTCTTAGGTAGAGATAGAATAATCCCATATCTCAAATATTTTCTCAATCTTTTGTACTTGTCCTCCTTGGGTATTTATCTACTACATTCTTGCTAGAATCGAAGGTCTAAAGAAAATTTCCTTCAAACTTGTAACAACATTGAAACTACCCATTCTTTATTTGTTGTCCTTGCTGATAAATATGGAAGAACATCTAAAGGCACTTCTTTGTTATCCATATTTTGCCCCTGGAAAAAATATTGGATCAGCCACGACCCCACACATAAAGAACCTAAGAAATCACCCTCAAATCCTACAAAC
This sequence comes from Taxus wallichiana var. yunnanensis, assembly GCA_018340775.1. Taxonomy (NCBI): domain Eukaryota; kingdom Viridiplantae; phylum Streptophyta; class Pinopsida; order Cupressales; family Taxaceae; genus Taxus; species Taxus wallichiana. Next base: position 297,611,918 of record CM031240.1, on the reverse strand, counting down.
AGGATGTAGGGAGACTCTACAATTGAAGTGGCGGGCCTGTGAAAGATCAAATGACCCTACAGAGGAGAATTCCAAAAATGGTTCTATCGAGAAAATACGTGCCTTAAATCCATTAAACAGATTACAGGCAGGCTCGGAAATGGAATAACGGAAGGTCAAGGCAGGAGGAGATAGTGTCAAAGAGGCCGAGAGGTTTTCTAAGAGAAGAAATGTCGAAGATTTGAGGTCTTCGGGCTTTGGAATAGTTTAGAACGAGTCCAAAATCGACTAAGTATGGAGGAGACAACGAACACTACCAAGTGTCCAAACGACACATCTCCAAATTTGAATCCAAAGAGGGAGGCTTGAACTAGTGTTGGGCCCCCATGTGTCCCAGTCTAAAATAGAGGCAAATTCAAAGCTAAAAGTCAAACGACGGACAAGGCGGGCCTCAAAAAGGCTAAGTATAGAAGCGGCTGTGGAAGCTGCTTATGCGTTAGTTGACACATCTCCAAGGGTAAATCCAAAAGCGAAGACTCAAATGAATGTCAGCTCACCACATAGTCCAAGGTCTGAAAAGGTAAGAGGGAGGTCGTTGAAAAGTCCAAATACCTACCAAGGTTTCTAAGTGTCAACCCGACGCTCCTTCAAAGGAAAATCTTGATCGGGCTTTTAAGTGAGTGCGGAGCCTCCATGTGTCCAGTCTAAAAAAGGTATAGAGGTCGGGTTGAATAGTCAAATGCATTGAGATAGACCAGCGAAAGGTGCCAAGTGTCCAAACGAAACTAATTCAAGAGCATAATTGAAGGTAGGTTTCCAACCAAGCGTCGAGGCCACCGCTTGTCCCCGGTTAGATATATGCCCTCGCCGAGAAAAGGAATTAACTAAAAAACATAAGGAAATTGAGCAGGTCATGGAAGAAACCATGTGTCAGCCCCACGCCATTCCAAAATAAAAATACAGAGGCTACCCTCAGACATGCGCCAACCCTCCATGTGTCCCATTTTAAAAAGGGGCCCATTTTTGAACTAGTTTTCCCACCTTTTTGTACGGACTTGATACAAATTTCAAAGGGGCATATCTTTTGACTCGGGGCTCAAAATCCAACAAATCTGGCACCATTGGAAAGATCTCGGCCTCGTCTACGCCATGAAGATCTAAAAATTTAAGTTTGGAGAAGTTAGGTGGGAGAAAAATGGAGAAACATATTCAGGCCATTAATGCAGGATCTATTTTGCCCCAACAACCAGTTTGGATTCGATCGATCTTCTATTTCCTCCTTCGAGGCGCCAAACAAGAAATTTATTCAATCAAGATAGATTTGGGGGCATATTTTGTAGGAGGCATTGGTAGTAGTAGTTTAACCTCAAACCGGTTTTCCCGCTTCTCTCTCCTTCTCCCCTCTGTGTTGAATCTACAAAAAAGTAGGGTCGGGACTCATTGTAAAGGGTTGGACATTATTTTGTTTTTGTAGGCTCCCCTTTCCTTCTATCAAAGGAATTCGTGGAGTTCTAGACCTTCCATTTAAATTGTAATATGTTTCCTACCTTTTGGCTATTTGTAATGCATTGTATCGATCTATAGAGCAATAAAACATGTTTGTGATTGATTTTAGATTCTTTCTTGTCTCCATTTCTCTCATCGGTCTTCCATTACAAATCGGCTACTGTGCTTGATTATTGTATGCATTTTCTTTGGTTTGTGTCTATCAAAAAAACTAATATTCATCATTCCTTTAGTGCATCACCTTGTAGTTTAGTTTTGATTTCTTATATTCCTTTTATCCCTTTCTACTTGGTAAAACTTAGATTAGGTTTAATTATAGGTCCTTTGCGAGTTTTCATGCATGCACCTAAATAGAGGAAAAGGAACCAACCTTTAAACTGGAGAGTTTTCCCATTTTGCAAAGTCCCACAATTTGGGGAAAACTCAATGTTATGTGAATCACACCAAATGAATCTGCCTTAGAAATGCAGATCTGACAATTCATTTAGGGGTGCTGTGATTTTGCACTAACAATTTTTGCACACCCAATGGGACCAAGAAGTATCCATCTTATTACGATAATATTGATGTGCACTTGCTTTGTGAATCTACCTTTTAAGAAGCTTTTAAGAACAACACACCGATGAATCCAAAAGGGCAGAATCCACTTGGTTTTAGTAGTCCAAGTTTCCCAAGTTCATGGGAAGGATACAAAAAATGTCAAGAACCAGAGAAGAGGGACAATTTGTACACCTACACTTTTCTCCAGATAGAAGGAGAAGAGGAAGAAGAGCCCAGAGGTCTATATCTCCCCCAAATAGAGCCTTATCAACACCTCCTCCTAGTAGGACGTTCTTTCGATCAAGAAGGGTGCTTAGGACGATCAAGATGACACAACCAAACCCTTATGTCAATTTCACTAGAAAGCAACCCACTCACTCTAAATGCATAAAATCTAGTCCTAGTGTCGGCATTAAAGAGCATCCCATATTTCACTTTGGAGAGAACCAAACTTCCCTGGTGACCACATTTAAGACATTGCAAATTTTTGTACAATCCATGAGATCACTGAGATGGACATTGCAGTCAAGTTACTAGCCTCTTCACTCAAAGGTAAAGCTTCACAATGGTTCGGGAGTTTAGTAGCATGCTCTATTCAAACTTGGGATCATCTCATGTGAGAGCTCTTCACGACCAATTTGGAGAAAAGGGAGATAACCTTTCCTTGTTGGAATAGATAAAAAAATCAAGAGAGCTCCTAACGAGCGGTTGATGATTTCAAAGAACACGGAATAGGATCCCAAGTATTAGTAAATCCCAAAGAAGAAGGTGCCTTCTTATACTTTCTTAGAGCTTTAAATTATGATATTGCTTTAATGATTCATTCAATAGGGTGCACAACCTTACCCGCAGAACTTATAGCCTTTCCATAGGAGCTGAGAATCGTTTAATTTAGGGTGGAAAACTTGCTCCTAGGACATCCATGCCTATATACCCCAAATTAGGAAACCCAAGTACCGGCCCAAACACCCACATTAGCTCATGTACCTACTACCTGTTATGTTTGTGGAGTCTGTTTTCATGTTAGAGTGTGGTACACCTTCTATGTGTTACACTCGGGTATTTTACGGCAGTCCGCTCGGGTGAGCGGATCAAGGGGGTTCGAGGGGTGAAGCCCCGTTCGATGGGGATCGGGAGGCAAAGCCCCAAAATAAATTTTCATGGGTAGTTTATTAACCCATGGGTAATGAGTAACCATTATGGGATGTTTTTGGGCCCATGGTTTTGGTACCCATTGTTTTGATTCCCATGGTTTTGATACCCACGGTTTTGTATCAAACTGTTTAAGAAATTGTCTATTTATATGGTCTTATGCATGTGATAGATAGAAAAGAAAATGCATTGTAGATGTGCTTTGAATTCGGATGTGAATTCTGTAGAGTTTGTTGAGCATAGCTCCAAAGCGGATCAGGTATTGTATTGAGAGAGTGGAGGCTTGTAATTAAATATGAGCAAGTGATTCTTGGTGGACGTGGCCCAAATTGGGTGAACCACGTTAAATCTTGTCTCTCTGTGTTGTGTTATTTATTCTACACTTTTATTTGAGATCTGTAATATTTTCTGCATATTAGTTTCTCTTTGTTGTGATTCTGTAAGGGATTATTCTACATATTTTATCTCTTATTCCCTAACAATTGGTATCGAGCACTGGTTTGGTTTCTTGAAGTGTTGAATCGCGAGGGAAAGTTTTTAGCTTGAGTGGGAGCTATGGCGAGATGATGGAAGATCTAGGGTTGATAAATTCAACGGGTAGAATTTTAGTCTTTGGAAGATGCACGAATAGAAGATTACCTTTATCGGGAAGGATCTTTATACTCCTTTGTCGAGAAGGTGAAAAAACCCTCGAGTATGACAGAGATGAAGAATGGGATTTGTTGGATCGGAAGGCACTTGGAATGATCGGGTGTGTCTCACATCTTCGGTATTATTTAATGCTTCAAAGGAAAAGACTACAAAAGAACTGATGGATGCATTAGGAAAGTTGTATGAAAAACCCTCTACCTCTAATAAGATATTTTTAATGAAAAAGTTGTTTAATATGAAGATGTCTGAGAATGGTTCAGTAGTAGATCATTTAAATGATTTCAATACGGTTGTGAATATGCTAGCTTTGGTTACAATAGAATTTGATGAAGAAGTTAGGGCTTTATTAATTCTGTGCTCTTTACCTGAAAGTTAGAATAGCATGGTAATGGCGGTAAGCAACTCGGTTCTAGATAACTCGAAGTTGAAGTTTGAGGATGTTGTAGGGGTGATTCTAAGTGAGGAAATGCAAAGAAAAAGATTTGGTGAATATTCTACTTCAAGGAATGCTTTGATAGTGGAAACTAGAGGGAGACAAAAGAATAGAGGAAACCGTGGAAAATCAAAGGATCGGGCAAGGTCAAAATCCAAAAGCAAGATAGTATCTTTGGCCTTGTGGTGGAAATCAGGCATGTAAAGAAGGATTGTTGGAGCTTTGGGATAAGAAGAAACAATAGGAAGAAAATAAGGAGGAAAATGTGGCATCGGGTAATGTATGAGAATGCTTTGATTCTTTCTTTGCATAATATTAATGAATCTTGGGTTTTAGATATTGGGGCTTCTTTTCATCTTTACTCACATAGGCATTATTTTGTTGATTATGTTGAGGGATTTTGGGCATGTTTTCTTGGTGATGATGAGCCTTGAAATATAGTTAGAAAAGGTTCTATTTAGGTTAAGATGCAGAATGGGAATACATGGCTATTGAAGGATGTCAGACATGTGCCTACATTAAGGATAAATTTGATATCGGCGGGGCAATTGGGAAGTGATGGTTGTACTGTGATATTTACAGGTGACTCTTGGAAGGTCACCAAGGGTGCTCTTGTGGGGAAAGAGGTAAGAAGGTTGGAACCTTGTATTTAACCACTGATAGTACTAATGATTGTAATCTTGTGGCTTCAGATGCAGATACAACATTATGGCACTATAGGCTCGGTCATATGAGCCATAAGGGCATGGACATCATAAAGAAGAATTTTCTGGATATACAAAAACAGGTTTGGATTTATATGAGAACTGCATATATGGGAAACATAAGCGAGTAAGGTTTCTCAAGGTTGGACCTACGAAGAAAGAGAGTAAGTTAGAGCTAGTACATTCTGATGTGTGGGGGCCGGCTCAGGTATCATCTCTTGGGGGTTCAAGTTATTATGTTACTTTTATTGATGATGTAATAAGGAAATTTTGGGTTTATTGTATTAGAAACAAATCTGATGTATTTGATACTTTTGTTAAATGGAAAGCCTTGGTAGAGAATGAAACATGCCTTAAGTTAAAATGTCTCAGGTCAGATAATGGAGGGGATTATTATAGCAATGAATTTGATGATTGTTGTCCTAAGAATGGAATCGCATGAGGAAAAAAATACGGTTAGGAACCCCGCGCGAGAGAATGGGGTGTCAAAAAGGATGAAACGAACAATAATGGAATGTGCTTTAGGAGCATGAGGATACATGCAAGATTGTGTCTTTATTTTTGGACAGAAGTGGTGAGCACAGCTATGTACTTGATAAGCAGAGGACCCTCAAGTTCCTTGGATGGAGGCATACCCGAGGAGGCTTGGTACGTTAAGAAAGTCAATTACTCATTTCTTAGAGTCTTTGGATGTGAGGTGTTTGTTCATATTGACAAGGATGATAGGACCAAGCTAGATGCTAAATAAAAAAATGCACTTTTATTGGTTATGGTGGTGATGACTTTGGATTTAAATGTTGGAGTATTAAAGACAAGAAAATAATTCGGTCTAGGGATGTGGTCTTTAATGAGAAAGTCATGTATAAGCAATAGTTGCGGGAAAATTAGGAAGAATCCAAGAAAGAATATGCGGTGGTAGAGGATCTTTCGGATGGGAAAGTAACCCATGAATCGGTTCGGGAACCTACTCAGCGGGAGAACCCCAAACTCCTACGGTGAGGAGGTCTTCTAGGGTAAGAAAAGAACTTTGAACATTTTTCTCCTTCTCTTTATTATTTATTACTCACGATAGTGGAGAGCCGAGAGAGCATTGATGAAGCAATGCGGGTAGATGCCGAGTAAGAAGTGGGAGCAAGCCATAGATGAGGAACATAATTCTCTCATGGAGAACTAGTCTTGGGATTTGGTGAAGCTACCGAGGAAGGCAAAATAGCATTGTAGAACAAGTGGGTCTCTGAGTTAAAGATGAAGAAGGAGGAAAGAAAAGATATAAGGCCCGGTTGGTGGTCGAGGGTTTGCACGAAACAAGGTATAGATTTTGGTGAGATTTTTTCTCCTATAGTAAAAATGACTTCTATAGAACTATTCTTAGAATATTGGCAATGAGAAGACTTGCACTTAGAATAGTTAGATGTAAAGACTGAATTTCCATGGTGATTTGGAGGAGGAGCTATATATGTAGCATCAGAGAAGGATATGAAGTCAAAGGTAAAGAAGATATGGTGTGCAAAGGCGAAGAAGAAGAGATTGTATGGCTTGAAACAAGCTCCATGTCAATGGTATAAGAAGTTTGATAACTTCATGATGGAGCAAGGTTATATTAGATGTCATTCTAACCATTGCGTGTATACAAAGAAATTTGAGGATGGAAGTTATATTATCATGTGTTTGTATGTTGATGACATGTTGGTTGTAGGTAAAAACATGCAGGAAATAAAAGTACTCAAGAAAAAACTAAGTGAATCCTTTGATATGAAGGATTTGGGGGCAGCTAGAAAAATCCTTGGTATGAGGATAACTTGGGATAGGAAGGAATGGAAGATGACTTTATCTCATGAAGAGTACATTAAGAAGGTATTGGATAGGTTTAACATGCAAGATGCTAAACTAGTTGGGACTCTGTTGGCAGGACATTTTAAGTTATCAAAGGAGAAGTGTCTGAAGATAGAGCATGAAAGAAACCAGATGTCCAAGGTACCTTATTCATTAGCGGTTGGCAGTTTGATGTATGCTATGGTGTGCACTAGGCATGATATTTCCCATGCAGTGGGAGCTGTGAGTAGATTTATGAGTGATCCAGGTAAAGAGCATTGGCAAGCAGTAAAGTGGATCCTTCGGTATTTGAGAGGGACCATGGGGACAGTTTTGTGCTACAGTGGATTAGACACCACTTTACGTGGTTATGTAGATTTAGACATGGCTGGAGATGTTGACAACGGGAGGAGCACGACAGGTTATATTTACACTATAGGTGGGACAACAGTGAGTTGGATTTCATGACTACAGAAGCTGGTGGCTTTATCAACCACGAGGTGAGTATGTTGCTGCCACAGAGGCAAACAAAGAGATGCTTTGGTTACAACAATTGCTTGAGGAGTTGCGGCATAAGCAGAAGGAATGTAAGCTGCATAGTGATAGTTAGAGTCTTTATACACCTAGCTAAGAACTCTACTTTCCACTCCGAGGATGAAGCATATACGAGTTGAGATATCACTTCATCACGGACTGACTTTGGAAGAAGATAAGATGAATTTGGAGAAGATTCATACTAGTCGAGAATCCCATAGACATGATGACCAAGGTGGTCACAAGGATAAACTAAAGCTATGTTCAGCTTTAGTTGGCCTTCATGGAATGAGTGAAGGGTTGAAAAGCTTGCTCAGTAGAAATCAGTCTCAAGTGGGAGATTGTTATGTTTGTGGAACATGTTTTCATGTTAGAGTGTGGTATACCTTCATGTGTTACACTCGGGTATTTTTACGGTGGTCGCTCGCCGATGAGCGGGTCAAGAGGGTTCGGGGGTGAAGCCCCGATCGATGGGGGTGAAGCCCCTGAAGCAAATTTTCATGGGTGGTTTATTAACCCATGGGTAATGAAGTAACCGTTATGGGCTGTTTTTGGGCCCATGGTTTTCGGTACCCATTGTTTTGATACCCATGGTTTTTGCCGATGGTTTTGATACCCATGGTTTAGTATGAAATTGCTTAAGCAATTTTCTATTTATATGGTCTTATGCATATGATAGATAGACAAGCAAATGTATTGCAGATGTGCTTTGAATTGGATGTGAATTCAGCGTAGAGTTTGTTGAGCATAGCTCAAAGCGGATCTGCAGGTATTGTATTGAGAGAGTGGAGGCTTGTAATAAAATATGAGCAAGTGATTCTTGGTGGGACGTGTAGCCCAATTTGGGTAAACCATGTTAAATCTTGTCTCTCCATGTTGTGTTATTTATTCTGCACTTTTATTTGAGATATGTAATATTTTCTACATATTAGCTTCTCTTCTTATTGCGATTCTATAAGGGATTATTCCGCATATTTTATCTCTTATTCCCTAACACTCCTAGGAGTCAAAGTTCAGCTAAATCCTCCACCTCATCATCTAACACCTCAAAGGAGCTTCAGGAAGTTATGGAACAACTTCAAAACCTGGGGAATGAGTTAGTAACCATCAAAAGACAATAGGCTCAGAGTTCTAGGCCATATCATCCTCGAGCTCGATGATCAAGCTAGACCCCGTATCGGTAAAATAGATGACCAACTCAGGCTGTAAATTAGAGTCAACACCTAGGGAAACCTCAAGCTGCTAAACTTTTAGGTCATATGATCCAAACACAACTTCAACATCAAGGGCATTGGTTCCAACACAAAATAACATGACACAAGAATATGATTGGTGTTTCCCATGCAATCAGCCACATAATTAATCTATGTGCTTCAATGGTGTGCTAAATCAAGATTTGATGGTACAAACCATTGGTGTGTCACAAGAACCTAGCCAAGAAGAAAATAAAAAACAAGGATCTCAGCATGAGGGATCTCTAAGTGAAACTATGTTGGTCAATTGGCAAGCTGAAGACTTATGTGGAATGAATCAGGCTCCTTCTCAAAATATAGCTACCAATACACGGTCCAAGAAGAGAAATATTGGAGAAGGAAAACCACCAAACTCAGTTAATCCTCAATACTCCATTACCCCACAAGGTTTTGGCACTCCAAATGCAACTCCTGACACTCAAATCCAATCCAGGTCACCTTCCAAATCCACTCAGGAACCGGTTGTAACAACCCATGTGCAAGAGAAAAATGTGCCGGGAAGAGGCAGTAGAAGGATAGCTCATTTAATATCATTGAGAAAATGAAGAAGACAAGTGTGAACATTTCACTATGGGAGTCACTGGCCATTCCAGGATAGAGGGATCTATTGCAGACTGCTATGGCCAATTGGTCAAGCTCAAATCAACCCCCTAACTAGCAAGAGAAAGTGCTTGCCAATACAACTCAACCTAGGGGAACCATCAAGAGAAACAAGGTAAGAACCCGAGACCTTCTCCATTCTATGTTTCATTAATCATTGGGGACAAATTGGTGCATAATTGCATGATTGATTCGGGGGCAAGTAGTTCTGTAATGCCCAAACAAATAGCTGATCAATTGGGTCTCCAGTATGAAGTCATCTCTAGAGGGGTAGTACAATTAGATAGGACAACAGTGAAAACTATTGGAGTCATCAAGGATCTAAGCCTCACTCTACATGCCTTCCATAATGTGACTGTATTAGAACATATCAGTCATAGACTTGCCACCACATTTTGCATTGTGTTTGTCCAGGGACTTCACTACCAAAATTGGAGGCTATTTGTCTATTGAATGGTCACATATGCTTTTTAGAACAAGGTATGGAGTGAAGGCCACAATCAGATTCAAGCCCATAGTAGATTATCACATCAAGTCTTATGTGCCTATCCCAATCAATGTAAATTGTTCAGATTTTGATTAGGAGGACCTCCTAAACAATTGTGAAGCAGATACCAAGGTGGGATGTATCTTGGACCTGAATCTCGATGAATGGGTGGTCAAGAGACATGTTTTTGACCCCTATAAAGAGATGGAAGAATCTGAGATAGGAGTCTACTGCCTACATGAGGATAATCATCCTCTCCCTAACATCATTTACATGGAACACAAAGAAGACAATGAAGTATGGAAATTGTTCTTTGATGGTTTGAGAAGTAGCAAGGAGTTAGAAGAGGAGCTATGATTGCGTCACCCCAAGGTATGAAATACTACACAAATTTCGTTTCAAATTTTCCTGTTAAAACAATACAACGGAATATGAGGATTTGGTTCATGGATTGCATTGGGATAAAAGATGAGGAGTCAAGAACTTGAAAGTGTTTGGTGACAAAGTGAACTAGTTTTCAATCAATTCAAATGAAAAAATGTTGTCAAAAATGACTTGATCAAGAGCTACAAGAATAGGGTATGGGATCTCATTGAGGATTTTGAAGCCTTCGACATTGTGTCCATTCCTAGGAAGGAGAATGAAACTGCTGATAGGATTGCAATAGTTGGAGCAACATTTGATGTGGTTCACATCATCAAGAGGTACAAAAGACAACCACATATCCATGTGATTGTGAGGCCGAAGTTGTAGATAACAACACATGCTTTGGGCAGATGTTTAAGAATGATCAGGAGATCATCAATTTTTTGTAAGAGGAAGCTGAATTCTTGGCTAGGAATCAAGACAAATTAGAGCAAAAATATGGAGATCAAGTAGTGCAGCTGCATACAAACAATCTTCCCAAAGGTTTGGTGACATTAGAATCTATCTTCAATCCTAATGATCAATTTTGAAAAGAGAAGGCTAACATATAGATCAAAGGAGAAGATTCAGAGTCAATTCTAGTTGGAAAAGGCAAAACACTTCAAATTGGAAAAGTGGCCACCAAGAAAGAAAGGTATGAATTCATGCAAATTTTCCAAGAGTTTCCAGATGTATTTGCTTGGAGCTATGAAGACCTAAGAGGGTTCAATCTGAAGTTAGCACAACACACAATCAAACTAGATCCAGCTGCTAAGCCCATCAGGAAAAAGCAGAGACTAGTCAATCCACACATTGAACCTCTAATGAAGAAAGAGCTAAACAAGTTGATAGAGGCAAGTATCATATTTCCAATCAAACACTCAAGTTGGGTTGCAAACTTGGTCCCAATCAGGAAGAAGAATGGAGAGATTAGGTTGTGTGTAGACTTTTGAGACTTGAATAGAGCATCCCTCAAAGACCACTACCCACTCCCCTCAATGGAGCAGATTTTGCAAGTGGTGTCTAGATTAGAGAGATTCTCTCTCCTAGATGGCTACTCAGGTATAACCAGATAATGGTGAAAGAAGATGATCAGTTCAAAATGGATTTCACCACCAAATGGGGCACCTATGCCTACTAGAAAAATGCCATTTGGATTATCTAATGCCGGAGCCACTTTCCAAAGGGCAATGGATATGGCATTCAAAGGGTTGATCAACAAAAAATAGTACTGATATATCTGGATGACATCACTGTGTTCTCCAAAAATGCAGCAGATCACCTTTTTCACCTAAGATAGGTATTTCAAAGATGTAGGAGATTTGGGGTATCATTGAACCCTAAAAATGCATATTTTTGGCCCATGAGGGTAGGCTTCTAGGCCATATTGTGTCAAAGGAAGGTTTGGTAATTGAACCTAGAGAGGGTTGAAGTAATAAAATCATTTCCATTACCAAGCCATAAGAAATCTCTTCAAATTTTCTTAGGAAAGATCAATTTTGTCCGTAGGTTTGTACCAGACTTTGTTGCCCTTGTCAAGCCAATAACATTGATGTTGAAGAAGAGCTTGGCATTTAGGTGGACAACTAAAGGAAAAGAAATATTTCAGGCCATAAAAGAAGCTATATCACAAGCCCCAACTCTCGTGAATCCAAACTTCTCTAAAGACTTCATACTATATGCCTTTGGTGGCAGTGACACAATTTCTGCAATCTTAGTACAGTAGAATAAAGAAGGTACAGATCAACCAAATACCTTCTTCAGCCAGGGTCTAGAAGACTATGAAGTGAGATACTCCTTCATCAAAAAGTATGTCCTTGTAGTGATAAGAGGGTTAAAGAAGTTTAAACATTTGGTTTCAAACAATAAAATCCAACTGTTAGTCTCCCATGCAGGAGTTAAAGACTTCCTTCTCAACAAGGATCTGAATGAAAAATGTACAGGATGGATCACTCATCTCATGGAGTATGACATTGAGATCAAGGTTACTAAGCTGGTTTGTGGGAAGAGATTTTTTGAACAACTGGCCTCGAGTCAACAAGATGAAGCAAGCGGTGAAGAGGAAGTTATTTTTGTTCTGTAAAATAGTCAAGAGGAAGAAAATGATGATGTGCCCACTCCTTGTTGGACTCAGAGCATTATGCACTTCCTACAAGCGAGCTGTGTCCTCCAAAAATGCGTAAAACAAAAAGGAGACACTTCAGACTATAGGCCGTCCCATACGTGCTTATTGATGGTGTCTTTTCAAAAGGGACATAAATGGTGTTTTGTTAAGATGCATTAGGATAGATCAAATTGATAGAGTGTTACAAGAGTTCCATGGTGGAGCAGCTGGAGGCCATTTTTCTCCATGGGTGACAACACTCAAGATCATGAAGGCAGGTTATTATTGGCCCAGGGGGTTTAGTGACTACTATTCATGGATCAAAAAGTGCAATAACTATGTGTTATTTAGAGGGAAAAAAAAAAAGGATAATAGCACTCCCATTGCACCCAATTTCAGTTGGCCAGTCATTCATGGAATGGGGATTGGACTTCATTGGGGTCATCAATCCAAATTTGAGCCAAGGCCACAAATGGATTTTGACAGCAACAGACTATTTCACCAAGTGGGTGAGGCAGTGGAACTCAAATAAGCTAATGAGTCTAGCATACTAAATTTCTATGAAGGGATAGTGACAAGATTTGGAGTGCTAACCACCATTGTATCAGATAATGCATTGACATTCATAGGTTCCAAAATCATAGAATGGGCTGTTAGGAACGGGATTTACTTGAGCACTTCATCAAACTATTACCCTAAAGGTAATGGCCAAGCTGAGTCCACAAATAATAACATACTAGGGATTTTAGGAAGAACTCGGATGAAAATTAGAAAACTTGGCACGTGAAACTCAAATCATCCTTATGGGATGATAGGACAACATCCAAGAGGTCTACATGTAGCTCTCCATTCAAAATTTTCTATGGGAAATAGGTAGTTTTTCCTATATCACTTGAGTTGCCAGCATTGGAAATCATAAAGTAGCTAGAGATGTCTGAGTTTGAACCAATGGAGGCCAGGTATGCAGAACTGAGGGAATTAGAAGAAACTAGAGAGCATGCACTTCAAATAATGGAAAAGGATCAGGTCTCAATCAAGAGATTCTTTGATAAGAAAGAAAAAACAAGGAATTTTCAAGAAGGAGACCTAGTTTTGAAATGGGATGCAGATTGGGAAAAGCTAGGAAAACACTCCAAATTTGATGCCATCTGGAGTGGCCCTTACATGATCATAGAATGTAAGAGTAACAATGCCTTCCAGCTGACTAAATTAGATGGCAAAAATTACAAATCCCAATAAATGGGATCCATATCAAACATTTCTACTAAATGGGAAGTTTCCACCCCTGTAAATATTAGCATAGGTTTTTATTTCCCTAAGTGTGTATGCACATTGTTTTTTTGTAGTGTAGTTTTGTTTCCCTAAGTGCTTGTGGTACAGGTTCTTTGTTGCTCTAGGTTACGTCGTTACACAGTCTAACATGGCTCCAAGTTGACGTGCTATCCCTTTCAGCATTCATAGCAGGGAAACTCATAGTTACCTGTAATAGTTGCCATCTTCAAAAGAAAACAAATGCAAAGCAACTAAAAGCCATCTTCGAAATAGTCCATTCAGGGACAAAGTGAAGCCCCAGGTCGAATCAATTTTCTACTCTCAGAAACCATTGTCTCGAGTTTTCTTATGAAAATTGAGACTAAATATGGTTGGGCTCATGGATCAGAGCCAAGATCATTCTTAGGCCATGATTCTTGACTCCATGCCCAATGGACATAACAAGGCAACTGGTCCTCTCATCTAGTAGGCAGATACCCCTGCGAGTTGCCAAAACTATTATCCATATTTTCCCCTCGGAAAAATATTGGATCAGCCACAACCCCACACAGAAAGAACCAGATAAATCACATTTGAATCCTACAAATAGGTTACAGGGAGACTCTACAATGGAAGTGGCGGGGCTTGTGAAATATCAAACAACCCTGTGTAGGAGAATTCCAAAAACAGCTCTGTCGAGCAAATCCATGCCTTAAATCCATTAAGCAGTTATAGGAAGGCTCGAAATGGAAAATCGGGGTTGAGGTAGGAGGAGATAGTGTCAAAAAGGCCAAATGTTCAAAGAGAAGAAATGGTGAAGATTTGATGTCTTCAAAGGCTGGAGCAGTTTAGAACGAGTCCAAAATTGACTAAGTATGAAGGAGACAGGCGGATCTTTGCCAAGTGTCCAAATGACGCATCTCCAAAGTCAAATCCAAAGAGGGAGGCTCGAACTAGTGCGGGCCCCCACGTGGCCCAGAGCCCAAAATGGAGGAAAATTCAAAGATAAAAGTCAAATGACAGATAGGGTGGGCCTAAAAATGCCATGTATAGAAGCACCATGGAAGATGCCACGTGTTAGCTTGGCACATCTCCAAGGGTAAATCCAAAAGTGGAGACTCAAATGAGCACCAGCTCGCCACATAGTCCAAGGTCCGAAAAGGTAAGAGGGAGGTCGTTGAAAAGTCCAAAGACCTGCGGAGGCTTCCAAGTGTCAACCCGACACTCCTTCAAAGGAAAATCTTGATCGGGCTTTTAAGTGAGTGCGGAGCCTCCACGCGTCTAGTCTCAAAAAGGGACAGAGGTCGGGTTGAATAGTTAAATGCATTGAGACAAACTAGTGGAAGGTGCCAAGTGTCCAAATGACACTAATTCAAGAGTAGAATTGAAGGGAGGTTTCCAAGCAAGTGCGAGGATGTCATGTGTCCCCGGTTAGATATATGCCCCAGTTGAGCAAACGACTTAACGAAAAAAATAAGGAAATTGAGTAGGTCACGGAAGAAACCGTGTGTTAGGCCCGCACCATTCAAAAATTAAAATACAGAGGCCACCCTTATACATGCGCTAACCTTCCATGTTTCCCATTTTAAAAAGGGGCACATTTTCGAATTGGTTTTCCCGCCTTTTTGTACGGAATCGATACAAATTTCAAAGGGACATATATTTCAACTCGGGGCTCGAAATCAAGAAAATCTAGTACCGTTGGAAATATCTCGACCTCATCTATGCCATGAAGATCTGAAACTTTAAGTTTGGAGATGTTAGGTGGGAGAAAAATGGAGAAATGTATTTAGGCCATTAATACAAGATCTATTTTACCCCAACAACCAGTTTGGATTCGATTTGTTCCGCTGTTTCCTCCTCCTTCGAGGTGCCAAACAAGAAATTTATTGACCAAGACAAATTTGGGTGCATATTTTGTAGGAGGCATTGATAATAGTAGTTGAACCTCAAACCGGTTTTTCCCACTTCTCTCTCTTTCTCCCCTCTGTGTTGAATCTATAAAAGTAGGGTCGGGACTCATTGTAAAGGGTTGGAAATTATTTTGTTTTTGCAGGATCCCCTTTCCTTATGGCAAAGGAATTCATGGAGTTCAGACCTTCCATTTAAATTATAACATGCTTCGCCTTACGGCCATTTGTAATGCATTGTATCGATCTGTAGAGCAATAAAACATGTTTGTGATTGATTCTATATCCTTTCTTGTCTCCATTACTCTCATCTGGTCTTCCATTACAAATCTAGTTACTTGTGCTTGATTATTATATGCATTTTGTTGGTTTGTGTCTATCAGCAAAACTAATGTTCATCATTCCTTCGGTGCATCACCTTGTAGTTTAGTTTTGATTTCTTGTATCCCTTTTATCCTGTCTACTTGGTAAAACTTAGATTAGGTTTAGGAATAGGTCCTTTGCAAGTTTTCACGCATGCACCTAAACAGAGGAATAGGAACCAACCTTTAATCTAGAGAGTTTTTCCATTTGTAAAGTCCCACACTTTGGGGAAAACTCAATGTTATGCGAATCACACCAAATGACTTTGCCTTAGAAATGCAAATATGACAATTCATTTGGGGGTGCTCGATTTTTCACTAACAACTAATTAAGCATGTACATGTCGGGAGTATGTTGATTCTCAACTAAATTTATGGCTAAAATTAAGAATATTTCGGATATGTCCCGAGAAAATTTTGAAATTCAAATTTCTAGCTTATTTCGAATCTGAATACTACATAGTACATACTTATAGTTGTATGAAGTCAATTTATGATCATCAACTACACCAGGTAAAATGTTTATAAATTTAGATTTGGAATATATGTTATGTATATATATATATATATATATATATATATGTATATGTATATAAATCCTAGAATACATGGCCTTATGATGGTACACCAACCATAAGTAATGGGATATGTCATAACGAAAGCAATATTAATGTAAATTGATCTCTTGTGGGTGATAATATCTAAAGAAAATTGCCTTCACACTCGTAACAACATTAAAAGCCCGACCATTCTTTATTTGTTTTCCTTTCCAATAAATTGGGAAGAACATCCAAAGGCGCTATCTAAGCATGTACCTATCAGGAGTATGTTGATTCTCAACTAAATTTATGCCTAAAATTCAGAATATTTTAGATCTGTTCCAAAAAAAATTGAAAGTCAATTTTCTAGCTTATTTATGAAGCTGAATACTACATGGTACATACTTATATGAAGTCAGTTTATGATCATCAACTACACCGATGAAAATGTTTATAAATTCAGATTTGGAATATATGTTATGCATATATATAAATCCTAGAATGCATGGCCTTATGATGGTACACCAACCCCAAGTAATGGGATATATCATAACGAAAGAAATATTAATGTAAGATAATCTCTTGTGGGTGATAATATGACTAGTTTAAACTTAGATGGTACTGCCAATGGGATTCAAGGAGTAGTCCAACATGCTAAAATTCCAACACATAATCCAACTCATAGTAGCTCCTGCTTACAAAGATTTGAGGCAACTCTGTGAAAATCAATCCAACCAACATGCATATTAACTAATCCAACCAAATTCAAAGTTGCTGCCACCCTTGATTCCACATGTCTTATGGGTACCATAAAGATATATTTATACAAAAATCTAGGTAGAATAGTCATATACAAGTATTGAAATACATGCTTATAGTCATAATACAAGAAAAAAATCAGATGGCCAATGGGATTCTAGGAGTAGTCCAACATGCTAAAATTACAACACATAATCCATCTCACAAGTAGCTCCTTCTTATGAAAATTTGAGGCAACTCGTGAAAATCAATCCAACCAAAATGCATTTTAAATAATCCAACCAAATTGAGTTCACGCCACCCTTGATTCCACAAGTCTTGCTATAGGTAATCGAAAGATATATCAATACAAAAATATAGGAAGAAAAATCACATAAAAGTATTTGAAATACATGCTTACAGTCATAATACTAGAAAAACTATAGACCAACAATTTTAGCTTTGAATTTTAGCTCTGCCAAAAAAAGTGGAAACTACTATGCTTAAATTCTTTATCTTTCTTAACCATGCCGATATGACAATTACGCATGTGTTTATATGGGTGATGGGTATCCTCTGGTAAGCTAAATATGAGCAATATTTATAGTTTATATTTATATACATAGGTATTTTGTATTACATATTAGATCGGGGCTTGTGGGTAACCATTGATGCATACTTGGTTTTATTCACTGTCAAACCTGTCTAAAGATCTACGCATTTTTGTAAATATTAAACTTTTTCCTTTTTCTTATCAACGAAAAAGAAAAGATTATAGACCATTGAGATCTTTCACAGAATTCAATAATAGGACAATTTTCTTCATTTTGATATTTTTCTTTACTATAAGGATACTAATGAGACACAAATTGGATACAACCGATATTAAAAACATACAACTCAAAACACTCATAGAGATCATAAAAAGTGAAATCAGATAAAAAGCTAAATAACATTGAAAACCTACCCCTTTAATCAATTAGGACTCCTTGATCCAATAATTGAAGCGAGACCTACATTGTCCCCTTCACTTGCATTAGAATGAACAACATTCAATTTCTTGTACAAAAATTGAGTAAAATCAGCACATAGTATTATTTTAATAGAAAAATTCCAAAAGTCTAGGAAAAAGTATTTTTTAATGCAAAGCTATAACAATATCCTTGGGAACTGTTCTTTCCCAGGACTTGAACAAAAGACCTCAATGTAGCAAATATAATGTAGAATGCGAGAACAAAATAGAGCTCGATGCGTTTAATACTTACGAAGGAAAAATTTAATCCTTATTGGTTGTTGTCGAGTATTTAAAGGCTATTGTATGCAAATTTGAAAAAGAAAATCTAAACATAGAAAATCCACATTCAACATGCAAGAAAAATCAAATCTAAACACAACAAACAATGGAAACGAAACAATTAAAAATAGCCAAAAAAGTGAAAACATCCGAATGGTCATAAAAATTAATCACCTTGAAAAAACATCCAAAAGCGGTCAAATTTAACATAGTCACCAAAACGACCGAAGGGCCCTTTCCCATAGGGGGAATGCCTTCAACGTAATAAATATTATGTGCTCTACCTCATACACAAATATGAAAATTTTTCTATACATAATTACGATTAGGGGTTTCAAAAGGAATTAGGGTAAGGTTTTTATAAGGGAAAAGAATAAGGTTTGTCTTTAGCCATGGGGCACATAGTTTTTACATGCGTGGACAATGTAGGTGAAGTACACATGTTATCCAAAATTCACCCCCAGGGTAAATTTGATAACATGTATAAGAATACTCAAGTCCTAGGTAAATAGATTGATTCAAGGCAAAAAATCATGTTTCTAGGGTCCCCTCGGATTTTTTCTAACTCTCTGTCCAAGAAGAAAGGAGCAAGTTCTAAAAAAGGGTGAAAAAGTTGCAAAAACAAGCTTGGGCTAGAAAAAATCATGAAAATCGGCTAAGTCCTAGTCCAGGCGGTCCTTGGGACAGTTGGGACGTCGGGGCGCGAACCGGCCGAAAAGCCTCGGTGTAGTCTGCAAAGCCTTTGGGACCAGATTGGGACATGGGGACGCGGGATGCGAAAGGGCGAACCAGCCGAAGGTAAAAGCAAAATTGACTAAGCGCTATGCGAGCGAAGTTTTGAGATATCTCGGGCCGTGAGGACATGAAGGACGTGAACCACCCGGATTGGCTGAAACAGAGAACTTTCACACTGGGACAG
This sequence comes from Taxus wallichiana var. yunnanensis, assembly GCA_018340775.1. Lineage (NCBI taxonomy): Eukaryota > Viridiplantae > Streptophyta > Pinopsida > Cupressales > Taxaceae > Taxus > Taxus wallichiana. The sequence continues at coordinate 297,592,745 of CM031240.1, read as the reverse complement.
TTGGGACATAGGGACGCGTGGGACGCGGAGAGCCGAAGGAGCCGAGAGCCAATCAAATCACGCCACGTGTCTTCACCTCAAAGAGGGACAGGGAAGCCCAAATCGGGGATTAGAGGAATTTTTCCCAGATGGTTTGGGACACTTGAGCTGAAAAGACGTGAGGACGTGAAAAGTCGGCAGGCCCGCGGACGAATCAGGAAACGCCACGTGTCACAAGGGAAAACGTCCAAAATTTCAAAGGGTGAGGTTCGAAGCGTTGGCCCGAGCCAATAAAAATAGGACACGTGTCCTAAGGAGAAGGGGAGTGCGGAGCTCGGGGAGGAATTAGAGAATTTGGCAAAAGTTTTGGCCAAAAACTAAAAGGTAAAGGATGACCCGTGCCCTGTCCTCCAACCAGATCATGCCACGTGTCCCAAGTGGCGGGGATGTGGGGAAAAAATGGAAAATTTTCCAAAATTACAAAAAGTCAAAACTTTCAAGGAAAACCCGCGGGTAAGGGAAGGAGAGAGAATTGCTCATCCAATCAGCGCCCGACATGTGTCGTCCAGGTGGCGGAGCGCGGGAAAAAATTTCAAAACCCATTTTTGCCTGTTTTGTGCCCTAAATCTTTAGATCGCCATATCTTTTGATCCAGAGCTCGGATTTACACGTTCTTTATATCATTGGAAAGCTTATAAAATTCTCTACATGATTCCGGGGTCAATATTAAATTTTGGTTTAGTCTAGAGAGATAAATTTAAGAAATGGATCTGACGCGTGTTCATGGCCAGAAGTGACATTTCAACGACCAAATTTAATACAGAATGGGTCGCATTCTCCTCCAATTTGGTCAAAAATGACAAGGTATGGGTTTTTAAGGTCCTCCATGCTGATTTAATGCATTTGCAATCAATGAGGAATGGGTTCCCACGTTTTTGTACGTTTTCTCTCTCCTGGGCTCGACCCATGCAATGTAAAAGCCAGATTTGGCTCATTTCAAAAAGGTGGAACATTTTTGGCATAGTAGACTTCTTCTTTCACCTCCAGCAAGTGATTGTTGCAAGAATCAGACCTCTTCAAATATTGTAACAGCTTTTTTACCTCTCTGAGGTTGTAATGCAGTGGTTTTGACATTGGAAATGATAATGCAAGCTTTGTGAATGAGTTTCAGTCCTTTATTTGTATTATTTGCTTCATTTCAGATCCTAAATTATATCTTATCAGTCTGTGTATGTTTTATGTTGAAATATTTGGTTTGTGTCTATTTGCATGACAAAAATATTCACCACTCCTTTTGGTGCATCACCATCTTTAGTTAGTTTCAATTTTTGCACTTCTATCCCTGTCTCCTTGCAATTTAGAGTAGGATTAGGATCTGAACCTCTGTAGTTGTGCAAGCATTAGATCTAATTAGAGGAGTTTGAGGAACCAGCCTCTAATATGGAGATTCCTCTCTCAGTTTCACAAGTCCCACACTTGGAGAGAGGTTTCCATGTTGTGCAATCACACTGGATGCCTAAGAATCAACCTAGAAACCTGATCAACATCCAGGGGTGCTGTGATTCCACTCTAACAACACCCTAGAATTAAAAACTTACGTGTCCAACACCTTTTCCATGACTTAGTAAAATAGTGAGAATTTAATCCTTGCATGTCCCACACATATTCCCCAACTTAGATTATTCCTACCCAAAAAAATGTGATATTTGATCCACTTTATAAACTATTGTGATTATGGTTCAATAAAAAATGAGATTAGGGGTTTTATACATAATTGTGAGTAGGGTTTATTTGTATCCATAAGGGAAAATAATAGGGTTTGTCTCAAGTCGAGAAACACATAGTGTTTCCAAGTGTAAATGATGGAGGTGAAACCTTGGAAGTGCAAAAGATGATGCAATGTGATTTAGATGAGAAATATGTTTGGGAGGGAGTTTTTCTATGATGAAAACATTCAAACTAAAATTAATCCCAAGGGATCAGGTAATTAAAATGAATGTTCAAGGAAGACAAAGACATGAATCGAAGGTTAGAAATAAAAAAGTGAGAATGTATGCTTAAGGAATGTATGCATAAAAGGAATGTACGAATCAAAGGTTAGAAATAAAAAAGTGAGAATGTATGCTTAAGGAATGTTATGTGCTCCATTATTTTTGTCTCGATCTCATCCACATTATTCAAATCAATGCAATTTGAGTGAAAGGTATTTTTCATTTACCATTCAAAAGAGGGATTTTTAAAATAAAAAAGTGAGAATTAAATATTTATATGTCCCACACTTATTCCATGAATTATTTTGTAGAAATATACTCAAGCATCACCTATTCCCGTAAAATATTGGGTTTTCCATTTAATGGCCATTTTAAATGTATATTGCATTCATGTGCATAATGCGAGCGATTAAAAGTGAATTTTCATGCCATCTAAATTCTAGGAGATGCCAAAAGTATAGAGGCCTAATGAAAGTCTACAAATTTGGTGGAATGGGTGTGCCTCATTCCTTGAGGCAAAAATTACTTAAATGGATCTTAATGTTTCCCCTTCAATAATAAATGATCAATCAATTTTTATTTGGGATAACTCTTATAATAACAAACATAAAACTCAAGATAAGATAAGGAGACTTGAAATATAAAACAATGTTGAATCACAAATAAAAAATCACATTCCAATTGCCTATAATACATTTCTTTATAGTTTTCTTCTTTGTTTTCCTCAAACTGTTGTGTTGTTGATGCATTTTTAGAGATAAATTGAGTGACACAATGTCTAGATACACACTTCCATACAATTTAACAAAAAAATAACTTACATTACAATATCTATTTGAGGCCTAAATATAAGAAATTAAAAAGTTGAGCTAGATTAACAATAACAAAACACTAACCTTGAAGAAAGGAAGATACTTGGGAATAAGTTCTTCAAACTTGTCGAAATGAAGAGACATGTAACAAATAGTTGAGGTTTACATTGAGATCATGAGGAGCCTTTGGTGGGATAAACAAAAGAGCCTTAACTCAACATCACTTTCTACACTGAAATAGGTTTGTGCCCAGGGATTTTCCTTGCTAATATCTTGTACATGATGTGCAATACTAAAATAGTAAACATTAAATAATGAACTTGGAACCACCCCTAAAGGTGGGGAAAGTGGGGAAAGGGTTCCATTGAATAATGTTGTAAACACCAATGCCACCGATGCGCCAAACTATCACCACATTTGAATGGGTGCAAAGGCAACAATCTATGTCCCAAATTGTTGGAGTGCAAAGAGGGACACCAAGATCACATGGGAAATTACAACAATGTACCCTATCAAACTATTTCTAGTGAGTCCCCAAACAAATAAAACGATAACAATCATTTTCCTACTCTAAAACCAAGGTTTTAAATGTTAGAGGTGTAATTGGAAAAGGATGGAGTTTAACATTAGTCAACATATATCATGTTGACAGAATCCCTGAGGAACACTATATGCTTTAGTGACCTCTCCTTAAACCTCACACATAGTGTATGTATAAATATACGACCTTGCAGCTAAAAAACAAATATAACAAAATTTAGATCCAAGCCACTACAATTGCTGCTCCTTCTATTTTTACTATTATACTTACAGAGCCAAAATCATCCTTGCACTCTGCACCCATCATATAAAATAGATGAGATTATATTTTCAAAAATATGAATTTTTAGTCGAAATTTTTGTTTTTCAAAATATCAAGGATTGTGCGTGTGTGTGTGTGTGATTCTTACATTTAAAAGTTTTCCCAAATTGAAAAAATGGCTTCCATGATGCCCAAAAAGAACCACTGACTGTGCCCACACAATGTAAATTATTTTACAAACAACCAACCCAAAAAAAAATCGATTCTTACTAGAAATTGCATGCGTGAGAAAACCATAGTCAATAACCATGGACATTATGTGCCACACAAGTAGTAAAAACCCATTGTAAAACTCGGACACTTTTTTAAAAGTGATATTTTTGAAAACCCACATTTTGACACTCGGTCGGCACTATAGATCAATATCTGCTAAACTAAATGCTAGTGGTTGGGTAAAAGGCTTATATTCTCGTGTCTACAGAACAAGGAATACAAATAAAAATTCCAAACTGTCAAACAATTTACAAAAGAAGACAAATGTAAACCTAACAATATTTAACCCAGCGGAACCTCCATAGAAACAAAACAAAAAAATTTCAGTATCTTCGCTATTTTCATTTGCAAGCAACATGATAAACATGTATCAAAGGCATTTGCAACATGTCGTGACAAGCCGTTTCTTCCCAAGCAACCTGCAAGAGTCTCAAATGTCCGCCGACCACATATTTGTTTTGTTTTATGTTTTTTAATCAAAACATTACAACCCACCTTTTCGGGTTTTTTCAAAATTTAAGGCCCCGATTGTGTCGTATTCAATTTCCTATACACTGAAATCCAAGTCGTCCATACTTGAGAGTTGTCAGAGACCTATTATCTCTCGAAAATGCACCCTGTAGAGAGATGGCTGTAGGTTTTCTAGCCTTGTAAATTTTATCTCTCTTTTGTAGATATAATGGAAACATCCTAGGTATGTGGGTATACCTATTTTAAGGTGAGTCTCCGGTATTAAGGTCGGTTCCTTATTGATGTATCCTAAACTGATTTTTGGGGTTTAAGGGTAAAAGATGATTGTAAAAATGAAATTAAAACTGAGGTGATACACCAAACTTGTATGAGGTCTTTGACTGAGTATATGCACAATTGATATGGAATTAATTTTTGATGCAGTCCAATAGTTTTTAAGAAGATAATGAAGGGTAAACACTTTGATGTATTGAGGGATAGAATCACAACAATATTGCTAAGTTACACATACACATTAATATCATGTAGAAATACCGAACTTGCAACAGGTAAGATGATTAATTAAGGAATTCGAAATTCACAAGATTAATGGAAACATACACAAGACTACAAATAATTAGATGGGCATAAAATAATTCACATTCAATGGGAAAACTCGCGAGAAAATTGCTTCAAAGACTCCTATATCTAAAAATTCCTCTCCTTGTGCTTTGCCAAGGCACACCATATATAGCAAAATTGATTCACCCACCCTTCCTAAAAATAGACTAGGGTTGTACTCACCCATGCATCCTATTTTCATCCTTTATCTATTAATAAATAAAGGAATAAAATAAAACAAACTAATAGAAAGAGGCATTAATAGCCTTTGATTACATCACAATCAAATTGTAGTTGACTATCCTATTTTTAAGAAAAAGCATAGGTGAATAATGCTAAAAATAAACCTTGCTTGATAAGCAAGTCTCCTTTAAGGTGCATGAAAATTTGTCTTCTTGTTGTTGATGCGACATCTGAAATTCTGATCCACTTGTCCTATTGGATGCACATGTAAAATTTGATCTCTATGTGTGAGTAAAGAAAATCCATTATTTACAATATTTTCAAAAATAACTCACTCAAGTATACATCTTGATGGGGACCACCTTTAAGATTAGGATTTGAAATTGACATTCCCTTTGTCCCCTAGTGTGGTAACATGATTTCTTTTGCTATCTTTTAAATATATCATTTGTAAAATACAATACTTTTGTTCTGTGCTAACTCCATGTGGGGACCACTCTAGATAGGTGCACATGTCTTTGTTGAGTTTTATCTTCTTGTAGACTTGGGACATTGCCATGGTTTTAAACATATATATGTGGGCACTTTATAAAAGGCCACCATGCCATACTCGGCCACCTTTGATTAACACATGACCATGGTGATTACTTGTCGATTTTGAATATCATTGTATAGTATATATTTTTGGATTTTACATGGTTTGACGACAATGATTATGTTTTGATTTTATATGCAGAAAATCATAGTCAACATGCATAATTTAAATAAAGTTTTGTCCCCTCCGCCATGATGACTCACCCCTTCACATTTTACGTTGGCACTTTGCATTAAATATATTGACCACTATGATTGGCGATGACTGTTGATTCTGGCACTAAGATTCTTGTGAACCGTCGATCTTGATCTTCGTTTAGGGTTTCACTTGCCTTTTAATGCGGTTGTTGGAATCCTAATCATCATAGATTTCTTTGAATACCGTTGATTGTTGTTAAATTATTGTTCTCTCTGATCTTGGACATCTTTAGGCCATCAATCTTTGACTCATGGTTAGGGTTTCTGACCTAGAGTTTAGCATAGTAATTGGTATCTTACCATGGTGACTTGCATTGAAAAATGACTCGATCCTTAGCCATCGATCTTTGCATGACTTGATCTCTGATCGTCGATCCCTAACTCCTAGTTGAGTTAGATTATAACAAGCTTAGCAGGTGAGTTGAAAATTACCCGAGCTCCATCATTTGGTCATTATTTTTACTCGCTCTGAGCGGTGAAGCCCTAGAAAATTTGTTTTAGATCATAATTGCTTTGATATTTGAGTTTTGGGACTCTGAAACTCAACCTCTATGAGTCTGTGAAGATTTGTGAGTGAAAGTATTTGATCTCTCCACCATTTTCACTATATGAAGCTTGACTTCTTTAGTAGATTGATTCTCTCAGCTCGGTTGCATCTATATTTTCTGTGATTGTTTCTTGTCGAGCTCAGCTCTTGGACTCTCTGCAAGGTTTTAATGGCTACTGTTATTGATTATTTTGAGCTTTACTTGGTTCTGTGATGTTTTTGTGGCCATGAGGGCTCGAACACTAGTATTTCTCCATCGTTTTAAGTTTTGGATGTTTCACCTTTGTGGAGGAGTTCATGAGCTCCATCTCCTTGATTTTTTTCGTGGCCATGATATATTATTATTTCAGGCTCTATTAATTCTTTCTGAGCAATAATCGAGCTTGGATTTTCTACAAAAGAGTTCTCTGTCTTCTGCGGAGCTCTGTGAGGTTTATCTGTAGACATCGTATATTTTATCTCAAGCTCTATAGATTTGGCTTTCGAAACCCTAGTTAGAATTCAAGGATGAGTTGCATTCTTCGTTGTATTCACTTTGTCAGATATTTTTGAGCAAGATGGTTGTGGGTGTTTGCCTCCATGAGTGGTTATAGGTGAGATATATTTTATCTTGCACATGTACACTTTTATTTTCATTTTCCTCCTTAGATATGTCACTAAAACTCTTAAAAATATTTGTGGGTTCTGTGATTTCTTGTTCCTGCTTGAATCCCGATTTGAAACTTCTCATGGGCATATGGATTTCTTGCTTCATCATTTAGTTGCTTGAAAGTTTCAACTATTTGATTATAAATGGTGAGTTCTTTTCTGTTACTCTGATTTTGATATACCCATTAATGGGTCTGCGATGAAAACCAGGATCTGTATTTTTCTTATTCTATTCTACAACCCAAAAATAATTTTAATGGGGATGATAATTTGAAACTTGAATCTTTCTTCAACTCAGATGTGCATGTAATTTTGATTCAAGGATTTTTGTCTGAATTTGTAATCTGAAAATATACTCAGATAAGATACACCTAGTTGTATATATATGGACCTATGCTTCTAAAATTTGGGCTTTCACTTGATGATGCCTCAGTACTTGGCTGTCCCTGAAAATCTATACATGTGAAGATTTTGTTTTGAACTTCGTAGCATCTTTACCATAATGCATGAGTTGTTTTTAGTAGTGCACTTTCAATTGCTAAAATAGGCACTCCCTTCATGTTTCCTTGATACATTCCTTGGAGTCCGTTCTGATATCTACATATTTTGATCTTTTATAGCTCTCCATGTTGTATTTATATGACATTTCTATTTTTAGATTGCCTTAGTACTTAGTTGTACTACTCTACTCTTGACTGAGAGTTGTTTCTTTGTGTTTTCTCCTTATACTTTGTTTAAGATGAGATCTTGAGCTTTACTTCAATGTGGTCCCCATTAGTAGGTTATTTCTGAGCTCTAACTTTGGAGCATGTAGTTTGGTTGCTTATTTGCTTAGTTGACCTTGAGAATCTAAAGCTCTGAACTGGAAATATCTTGAAGTTCTTGTATCATGCTCTGTTATCCTTGTAATTGAAGAATCTGTACTATGTGGCTCTTTGTGCATTTGGATTCAAACTTGCTCTTGGGAATCAAGTCTTTATGTATAGACTTATGATTTGAAGCTTTATTCGATGGGTATCTTCTTCTATTCGATTCAACCTTGGAAATTGGTTCTCCTTGTAGGTTATTCTAGTTCTATTTAACCATGAATCTTGCATTTAAAATTGGCTCAAGTATATTGTACACTTCCATCTGTCCCAAGTTTGGGCTCAACGTCTTGAATAATTATGTAAATTTGAATTTTTTTGGCTGCACTTGTAGTTCCTCTATTACAAACATCTATTTTGCCATTGATTTCATCTTCTCTCTTTCTTGATTCTTTGTATCTTGGATATTCTAAGATTTGACATCTTCTTGATAGACGAGATAGGCTTGCATTTGATTCTAGAATTACTGATATTAATAATTTATCTATTCTTGATTCCATGAGATCTTTGTACCTTGTATGTGGCCTTCTGGAAGTTGTAAAAAGTTTCTCATTCTTGTTTCATTTGAAAACTGTAATTAAACATGACTGAACTTTGTAGTATTATCTTGAAACTTCATTTTATTCATTCTAAGCTAGAATGAAAGATGTGAAGTTCTTCAATTTGATGACTGAAAGTGTAGTCCATTTATTTTCTTAAAATACTACATTTAATCTTCATTACAACTTTAGTATGTATGCTAGAAAATTTAAAATGTCCATTTTACATGGTGAAGCCCTGTCAAAATTTTCCCAGAATTCTTTCTTTTATTTCTATTTCAACTATAATAGATGTACTTTCGAAAGTTGAAACTATAGAATGTATCACTTTTCCTTTTAAAATTGATTTGTTGTTGGAAACTAAAAAATGATAATTGTTATTTGATTAAGGCATGCTTTGATTTTTCCTGTATCCCTTATTTGATTTACATACAACTTTTAAAGCATGTGTTTAGTTAAAACAACATGATGGAAAGTTGTAAATGTCCATTTTGCATGGCTAAGCCCGTTCAAATTTCCTCAGATTTCCTTCTCATTTTGTTTCGATGTAATCTTCTCTCTCTAGTTAACTTCAGCCTTTAAATTTTGACTCTTCTTCTTCAGTTGTAATCTGGAACATGTACTTTTATCTGCAAGTGTCTCCTTTATTTTGTAATGTAACTTCTTCTATTTCTAGAATAGCTGCTGAACTTTGAGTTGCATTCTTCCTTCATTCTATCATGTACTTATGACTCATCTACTTCATGTACCATAGGATAGAAGTTATTGAACTCTACAATCTTTATCCATAGTGAGGACTGTAAGACATGATTTATTTATTCTTGGCTGCAACTTATACCTGCACACTTGAGAAAACAGTTAGAAAATATTTAGGCTTTTGGCCTCTCTTATGTCCATGTTTTTCTTTTCTTCTCTTTATTTATTTCTAAGTGAGTAAATCATGTATATTGTTTGATCTTCAAGTAATCTATATCTCCTGTTATTAAGAGATCCATGTGCATGAATTAGGATAGTATAGGAATATGGATTAACCTTGAGCTCAGAATGCTGTTGATCTCTGCTATTTTCTTTTCGGGTATGATGCTTTCAATAATGAAGATGAAGATGGAACAAAGATGAATATGAGGATGCATCAACCGAAGGAAAAACCTCAAGGCAATGATGGGTTCACTCACACTCCTTGATTTTCTCTTTCATGCATGTGTACCTCTTATTTTAGTAGCCGTACTTTACTTTTCAGTTACATCCCATGGCTTGTGTGGGAACTGTTATCTCAAATTTCACCCCGACAAAATTGATCAAACACAACCCCGTGCAGGAAAAAAATTCAAGAAACAACTCCGTCAAATGAACCCACACTTCAAATTAAAAAAATAGGTTGCAAGCGGACTCTAAAATGGAATAGCAGAGTCGGGAAAGTGAAGATAATGTCAAAGGACCAGAGGCTCAAAGGAAAATAAATGACGAAGGCTTGAAGTCTTTGAACTCTGCAAATGAATCAAAATTAGCCCTAAAATTGGCTAAGTATGGAGGAGATAGCAGAAGCTGCCAAGTGTCCAAATAATGCATCTTCAAAGGTTAAATCCAAAAGGTAGTCCTCAAACAAGTGCCAAGCCTCCACACGTCAAGAGCCCCAAAATTTGCACCGGCCATTGAAAAGTCTTCGACTCAGCAAAAGGTGCCAAGTGTCTGAATGACACACATTCAAAAGTGAGATCTTGAGCAAAGACTCAAACTTGTGCCAGAACTCTACGTAGCTAATGGTCAACAGAGGTCAAAAGAAGAGTGGGCCCAAAATTTGCTAAGTATAGAGAACCAACGGAAGCCTCCATGTGTCTCATTGGCACGATTTCAAAAGGAAAGTCTGGAGGTAGTTCCTAAACAAGCATGGGCTCTCCATGTGTCCTAGGTCCAAAAAGGGACAGAGTCAACACTTGAATAGTCAAAGCAGAGGCACGCTAGCAGAAGGAGCCAAGTGTCAACATGGCATTGTTTCAAGAGTAGAATTTGGGGTGGGTTTCCAAATAAGCACCAGCCTCCGGGGTCGAATTTTGGCCCGCCAAGCAAAGGGACTCAAGAAAAATACAAAGAATCCCAAAGACCTCATAGGAGACACCACGTGTCAATATGGTGCTATTTCAAGAGTGAAAGGTAGGGGCCAAATCTCTAAGGTGCGCGAGGCCATCACATGGACCACTGTATGAAGCAGAGACTCTTTAAATATTGTGCTCCCACGGTTTGAAAATTCAAACATGACCATGTATTTTTTTTGGAAACTCAGATTTAGGTAGGAGAAGACTTTTGGAAATGTCTCGACACCATCTATGCCATGGAAATATAAAATATCATTCTTAATAGGCTTTAGTGGGTGAAAACTAGGAAATATAGTTCCAGACCATTAATGCAGAATCCGATTTCTTCAACTACTTGGATTTGATGATTTGATCCACTATTCTCCTTCTTCAACACACAAAAAAACATAGGGAATGAAATACTCAACAGATTGTGGGTGGATTTGAGAGGGGCATTGATTGATAGTGGTTGAGCTTTCGAAGTAGGATTCAATGCATATCTCAAGGTGGTTGAAGTAGGATTTGAATTCTTCCCTCTTCTCTCTCCTATTCTTCCTACATATTGTAATGAAGGGGCATATTCAAAAGGTTGGTCATTGTTTCTCCCCTGCCCCCTCTCTCTTTCTTCCTTAGGGTAGAATGTAGAGTCTAATCCTCCTCCCATGGATCTATAATGGAATTTTCTTGCCTCTTGCCCACTTGATGATGTACCGTGTAACATTTTGGAGCAATAAATCTATTTCGTGATGCATCTTTCCATCCTTGGCTTATTTTGTTGTCTCTTCTTACCTCTCATCATTACAGGTATACTGTGCATACTTTGATGTTTGTTGTAGGTTCTGGGAGTTGTGCTTAATGGGTTTCAAAGTGGTGCTCTATGTGAAATCTATCTCTGGTCTATGGTGCATCTTGTCCACCCTCCCCTCTGCTCACCTCTCTCCACTTCAGGAAGTCAGATATGTGATTCAACCACTTTATTTTCTGGTGTATCACCACTTAGTGTAGGATATTTCACCCCTCTCTCTCTGTCTCCTTGGAATGGTTAGATTAAGATAGATTAGGTTCTGCCTACACTAGAGTAGCTTGGGGCAGGTAGATTAGGAAGCAAGAATCGGCTTTCTCCGGAGGTCCATCTCAAGTTTTTCAAGTCCCATAGCTTGAGAGATGGTCCCATGTTGTGCAATCACGCTGAATGCCCCACTTCACACCCAAGAAATTCGGGGGTACTGTGATTCGTATTAATAGGAACATTTTAAATTCCTTATGAATAAAACATTGAATTGTGAAATTGAGTTGTGGATTTATTTCGCATTACGCTTCGATATGGATTATATGATGAACTAAACAACCCAATAATATAATTGAATATCTTAATCATGAAGGAAAGATCATTAAAGAATACCGTAACATCCAAGAATGAAATCTGATTTCGTAATCGTAGTCATGATTGCACGCTTCAAAACCTAACACTTCATCTATTCTATAATTCGGTGTCTTCATCATGGCAACACAACCTGTCCTTTGGGATTTGTGTTTTTTTGCTGAAGATGACATGAAATTGCAGGCTATGTGATCTCTGTGTTTTGCAATAACACACATAGCTATAGATTTCATGTAATCATTAATTAATTCAACAAGATAATAATACTATCTCGAAAGAAACTCCCTAGCTTAAGTATGCTTCACCAATGCTATCCATCGTAACGAAGTTTTGATTTTCCCATTTTTACACAAGTGTAAAAATTGTCAACATTTCTAGTGATCTCGTAGGGAAAGCTTCTCGCTAGCTTGTAAACCAAAGTTGCCTTGCTCTTGTCCATTGGGCATGGAGTCTAAAGCATGTAACCAAAATATGCCTTCCGAAGGTCCAACTCTTCCAAAATGAACTAAAATAGGGAAAGGATATGGTAAACCAGATCACATGCAAAAATGCACTTATTGAATTGAAAAAATATTACAATGTGTCGGGATTGCACTTATTGAAGAGAAATCCTACTCTAAACAGACAATGTAGGATTTTCAATAATAGTGTTTGAGAAACATACCATTCACAAGAATGGGAAGTTCCTCTCCATTCAACCTCAAGAGCTGAAAAGCATTGTGTTCTTTGCAAGTTGAAATCATGTAAGGACCACTCCATATTGTATCAAACTTTGTGTGTCTTCCTGGCTTTGTATGATCAACATCCCACTTTTAACACAATATCTCCTTCATTGAAGATTCTGAATTTAGATTTCTTATCAAAAGTATTATCCATCTATTTTTGATTCTTTTCTATGTTTAAATGAGCTTGATCTCTTAGCTCTTGTAACTCCATTAATTTTACATAACGAACCTACAATGGTTCATTTTCAAGCAACTCCATTTCATGTAACAAATCTAATGCGTGTAACTCAATTGAAATAGGAATTCTTGATTCTCTTCTATAAACAAGCTTGTATGGTGAGTTGTCAACTAATATTTTAGGAGTCACTCTATCAACCAAAAGTGCTTAATTCAAAATTAGATGCCAAGCTCTCTAGTTATCTATGAGTGTTCTTGATGATCCTTAAAAGATTCTTGTTAGTACTTTCAACTAACCCATTACCTTGTGGGTAATAGTTAGATGAAGAACTTAGACAAATTCCATGATTAAAAGCCCAATTTGTTACCTTTACACTAATAAATGCTAAAGCATTATACGATATGATAGTTGCGTTGGAACACTAAATCTGCAAACTATACCTTCATAAAAGGATAGTATCGAAGTTTCATTAGCATCTTTCAAGGCTATTGCTTTAGTCCAACATGTAAAGTAATATGTAGCAGTCAAAATCCACTTGTGTCCTTGTGAAGAAGGCGGGTTTATCATGCCAATAAAATCAATGACCCTTTGCATAAAATACTTGATAAACTGAAATAGGCTGTAAAGGAAGAGAAGCCAAATGTTCTTTTCCAACAAAGAAAGCACATTTCTTACACTTCCTAATCCATTCAAAATAGTCCTTAAATATATTGGGCCAATAGTAACCAACTTTCATAATTTTTAAGGCTATGGTACGTGCTGAGAAATGACCTCCTATAGGTCCTTCATGGAATTCTGATAATAATTGCTGAATTTTGTCATAGTCAACACATTGCAGCAAGATTCCATTTATATCCCTTTTGAATAATACACCATCAATGAAAACATAGGGTAAAACTTGTAATCTGAAATACCTTCATTTATTCTTGTCCATACCTTCCGGATAGATGCCATGCTATAGATAGTTAACTAAATCAGTCATCCTTCTTGAAAACCTGGACTTCTTGAGCAAGTTCAGTTGCTGATTTTCTGGCTGAAACATAATGTCTGATTGCTTATACGTAATTTCAGCATGTTGTTTTGAATCTTCAAGTTTTACAGTTTGCTATTTTTCCATATCAACAATTAGATGTTCACACAAGCCTTTTCCTCGAACTGTCTTCGCAACATGAATATCAACATCATATTCCATGACCTTCATTATCCAACTGCTCTTTTCTCATTCAATTATTTATTTAACAAGAAAGCTTTCACACTTGGATGAGAAACAAGAACATGAATTTTTTGTTTGAAAGCATGTACTTAAAATTCTTTAGCCCTTTGACTACTAAAAGTACTTGTTTTTCAAGAAATGTGTACCTTGTTTTGTAATCATGCAAGCTCTGTCCAAAGAAAGCAATTGGCTACTCAACATTTTCATCATTAACCTGAGTTAATATGGCTGAGATTATTTCAGCTCCTGCAAGTGCATACATTATAAAATATTTATCAAAATTTAGATTTGCAAGAGTAGGAGCTTGAGAGATTGCTGCTTTGATTACTTCAATCCCTTCTCTCCCTTTCTGGTCTAAGAAAAGTCTTCTCTTTCTTTAACATAGTTGTCAATGGTTTCACCAATGCTGCAAAATCTGGAACAAATCTTCTAACAAAGTTTATTTTTCCAAGAAAACTCTATAATGCCTTCTTATGATGAGGCAATGATAGTTGTCACATGAATTTGATTATGAAAGGATCAATTGCTAAACCTTGCTTAGACATAATGTGACCAAGTAATTTACCTTGATGTACTGAAAAGATAGACTTTAACGGATTCAAAGATATCCCAAATTGTCTGTATAATTGAAAAGTCTGCCTTAGGTGTATTAGATGTTCTTGAATTTTTTGAGAATACATTAACATCATCTAAATAAACAAGGATGCATTTATTTAACAAGCTACGAAAAGCCATGTCCATTACGCGTTGAAATGTTACACCAGCATTTGAAAGGAAGAAAGACATTCTTTTGTAAGCATAAGTATGCCACTTAGTGGCAAAAGCTGTTTTATACCTATCCTCTTCTCAAAATAAAATCTTATTGTATCCACTATAGCTGTCTAGAAGAGATAGTCTACATGAACCAGAAACTATTCTCAAAATTTGATCCATAGTTGGAAGTGGGTAGTGATCTTTTAATGAAGCTTTATTAAGATCTCTAAAATCCACACATAATTTGATTTCTCCATTTTTGTTCCTAATAGGAACAAGATTGGCTACCTAACTTGAATGCTTAACTGGAAAGATAATACTTGATTTAATCAACGTAGATAACTCTTTCCTCATTAGAGGCTCTATTTTGGGATTTACAGCCTCTGTTTTTACCTAATTGGCTTGGAATTTGGCTACAATTCAATATTATTCTGTACTAAACTGGGTCAAACCCTTTCGGTCTTGGTATTTCCAAGCAAAAACATCTTTAAATTCCTTTCAAAGATTAATACAATAATGTTTTTCAACTAAAGAACATACCTTTCCAAGAAACAATTTTTACCTTCATCAATTGAAATCTCCTCATAATTATTAGCATTTTTGACATCTTAGTCTTGAACTTCCTTAAGCGATTGTCGGTCTTTGAAGATGTCTTCTAATGTGACTAGACCTCGAGGAAGTTTATTTGTCTTTAACTAAAAAATCTGGTCACCATATAAGTGCTGTAATTTATCTTGATTTACTACAGAAAATTCAGCTTCTTATTGCAAAAACCTACATATTTGATCATCATTTTCAAAAACCTTCCAATTCAAGTCATTATCAGGTATCGAAGGCTTGACAATCAGCTTTATATGAGGCTGAATTTTGCTATTTTCAATTTGTTCCAACACTTCAAAACTAGCATCAATTACAACAAGTTTATCTGCATGCTTATTTTATGTTCTAGGAATTTATTGGATATTAATAGCTTCGAAATCTTCCATTAAGTCTGAAAATATATCTATAAGACTTCATTAATGGATTCTTACAAACATTGAAATTTCTTACTTGATTGATAACCAACTCAGAATCACCAAAAATGTAGCATGCTAATACCTCTCTTTCTGGCCCAAAGGAAGCCATGAATTAATCCTTCGTATTCAACTACATTGCAAGTGCATGAAAATTAGAGACTCAAAGCTGAGAAATACCTTTCGTTTGTTGGGGAAGTGAGCATCAAACTTGCTCCTTGTCCTTTCTTGTTTTTAGCTCCATCGAAATGAAGCTTCCAAATCCCTTCCGTTGCATTTTCAGTTTTGGGCAGCAAGGGAATTGGTGTATTTTCTTCATGTAAGAAATACACACCAAACAAATGTTCTTAAAATTATTTGAAAGGATCATGAGAGTGTTATTCATGTGTCTTTTCACACATAAACAGGTTAGAAACACCATCTAATGCTAAAACATGAGCTATTTTATCAAAATCATATTGGTCTAAGAAATGGCCTTTGCATAATTAGCCTAACTTGCATTAGAAGCATGAGGCTCAATGTGAAATCTAGGCCAACGGTTTTGAATTCACTGAAGAACCTTGGTCCCATAACGAGTAGTGAAAAATAAGAAAGACCAATCGAAGAGATAGCCTCCTATCTTTGATGTGAAATCTCTTGATGTGAAATCTCTTGATAAACATATAGCCTCATATCCCATTTTACTATTTTAGCATAGGCTTTGGTGAAAACTGATTCTGCTTCAATTGCTTTTGATATTTGAGGTATAAATAACCTTCTTGGATCAGGATGTAGCTATTTTTTCTATTCTTTACCAGTTGTAAAACCTATTGTTTTTTGAGGAAAAGATGCACTATTAGCTAGTTTTGGGCTTATAGTTATTGTTTTATCAGTGATAGTAGGTAGAATAGGTCTATTCTATTGTTTGTTTCTCTCATGCATTTTCTGAGCCCTAGTAGTAAGCGTAATGAAATCATGCTCACTTTGAAACCCGACTAAATTTTGTTCGGTGTTTTATTAACTTGAGTATCTTTCTGCCCACCCTCCATTTGAGGCATGAACAATGTCTTAGATTGAGGTTGTGCAATAAGACTTATGTTCAGAAAAGTATTTGGGCAACTTGCAGTTGAATGAGGTTGGTTACAAGGTTGACACCACTCTTCCATAGCCATATTAATCAAGACTAAAGCGTTAGATGAACTAGGAGCCTTTGGGTCAAATTGCCTTTGTTGATAAGGCTACCTATAATTTTGATTCTATTGGTAAGGCTACCTATTTTGTTGGTTTAGTTGATTTTGCTAATAAGGAGCCTGATAAGGTCTACTAGGTAATGCAAGCCTATTCTCGATTGAATTCAGCTTGTTCCCCATAGTCTATAAAGATTTAAATATGTCATCTAATGGGGCTGTAACAACGGGTTCTATAATTGTGATAGGTTATGGGATATGAGCTAAATCTACCAAAAAAGGCATTGAAGGCCTTGGTGCTAATTTTTCGACTTGAATAAGACTATTTTCAGCTCGGATGGTGATATCATAGGCTACTAGGAGAGTCTCTCCTCCCATAGACTGAATCATAGTTGAAATATCACTATTTAATGCCCTAAGATAATAAAGAAAAGCGTGATCAACTTGAGGCTTGACACTTGCTGGAATTCTTTCCCAAGTTCGGGAAAAAGATGTTGAAACTAGACATAAATTCATTGGGAGCTCTTTTAATGGTAGAAAGATGTTCTATGAGAGATAAATGATCTGAATTATCTTGAAATTGTTTCAACAATTTATCACCTAAGTCATCCCAAGTTCTTATGCATCCAATCTCTAGATTTCTATACCATTGCAAGGCTTTTCCTTTAAGAGATGCAACTAAAAGTATCAAAGCTACATCCTCATGAGTGATATTATGAACTACACATAAGGTTGCAACATCTTTAATGTGCTCTGTAGGTGTAACCTAATTTTCACCAGTGAATGATGGAAAAAATTTCATGGCAGTATTAGGGATGTCATGATAAATTGGGATTACTAATGGGCTGCCATTAGTAAAGGTCACAAAATTCCTAGGTGGTTGAATAGCCATTTGAAAGACTGGGATCTAAATAGAGAAATTGATACGTGGTGAAGGAATATTAGGAGGAGGGTTATCAAAACCAGACCTATTATAAGGTAAAGTATTACCAACTCTTCTCCTTCTTACAGAATTCAAAGGTAAAGAAATAAACTCAAAAGGAATTCCTCTTACCGATGATCTTGTAGTTACTTTAGGCATGGAACATGCTGCAATACTGGTATGAAATCAGCCCTACAGAGTCGCCAAATAGATCTTTAAATATTTAGAATAAATTCTGTAGCTTGCTGTCCCAAAAGTAACTACCTGTTGTAAATATATGTAACGTGCATGCAGATCGATTAATTGTCCCAGGCATGCTAAAAATGTTATATCTTGAAAGTGCACCACGGAGAGAGATGGCTACAGATTTTCTAGGCTTGCAAATTTTATCTCTCTCTTTCATAGATATAATGGAAACACCTCATGTCTATGGGTATACCTATTTTGAGGTGAGTCTCGGTATCAAGGCCGGTTCCTTATTGATGTATCCTAAACTGATTTTCTAGGGTTTAAGGGTAAAAGATGATTGTAAAATGAAATTAAAACGAGGTGATACACTAAAGTTATATGAGGTCTTTGACAAAGTACATGCACAATTGATATGTAATTAATTTTTGATGCACAGACCAACAGTTTTGAAGATAATTAAGGGTAAACACTTTGATGTATTGGGGGATGGAATCACAAAAAAACTCCTAAGTTATACATACACATTAATATCATGTATAAATACTGAAATTGCAATAGGGTAAGATGACTAATCAGGGAATTAAACATTCACAAGATTAATGGAAACATACACAAGACTCGTAAATAATTGGAAAGTAAGAACAAACTTCACATTCAATGGGAAAAGCTGGTAGAAAATTACTTTAGCACTCCTGTATCTAAAAATTCCTCTCCTTGTGCTTTGCCAAGGCACACAATATATAGCAAAATTAATTCACCCACCCTTCCTAAAAATAGACTAGGTTGTACTAGCCCATGCATCCTATTTTTATCCTTTATCTATTAATAAATAAAGGAATAAAATAAAGAAAACTAATAGAAATAGGCATTAATAGCCTTTGATTACATCACAGTAAAATTGTAGTTGACTATCATATTTTTAAGAAAAAGCATAGGTGAATAGTTGACTCTTCTTCTTCAGTTGTAATCTAGAACATGTACTTTTATCTGCAAGTGTCTCCTCTATTCAGTAATGGAACTTCTTCTATTTCTAGAATAGATGCTTTGAACTTTACGTTGCATTCTTCCTACATTCCATCATGTACCATAGGATAGAAGTTATTGAACTCTGCAATCTTTATCCATAGTGAGGATGTAAGACATGATTTATTTATTCTTAGATGCAACTGTACTATCAACATTAAAATTTTCTTCCGTAATTTCTATTTTATTATGTATGTATTAGGAATAGGATGTTGTTAAGTATGATTAGTAGTGGCATCTAATAGAAGATAATGACACCGTCAGTATGGTGCCGCCAATAAAGTAGAGTACGGTAATAGTCAAAGTATAATAGGAATGTTGTGGTAAAAAGTAAATATTTTCCATAAGTGGTTCAGTAATGTTAAAATGTCAAAGTTGGGGTAAGTAGAGAAGTAGGGTCTACATGATTAGGAATTAGAAATATTATATTTGTAATAAGGACAAAGAGTGATGTCATAAATATTTTGTGTATTTTATTTGTGGAAAAGTCTAAAAAGGTGGAACCCATGTGAGATGATAAGGTTTATCTTATCTTAGAAGATACTTGCCTACATGTAAAGGCAAGAGTTTAGGCATGGAATATGATTAGCCGGAAGAGATTTCCTATCCTATCTTAGAGATAGGGTGGATAAGCCTGAATTCCTATAAATAAAGAGGCCCCCCCTCATTTAGCATAGAAGGAAATAGTGAGAAATATTGTATGAGTAAGTGTGTTAAAGAATCCATCAAGAGGTGTAATTGTGAAGTTTCTCCCATAGTTATTGTTGGAAGGAAAATGAATTTAATAACACTTAAAGAACCTCATGGGTGAGATTGTAACAATTTCATGTTGATATTATAATTTACACGTATATTTTAGATTTTTCATCATTCCTTCGTATCATAGTCTATGGTATTCTTGTGTTATGTTTGTTGTTGTGTTTCTAGATTACATCCACCAAACTAAAAGCTGTGCATTAGTAAATAATCATAGCACGAGGAGTTCCCGGTGGAGAATTATCATAGTGTCGGATTGGTGTTGACATTTTGGTTCCGTTGCAGGACCATTCCTTGTTGGTGGATTTTCTGGAGAAATATTCCCACTTAGTCAGAAATCATTTGGAGGGTAACCTTGTTTTTACTATGCATAGTAGTTACCATGGTAAAGTCACTTTTACCATGAATAATATTTACCACAGTAACTTTACTTTTTACCATGAATAGTATTTACCACAGTAACTTCACTTTTTACCGTGAATAGTGTTTACCATAGTAAAGTCAATTTTTACCACAGTAAGTCAAGTTTTACTATAGTTTACCGTGGTCATTCCTATTTTATTGTAGAAAGGTGTAAAGTCACTTTCTATTGTAGTGAGTCCAATTATTTGTGCACATAAGTCTTACTGATTGTACTTGTGAGTTGGTATTTCACTTGTGGTTACTTTTAAAAATGGGGAAGATTCTATTTTTTCAGCCCAATCTAATGAAGATGCTTCATCTTTCATTCAAGAGTTTAAATGATCTTGTATTTGTAATGGCCTCATAAAAGAGAACAATGGACTGATTTTTTTCCTAACTTTTTGGATGGTTCAACCCTTAGGTGGTTTGAAACACTAGGTGATAATGTGAAAAACTCATGTGATTTGTTAACTGAAAGTTTTCTTAAAGAATTTGGTGAACAACAGAAATATGCAGATCTCATGATCGATATCACAAAGCTATCCCAAGGAGAGAAGGAGAAGATAAGGGATTATCATGCTCATGTTCTAGAGCTAAGGAGGAAGCTCGATGCCTAGATCCGGAAGGAAGGATTAGTGGATGGGTTGATGAATGACATGGATAATCTCCTCTGTAAGCACTTCATTCTTAGGATGAAGCCAGAGATTAGATAATGAGTGAAGTATGACCACCCAACTACCATTGAACAAGCAAAGGAGATTGCAAGAAGGTAAGAAGAAAGCATGGAAGAGGAGCCCAAAGAAATTGCTGCTAAGGTAGAGCCTACACCAACACCTTTGGTCCAGAATCCACAACCACTCTCGGTGAGCAAAAATATTTTCCCTAGTACATCTACTGAGTATGAAGATCTGCTCAAGAAGATGGGTCAGTTAACTATTAATCTTCTTCAAGGAAAGGAATTTAGTTCTTAGGGAGGAGATAGAGGTCCAAAAAGAAATATAACTGAAGTTGTATGTTATGGTTGTCATAAAAAGGGTCATTATAAGTATAATTGTCTAGATAGAGCTTCTACATCTAGTACAAGAGATAATGATAAAGGAAAAGTACTTGTGAATTCTTTTGATGTAAGTAGATAGGAGCATAAATAATGAAGTAGATGTGTTTGTAACAAAAAGAAAGAAAGAAAAAGATAACCAAGATGGAAATGATCCTAAGAAGATGAAAGGAGAAACTAGTAAGAAACATAGGAGAAGAAAGTTGGGTGTGCAGGATTTTCTAATTTCACAAGGACAAGGACCATACTCCATCTTAGAAGATATGTCAAAAGGCCTACAAATATTACATATGGTCAACTTCTAGCTATGTCTTCTG
Source organism: Taxus wallichiana var. yunnanensis (assembly GCA_018340775.1). Classification (NCBI taxonomy): domain Eukaryota; kingdom Viridiplantae; phylum Streptophyta; class Pinopsida; order Cupressales; family Taxaceae; genus Taxus; species Taxus wallichiana. The sequence continues at coordinate 297,571,078 of CM031240.1, read as the reverse complement.
AGAAGAGGTGGGAGCTGCGAAGTGGACTCAATGCTTGACGAAGTAAAGAGGTTGAGGTACTGTTTTGGAGGCAGAGGTGGATCCCTACGCTCCACAAGTTGAGGTATTATATTATGGTATTTCAATTCATGATGTCTTAGTTGATGGATGTGCTGCAGTTAATGTAATGACCGAGTCTGTAATGAATATGTTGGGTTTAAAAATTGATCACCCCTCAACACTTATGTTAAGGTCATTAAATAAGGGAAAAACTAAACCAGAAGGTGTTGTTTCAAATGTGGCAATATCTGTTATGGGTGTTATATGTGTGGTAGACTTTTAGGTGATGAAAAATGGTATTATTGCGTACCCAATGTTGTTGGGAAGGCCATGGCTAAGGAGAGTTCATGCAAGAAACTACTGGAATGAAGGCTTCATGACACTTGGATGTGGCAGAGATAGGGTGATGATAAACGTGATCCCTTGGCATAATAAGGTAGAACCTGTGGATTCAAGTGATGAAACTAATGATTGGACATCCTCTGATTACTCTACTACCAATGAAGTGGACACAAAAATGAAGAAAGTGAGGTTGATGTTTCGGTCATGGATATCCTTCCGTCACACTGACTCATGAACCCATAAGATTATTTGAAGAAGAAATTGTTGATCATCTCCAACAAATAAATATTGGTGATCTTTGTGATGGAAGTGAGAAAGAATATACCTCCATTTCTTTTGAAGGTACATACACCTATTCACTTTTGATTACAAGGAACTCCGTCAAGTAATTTGAGGAGAACATTCTATTGAGCTGGTAGATGATGCTAAGCCCATAAAGAAAATGCCATATAGAATGAATCCTAACTTTTCCAAGACTATAAAAGAAGAAATAGATAAGTTGCTTGATACAGGATTCATATTTCGTTGTGGAGAATTTAGAATGGGTTTCTCCCATTGTGATCTCAATAAAAAGAATGGGAAACTATGATTTTGTGTTGATTATATGAAGCTCAACAAGGCAACAAAGAAGGATTATTACCCTCTTCCATTCTCAGATTAGATCTTAGACGAAGTAGCTGGCCAAGAGTGCTATAGTTTTGCTAATGGATATAGCGGATACAACCAAGTTCGTATAGCGAGAGAAAGATCAGCTGAAGACCACGTTCACCACTCCTTGGGAACGTTTGCTTATAAAGTTATGCCTTTTGGGTTGTGTAATGCTTCGCCAACGTTCCATCGCTTGATGAATAGGGTGTTTGAACCCTATATTGGAAACTTCCTCAGAGTATTTTTAGATGATTTTTGCATCTATGGGAGCAAGATGAACCACTGCACTGAGATGGAGACAACATTTCAAGGGTTAGATGAAGCAAAAGCTCACTAAACCCTACAAAGTGTGTCTTTGGATGTTCTAAAGGTGTTTTGTTAGGGCATGCTGTATCTAGAGATGGTATTAGTACTGATCCTAATAAATTTTCAAAAATCAAAGAGTTACCATTTCCTATGAATAGAAGTAAGTTGAGATCATTTTTAGGCCATGTGGGTTACTATAGAGGTTCATGAATTTCTCAAAGATTGCACAACCACTAACCCAGTTCTTGAAGAAGGATGTTACTTATGAACCAGGAAATAAGGTGCATGAAAATTTTGAACAACTGAAGGAAGCTTTGGTATCTTCACCTATTTTAAAGAATCCAAATTAGAGCAAACCATTCATTGTGTATATTGATGCCTCAGATGCAGCACTAGGAAGTACTCTGAGCCAAAAGGATGAAAATGAGAATGATCATCCAATTTACTTTGGGAGTAGACAAATGAGCAGTGCTGAGGTAAATTATACTGTAACTGAAAAGAGGCTCTAGCTATCATTTTTTTTGTAAAGAAGTTTAGAAATTACTTGCTAGGGTAAAAATTTATAGTTATAACAGATCATCAGGTTCTAAAATATATTGTAAATAATCCTAACCCATCAGGGAGGATACAAGATGGATAATTTTGCTACAAGAATTTGAATTTGATATTATAGATAGGCTAGGAAAGAAGCATGTCAATGCAGATGTAATCTCTCGAGCCTATGATGGTTTAGGTTCATCTTGTGATGATGATGATTTCCAGATGCAACATTATTATCCCTTGACATAATCCCTAGTGAATACATAGATATTTGGAATTATCTAAATGAATTCAAGTTTCTGATGGTGCTAATGCAAAGACTAAGAGGAAGATTACTCAAGCAAGTCGTCCATATTCTATTATGCATGGAGTATTATTTTGAATAGGACCTGATGGACAATACAAGAGAGGCGAGTTGGACATGATCAAGGGAAGGATCTGATAGAAGAATTTCACAATGGTACATGTGGAGGACACTTCTCTGGACAACTTACTAGCAAGAAGGATCTTGGATGCAGGTTATCACTGGACCACTCTTTTTAGAGATTGTTATAATTATTGTAAGACATGTGATATTTGTCAAACACATGATAACTGTAAGACTTCATCACCTCCATTATGCCCTATTATTCCACTTGGTCCCTTTAAAAAGTGGGGAATAGATATTGTAGGTCCACTTCCAACTACCCCATGCCAAAATAAGTATATTGTAGTTGTCACTGATTATTTAACCAAGTGGGTTAAAGCTAGGCCATTGAAAAAAACTTCCATGGATGAAGTGGCAAGGTTCATATATGAACACATTTTCACCAAATTTGGTTGCCCATTAGAAATTGTAACAGATCAAGGAAGCCACTTCATTAATGAGGTGGTAGAAGCCCTAGTCAACAAGTTTTCTATTAAGCACAGGAAGACAACAACATACAAGCCAAGCACAAATGGACAGTGGAATGAACAAATTTTGTGTTGTGTCAAATTCTAGCAAAAGATGCAGCCTTGCAAGTACATAAGTGGGATAAAAGGATTCATGAAGCATTGTGGGCATATAGGGCAACATCAAAGTTAACATGATACTCCCCATTTCAGTTGGCTTATGGCATTGATCTAGTTTTTTCTATTGAGTTTGATATTCCCCCTGTGAGAGTTATGAAAAATGAAAGGATGGATGAAAGTGATTTAGTAAAAGAAAGGTTGGTGCATCTTCATTTGCTAGAGGAAATGAGGGAAATAGCGAATGATATAGGCTATAAGAAGAAAATGAAGTAGAAGGAATACTTTGATTAAAAGATCGTTGGTCTCCATTTCTTGTGAATGATTTGGTTCTAGTATATGATTCAGATAAAAAAAAGAAGGCGAGAGAAAATTTCTTCCCAAATGGATGGGGCCCTACAAAATAGCAGTTGTGCATGAAAATGGTACATATCATTTGGAAAAATTAGATGGCATCCCCATTACAAAATGGGTCAACCACAACAAGTTAAAGATTTTCCAAGCACAGAATAGTCTACTCCGAGGACGAAGTAGAAGCTAGAAGGGGAAAATGTTGACATTAAAAATTTCCTCCGTAATTTCTGTTTTATTATGTATTTATTAGGAATAGGATGTTGTTAAGTATAATTAGTAGTGGCGTCGATAGAAGATAATGGCACCATCGATGCGGTACCACCAATAAAGTAGAGTCTGTAATGTGATCAAAGTAAAATATGAATGTTGTGGTAAAAGTAAATATTTGTCGTAAGTGGTCCGGTAATGTTAAAATGTCAAAGTTGGGGTAAGTAGAGAAGTAGGGTCTACATGATTAGGAATTAGAAATATTATATTTGTAATAAGGACAAAGAGTGATGTCATAAATATTTTGTGTATTTTATTTGTGGAAAAGTCTAAAAGGTGGAATCCATGTGAAATGATAAGGTTTATCTTATCTTAGAAGATAAGCCTACATGTAAAGGCAAGAGTTTAGGCATGGAATATGATTGGCCAGAAGAGATTTCCTATCCTATCTTAGAGATAGGGTGGATAAGCCTGAATTCCTATAAATAAAGAGGCCACCCCCCTCATTTAGCATAGAAGGAAGTAGTGAGAAATATTGTATGAGTAAGTGTGTTAAAGAAGCCATCAAGAGGTGTAATTGTGAAGTTTCTCCCATAGTTATTGTTGGAAGGCAAGTGAAGTTAATAACACTTGAAGAACCTCATGGGTGAGATTGTAACAATTTCATGTTGATATTATAATTTACACGTATATTTCAGATTTTTCATCATTCCTTCGTATCATAGTCTATGGTATTCTTGTGTTATGTTTGTTGTTGTGTTTCTAGATTACATCCACCAAACTAAAAGTTGTGCATTAGTAAATAATCATAGCATGAGGAGTTCAGGTGGAGAATTATCATAGTCTTTGGATTGGTGTTGTGATACCTACACACTTGAGAAAACAGTTAGAAAATATTTAGGCTTTTTGGCCTCTTTTATCTCCTTGTTTTTTCTTTCCTTCTTTTTATTTATTTATGAGTGAGTAAATCATGTATATTGTTTGATCTTTAAGCAATCTATATCTCATGTTATTAAGAGATCCATGTGCACAAATTAGGAAAGTATAGGAATATGGATTAACCCTGAGCTCGTAACTGATGATTTTCTCTTTTCTATTTTCAGGTACGGTGCTTTCAACAATGAAGATGAAGAGGGAAAAAAGCTGAAGATGAGGATGCATCAACCAAAGGAAAAACCTCAAGGAAATTAAGGGTTCACTCATACTCTTTTATTTTCTCTTTGATGCATGTGTACCTTTTATTTTAGTAGCTGTACTTTACTTTCCGAGTTACATCCCACGACTTGAGTAGGAATATTTTAAATTCCTTATGAATAAAAAATTGAATTTTGAAATTTAGTTGTGTATTTATTTCTACATTTTTGATTTCTGATATGGATTGTATGATGAACTAAACAACACAATAATATAATTGAATGTATTAATCATGAAGGAAAGATCATTAAAGAATACCTGTAACATCTAGTAATGAACTCTGATTTCTGTAATCTGCAGTCATGATTGCTGTTTCAAAACCTAACACTTCATCTATTATACAATTATGTGTCTTCATCAAGGCAACACAACTGTCCTTCGAGGCTTTGTGTTATTTTGCTTAAGATGGCATGAAATTGTAGGCTATGTGATCTGTTATGTTTTGCAACAACCCACATAGCTGAATATTTCATGCAATCATTAATTAATTCAATAGTAATAATATTGTCTGAAAGGAACTCCCCTAGCTTAGGTATACTTCACCAATGCTATCCATCGTAATGAAGTTTCGAGTTGCCCATTTTTGCACAAGTGCAAAAATTATGCACAAGATCCGGCTCCCACCCAACAATTGTCTAGCCATTTCCTACCACGTGTACGCCATATGTAAGTCCGTGCTTCGTTGAAAAAAATAATCATGCATTGATATCATTGTCACTTGGCCGAAGGGGGAGCCTTCCACCTATGAGAATGTCTTTCGATGTAATGACAATTAAATCGAATCAAGAGTAAGTGATAGGGGTAGTATGTGATAATGTAAGAATGATGTTTAGACATGAAAATAACCTTAAAATATTGTTATTATCTCTATAGGGGCCTTATGAATCCTATTATAAGATCCTACGTGAATTTAAATGCAAAAATAAATAGGGGCCTTAGGAATCCCATTATAGAAGCTAAATTGATTCAAAGGGCAAAAATTCATTTATTTTGATATTAACCCAAATAGTTAGAGAATGAAAACCAATATAGGGGTCATTGATTTTTTTTGAAAATGTAGTGTCCCACAAGGGTGTCATACTTTTTATAAAATGTCCTACCTTATTTCATGAAGTCTTTTAAGGGTTACATCGAGGGTTATATGTCTTAAAATATGTCTTATCTCTTTGCACAAATCTAGACTTCAATTGCTTTACAAAATTTAAAATTTTGGTTTCATAAATATTTATTGATTAAACAATATTTTCTTATGGATACAATGAAATGGGATAATATGCATGCTATGGCTAGATTAAAAATAAGGATAATTGCACCTTTCACCATTATTTTATGATCATCATGATAAATGGATTATTGATTGAGATTGTAGGTGTTGGGTAGAATTATTTGAGCTTCGGGGACATTATTATATTATTCTCATTGTCTCTTACAACTTTTTTCTTTTATTATTAAGTGATTTAGGCCTCACCTATGTTAACTTTCAAATGATTTATTCACCCATCGATTTCGATCCTTGATTGTTTAAGAGTTACTCCAAATGTGTTATATAATTATTTTCACAATTTTACTACTATTGATAATGCTATACAAGGAATAATCTAACATAAGGGTAGATACATGGTGCATCCACCCCATGCACCTGAAATTTTTTCACATGATAACACCCTTAATTACCATCCCATTTACATACACGATAATAGGGGTTTCCTACGAGATTGGGCATTGGATCACTATAGAGGCACCGAATTCCCATCCTTCCCAATTTTATTAGTTCCTTCTTCTCAATTGTTCTATTTCACTAATCGATCTTTGAATCCTAAAATTATTTTTCCTTTATATTTTTCTACACACACTTATTACATCATGCCATATTTAACTTCCTTCTTTTTTCACATTGTACCTTGTGGTGTCATAATGCATATCCCGCCCATGCTTTTATATTTCATTACTTACATTTTCCATAGTCTATATCATGCATACAATAGGGGAAATGAGCTTGTACTTGTGTAATATTTGATTTTACTCTTTCCCATTTGGGTCACATTATGCTTTACCATCAAGTTTTGATTTCATATTTACCACCTTAGGGTCTATCAATTCTAAAATTAGATTATTTCAGATTTTCCACCGGGGTACCATTCTATAGTCAACCCATAGTGATTGTGTGCGTGGATGTATGTATTTGGTGACACATTTTTAATTGGACAATTTTGATAAATAATTTTTGTGATATTTTTTCTCTTGCGTGTTTAAGTCATCTCAATTTGACAACCATAAGTAGTCATTAATGTAACAAAATTTTTTTCATGTATTTTTGGTAAAAACCACAAGGAAAAAAAGGGACACTTAGCACATATACACTATAAGCATTTGTTGGTAGGGGAAGGTATGGTGAATGTATAATCTAATAATTCAATATTCTCACCCTCTCATGTATTTCCCCATTTGTGAAGATTTTAGAGAGTGTAGTGTGTTATAGATCACCCATGTCTCATAATTATTGATAATATGGAATGATCCCTTTTACAACCCAATTATGTATTTATGTTGAAGGATTTCGTGAGCAACATAAATTAGATAATTAATTTTTGTGGGATTTTTATTCATAGTGTTTAAGTAACGTCAAGATCACTACTTTGAGTAGCCATTAAATTAATGATGTTTCCCCTCACATTTCTATATGTTTGCATGAACACATGTTTCTAGACAACGAAGCACGAGTATTAGTTATAAGATCTTAATAGCCCTAAACTTGGGAGAAGGTGGTATTGACTTCATTTTGATTTGTCAACTCATTTTTCCTCTTACTAACTTTGAGAACTCCCGATAAATGGGAAGGAGATTGCAAAAAAATGTATTCTTAGTGTGGTGCCACACACACACACACACACACACACACACACACACACACACACACACAAGGTAAGTGCACCAAGTTGGGAGGCCAAAAAAGGGTTTTAAGTGGATGTATTTTTCTGAAAAATAAAAAAATTCAACTTCATACGAGTTTTTGAAATAGTTACACTCAAAATTGGTAGATATTGTGTAAACATGAATCGTAGGATTTGAGTCTAGTTTCTAAGCTACTAAATTTTATTGAAAATGGATAAGTTTAAGTGGGTCAAATAACTAAAATACCAACAAGTGATCCTATTTTTGTTAAAAAACATAACATAGTGACTTTCGTGCCCCCACCATTTTTTGAGCACCATTTAGTAGTTTTGAAAACCCTTTAGTAGAAAGATAGCTAGGAGCATCTAGTTTGTGCTAGAATTTTTAAAGATTTTTTTAGCAAATATTTATTTTTTTATGATTTTTCTAGTACAAAAATTTTATGTTTTGAAAAATAACAGAGCTCCAACCGTGCCCCCTAACTACCTCAAAAAATATAGAAAATTAGATTTTTTTAATATGTATAGAATTAGGCCTAGTTTGTGCTAGTATAATTTTTTTCAATTTCGATGACCCCCAAATAGATACACGATGAAAGTATAAGTTTTTCATTTATTATTATTTCTTATACTTCAAATTTATTTTAGTAAATATATAAATTAGGGTCACTTTGCACCTTATGGAACTAGTCTCACAACTCTATTAGTCACATATTAGGAGATAGCTTTTTATAGTATAATCTGTCGAACATAGGTAATTTTCAAGATTTCATTATTCGGTCTAAATATTTTAGCATTTAAATTCTAAAATCAAAACTCTAAACATTAAACCCTAAACCGAGGCCCTAAACCTAAACCCTAAACAATGATCCCTAAACCCTAAAATCTAAACCATAAACCATAAACCTTAAACCATAAATCTTAAGCCCTAAACCCTAATCCTTAAATCATCAGCCCTTACCCATGAGCCCTAAATCCTAAACCTTGAGCCTTAAGCCCTAAACCCTAAACCATGAACCATGAACCTTCAATGTTAAACCCTAAACCCCGATACTAAATCCTAAACTCTAAACCCTAACCCATAAACCCTAAACCATAAACCGACTAAAACAGTGAATCCTAAACCCTAAAGATTGAGCCCTAAGCCCTAAATCCTAAACCCTAAACTTTGTGACCTAAACCATTAACCCTCAACCATGAGACCTAAACCCTAAACCCTAAAACCAAAATAATAAATCCTATACCATAAACCCTAAACACTAAATCCTAAACCCTAAAACCTAAACCCTAAAACCTTAACCCTAAACCCTACACCCCGATCCCTAAGCCCTAAACCCTAACACTAAATCAAGAGCCCCGAATCAGTAACTCGTAAACCTTAAACTAGTAACTACAAGCCCTTAACCTTAAACAATAAACCATGAACGAGGAACCCTAAACCCTAATCCCTAATCCCTAAACCCTAAACCTTAAGATTTGAACCCTAAACCCTAATCCTTGAGCCCTAAACCCCGAGCCCGAGCCCTAAACCCTAAATCCGAGCCCCGAGATCTAACCCTAAACCTTAAACCGGTAACTCGAACCCTAAATTCTAAGCCATAAACCCTAAACCATGCACCCTAACCCCTAAACCATAAACCCTAAGCCATGATCCCTAAACCATAAACCATAAACCTTAAGCCCTAAATGTTAAATCCTAAAGGTCCCAAACCCTAAACCCTGAACCATGAACCATGAGCCCTAAATGCTAAACCCCTAAACCTCATATATTTCCAGTAGGTATCATGAGTGAGTTCATCTTTTTGAATATCTTAGGACCATATTTCCTAGTCTTGTGCCTAGAACCATCATTAAGTATGATTTTACAACTACCTTGTTTATGAGAGGTGGGCATTTCCCTCCTTCAAAATATCAATAGATGAAAGACATAAAATTTTGATGAATCTCTTTGAATTTTGTTTCTACAAAGTTGATGAACTCTTTTCATTTGAATACTCTTTACCAACACTAATAAGAATGGGTAAGACACAGAACATTACAACGAGTGAAATAGTTCTCATGTAATGGGAATATGAAGATAGCTCTATATTGGGTAACATTTATTTATACCAAATTATTCTTTGATATCTATAATTTCCCTCCTTCAAAATATCAGTAGATGAAAGGCATAAAATTATGATGACTCCCGAATGTTACGCTTATGAAGTAAATGAACCATTTTTAGTTGAATACTCTCTGTCAATACTCATAAGAATGGGTAAAACATAGTTAATTACATTGAGTGAATGGGTGAGTCTAATACATGAGACTTAAAACCTGATCCCTAAACCCTAACCCTTAACCCGTAACCCCTAAACCCCTAGCCTTAAACCCTAAACCCTAAACCCCTTTCCCTAAATCCCGAACCTTAACCTTTATACCATAAACCCTAATTCCTAAACCCTAAACCCTAAACCTTAAACCATGAGCCCTAAACCCTAAATCATGAATGTTAAAGCCTAAAAATTATACCATAAACCCTAAAATCGAAGTCCTAAACCCTAAACTCTAAACCCTAAAACCTAAACCGTGATCCCTAAACCCTAAACCCTAGACCTTGAGCCCTAAAGCCTTAAACCATAGGCCCTAAGCCCTAAGCCCTAAGCTAAAAACCTAAACCACGGGCCTTAAACCATAAACCCTAAACCATGAGCCTTAAACCCTCAACCCTCAACTCTAAACCCTAAACCCTAAACCCTAAACCCTCAACCCTGATCCCTAAAACTAAACCCTAAACCTTGAACCATAAACCCTAAACCCTAAACACTAAACCCTAAACCCTAAACCCTAATCCCTAAACCCTAATCCCTAAACCCTAAACCATGAACCTTGAGCCTTAAACCCTAAACCTTAAATCCTAAACCCTTAACCCTTAACCTTGAGCCACAAACCCTAAAATCTAACCCTAAACCATGAACCCTAAGCCCTAAGCCCTAAGCCCTAAAATATGAACTATGAGCCTTAAACCCTAAACTCTAAACCTCGAGTCCTAAAATATAAGAACTAAACCCTAAAACCTAAATCATAAACCCTCACCCAAAGGAAAGTCCTAATAAGATTATTCACCATGTTTCAAGTGTGTAGGGAATAACATCTAACGTGATTGATCGACTCATTTAGTTTTGATGAGAGACTACTTCCTCTCGAAGGCCTAAAAGGAATTTTTGGCCAATCTTTAGCTAATTGAACACCCTTAAGAACAAGCTAAATGAGCTATTAATGTCACGAGGTATAAAAGACCATCATGTGTGAAATATTATGGCATTGTTTGTCTCCATAAGAGACATATAAGCAAAAACATGTATGAGAATAATGAATTTTGTTCCATAAAAGGATGCTTCTGGAAGAGCTAGGAAAGGTGAGGGGATGATCTTTATATAGAGCACCATGTTTCTAAGAATGAGCAATCATCCGAGCTTACTTAATGCAATTCACTTGGTACTATTCATAAAAAGTCATTCAACACCTAGTAGTGTTATCACACCTTAAGGAGGAGGCACATTACAATCACCTCATTTTGGCAATAGGACATGAATCCCATTCAGGGAACAATCCTCTATATAGAAAGTGAGGAAATATTTTTAGTAAGAAGTAGACAAGAAACATAGAGGTGATTCATGGTCACTAAAGTGAATTATGGACCAAATTTAAAAATTGGTACCAATTCAAGCAATGGTAGGGCCAAAATCTAATCTAGAAGTTCAAAAACCTAAAAATGACTATATGCTTTCCCAAAACAAAGACCGATTACAATATATATGCCCGAAAGTTTTAGGTCCTTTGATGAAATCCTAGAAAATGAGTAAGTACTGACTAGATTATATTTTGAAAAACTATCATCTAGATTATAATTGTTAGAGCTATGGGACCACTTCCATCAAGTGCAGAGTGACCCTAATTTTTTATATTTACTAAAATAAATTTAAAAATCATATACTTAAACATTTATTTTTGTAAGTATAAGACACCCAAATACACATACATAGTCCATAATATACAAAATGTGTATGCGTTTTAACTTCTCTAAAACACGTATGCATTTTTATATCATGGAACGCGTACACATTTTTTGTTCTTCAAAATGCATACGCATTATAGGTTCGGTAATTACCAAACCAAAAAATTAAAACATGAGCACGTTTTTACAAATCGCGTATGCTTTTTGTCCTGCTTTTAGGTTTTTGTCCACTTTTTGGCCCCCCAACTTCATGCACTTACCATATATATATAAATAATAATAATAATAATAATAAAGAATTAAAACAAAAGAAAATAAAGTAGAAAAAGGGAGATTGAGGAGTTGGTCGAGTAGCTTTAGAAATGGTGGTGGAAAGTTTTTAATGCATGTTGGTGAGTATGGCATGTACAAGTAGATAAGATAGGGTGTTGGTGCTCAAAATTGTCTCACCCCATTTGTGCCCTTGAAAGTTTATTATTTCACGACCTCTGTCATTATTTCCTTCCCCACATCATGCTTGGTTGGTATTTTTGCCATTTTTAATCGCTCTGCCGAGTCAAAGATCATGTATGGGTCCGTATTTGTCTCCTGGTTCCTTTGTTCCTCTGGAAAAGCTCTGTATTTTGAGTCTCCCGTGCACTATTCCTTTAGAACTCACGTTTTCCCATTTTCTCCATTTTCCACAGTCAAGATTTTCTATCCCTTCTATTTTTTCCCTAGATGCTTGAAGAAAAATGAATAGATATGTCCCTAAGGATTGTGTTTGAGCCTTGAAACAGTCTAAACTCTCTGTCCTTGAAGAAAATTTCATTTTCAGGATCGAATGGACGTTTCTCTATGTTTACGGTTTGACGGGTGTTTCTCCTGGTCAAATTTGCATCATTCGATCGACGAGGGAACATGGCGCATTTTGGTTACGACAGCCTTGGTCGACACTTCAAAAAATCCATGAAAAGCCTCAATTCAAAAATGTGTCCACGTGGAGGAACGACGCTCATTTGAGAATCAAATTTTTGGTTTGGCTTTGAAGTAGCACCGGGAGGACATGCAGAGGGTTGGTAGGAAAGAGACACATGGAGGTTTCCGCTGGGTTTCCCATACTTAGACAAATTTCAATTTTTTTGGGAAGTCTAGGACACGTGGAGGAACAACGCTCATTTGAAGATCTGCTTTTGGGATTTGCCTTGGAGTAGTGCCGGGAGGACACATGGGGGCTTCACTTTGCTTGGCAGGACTTAGAAAAATTTTATGTGGTTGGAGCAACTTAGCGTAACAGGGGACACGTGGCGAGCTCATGCTCGTTTAGGGTATTCAACATTGGCACCATCTTCGAGAAGCACCATGGGGACATATGGGGCATTCCGCTCACTTTGCATATTTGCTTGGAATTTTCAATGGCCAAGGGAGACCGCCTGGAGCTTGACAAGTGGAACCTTCTACCGAGCTTCAATCCTTGAGACAATTTTTTTGGAGCAGATCACATGGCGAGCCCGCTCTCATTCAAGGTTTGAAATTTTAGGGACCTCCTCAAGGTGTGCCATTGTGACACGTGGCAATTTTGAAAAGTCATAAGGGGTGGGGAAGCGAACCATCGGAGGTAACTTAAAATTTTTGCCTCTTTGCCTCATAAAGGTTAAAATATAAAAAATGGCCCAAAGCCCGATGGGAAATAGTCAATGTTTTGCCCCGGTCAATGGCGGAGGTGCAGGCTTTCAGAGGAAAAGTGAAAAATTTTCCTTTTGAGGGAAGAGCAATTAAAGGCATAAAAATACTTGGGGTCACTGGGACCCACATTAGAGACTTGAAGTGGAAGGGCAGAGCTACGGGGGAAACTTGGAAAATTTTTCATTTTCCAAAAAGAGAGTCAAATGGTAGAATTTCTTCACGTTTCTTTTGGGACCCACCTTAGGACACGTGTCAGGCCCATTTTTAGGAGAGCGGAGGCGTGGGAAAAAATGTGATTTTTTCCATTTTTCAAAAGGGTCGAAAAGGTCAAAAGAAGCCCCCGAACCCATTTTTGCATCTTCCACATGGATGACCCATATTCAAATCAAAGATCAACGACTACTGAGTGTCCAGATTTGATTTTCCCCCATTTTCTCTGTAAAGCTCCTAGAAGTGCGAATCTTCATGATTTCTTATTATTTTCTACACGCCAAATAGAGGAGTGAGTTAATTTTGATATCTAGAGTTTGGTGGAAGAGATATGGAGGCATGTTTTTCCATTAAAATGGTCCGACTTTTGAGCTCGATCTTGTTTTCTGTTTTTCTTCTCTTGAGTACATAAGAGGCCATATTTGATTGATATGGTGCGGGAGTGGTTGGAAAATGGATGGAGGCGTGTTTTTCCCAAGAAAGGAGTTTAATGCGGGGGGAAATTGAAGAGATTTTCCCTCGAGCACCTAGAGACTTTTGCAGATCTGATTCTGTGAATCATGAAAGAATCATGGCGAGCACTGGTGCATTTAAAGTTTTTATCTTTTGGGAGGAGGGGGATCTGTTGGAATTTTTTTGGAAAGATCAGAATTGATTCTCTTTAACAGAATAAGCTTGACAGAGCCCATCCATTTTGAGAAGCCATCCAGAGAAGCCTGTATATCTTTCTTTGTATCAAATTTGATCATGTCAAGGTGGTTGCAAGTGTAAAACCATTGAAAATCTTTGAGATTGTTCTAGAAACTTTCCTTGCATTTGATAAATTTGATGGTTTCGTGTTAATATTGAGTAAAGTGTATTTATTTCATCTCTGAATGCATACGAGTAGTTTTTCTTGTTTCTATTGCAATCTTGTACCAAAATAGGGTCCAATCACACATGTCTCAGTCCTTGTGATATTTTAGTGGCATATGCAATTTCATTTCTCAGAAGAGCCTTCATCTAGGATTGGGATAAACGGTTTAAAATCAATTTTCTTTCATTTTATTGATAGAGATTCTCTATAAGCCTCTAGGTGTACCTTAGGCGTGACTTGGTTTAAATCTTGGTTCTTTATTGGGTTCTCTAACTCGAGCCTTTGTGATAGAATCCCACAGGTTGTGTGAAAGAGTGCTGATCTGGGCCTCCATTGAAGAACATATTCTAGTTGAAGAACAATTTAACTTTTTGTGGCATTTTGTTGATTGAATCTTTCCATTTTTTATAAGCTCTCAAGGATCTGGTGAGTCAAGTCCATCCTGTCTCCCCTCCCACCAAAATTCATTTAACAATAACCAATCCTACCCATAATACCCTGTTTTCATGTGTGTACACAAATGCATAATCTCTGTTACCAAAACATGCAAAAATAATCAGGGTCTCAAATGTCTTTAGTAACCTTTTCCTTGCTGTGAGAATATCTCCATAATCTAGAAGTGACAACTTGTGAGAGTCAAATTTGGTGTGTTGATCATATTTTCCCCAAGGCCTTCTTTATAAAATTTATGCAAAAGAAAGGTACTGTATCTCCTTTCAAATAATAGAGGTTACAAAATAGGTTCTCTTACCTTGGTTGAAAGACACAACCTAAAATAGTGAGGATGAGATCACATCCTTTTGCATGTGCTACCCACTCCCTTGAACTCGAGTGCTAACAAGTCGATAGATGCTCCCCACCTACAAAACGACATACATGATTGTTTATCTACCTCGAGTGTCCTATCAAAATCCATGATCTTTGGTCTCTCAAGGAGGTTAAATCGGTACCAACATAAATGGTGCCATTGCGGGATATTCTAATTCCAGTCCATACTCGAGACTGTTTGAGTTCCAAGTCTTTGTATGCAACTATTCCAATCTCTACAAGTTTTCCATGGGTATTCATTGATAAATTTTTGTGAAGAAATGTTAGTTTTTGCATATCTAGTTTCTAGCATTGGAAGACACTTGAAAAATCATTTTTAGTGCATTTGCACAAATAAGGTGAAAATCCTTAGTGGCGACTCCCTTTTGATTTGATTCGATAAGGACCAAAGTGTCTTAGACTTCTGTCAAGTAAAATTTGTTACTAATATCCACAAATCTAGAAGGAAGAAGATATTTATTTGCTAGTGATCCTGCTTAGGAAATTGTTTCCGATTTAGGGAAAGCAAAATTAGAAGAAAGAAAATCTTGGAGAGTTGTAGGAGATCACAGACAAGGAGGCATCTCCATTGATGAAGGTGAATGGCCTATCATTGAAGACTTCCATTCAAGTGACTACGAACTAGGTATCCTCTTTGTGGAATTGAATTCTAAATGGAGAGGGGCCTTCGTTTGATTTTGAAAGGTTTGATTCACACTCGCACTGTCATTTTTGAAGTAGATAGATATTTCCAAGAGACAAGGCCTTTAGGGGATCTCCATTTTGAAAACTATACTCATGTATTCCAAGGGCCCTCTACCCCTCATCAATTTTTCACCCCTCTAGGATCACCTACTCGAATCAATATGGCTCAAACCTGACTCCCATTTTTTTGTAAACACTTTTGGACCTATAAATTTTGTGGGATGACTGGATATCCAAATGCAATGCCTCAAGATGTAAGGAAAAAAATTCCTAAGTTCTAGGGAAATAATGCTATTCTTGTTGATCAACATCTAAATCTCTTCCTCAATATTATGGAATAATTTCAGATTGAGCATGAAGATGTATACATAAAGTTATTTTTCACACTTTAGAGGAGGATGCTAGGACTAGTAAAAATCATTGAAAGATAATCGTATTGAATCTTGGGCTGAGATGAGCAATGAATTTAGATTACAATATGGTGATAGGACTATCCCTAGGTTTCTTCGGCCGAGTTTGAAAAAATCAATAAGAATTCCAATGAGTCGATACATGATTTCAACACAAGGTTAAATAAGAGCTTGAGGATATTTCTGTCATGATAAGGCCATGTGATGAATCATGCTTAATCAAATACATAGATGCATTTGATAAAAAAGTTGCATATTACTTAAGAGACAAGAACCCCACAAATTTGAGGTAGGCCTTCACTATGGACCTCTAAATAGAGAATAATATCAAGGCTATATAAAAACCTCCAAAGAGGGATGATGTAAAGTTGATTAACCGAGAAAAATCTCGGGAAAGCAAGTCTGCTGATTTAGAAGAAATTGTGAAGACTTTGGCGGGGGTTGTCAAGGAGATCTCCTACAAACTAGACCGAGTGAGAAAGGAGTTAGGCGGAGCTCACAAGGACAACACAAGCAGTAGGCCTAGGATAGATTCACAAATCATCAAAGTACTGATGAAAGAGGCAAGGGACCTGTTGGATTTGGAAATATGCTAGCCCAAGGTAGAGAAAATAGAATGGTACCTGATCCCTTGGCTGCCAGAGTTGTTTTTGTGGAAGAAACATAAGTCATTGTTTGGTGTGACAAATGTTTCATGCCCCATGCTCCTTGTGAATAAGATCAACAACAACAAGAAGAAATTGATGATAATAGTGATGATGATGTTTGCATGATGGGATGCTCCATCGACTCACAACAAGGGGCAACCTCAACTGAGGTGATAAGTGCTAGAACTGCTGCCACTTTTTGGGACTGCATTCATAGAGTACATATTATTCCTCCCTCTCATACTTTAGAAGTAGATAATGTACAATCTTTTGAATTTCCCAATAATTACTTTAAATATTTAAGGGCTTTAATGATAAAAAAGTATGATGGAGGAATCCCATCTAAGGAAGATAGGTAGTTACTAATGAATGTTGTTGTGGCTCAAGAGAAGGAATACAACACAAGAAGTAAGGCTGTCAAAGGGACATGGCCTCAAGCCAGGAAAAAATCTCCCTTAATTTCTAACATTCCTAAGGATTCCCCTAAGAAGGACCCATCTACAAAAATCCTTGCAATCCCAAACAAATATCACACCCCTCCTCATGCTCAAGCTATCAAGATTCCTGTACCACCTAATGCGTGCATTAGAATTTCCTCCAATGTTGCATTGCCCAAGAATGTCCCATATGTCATTTCCCAAGTTTTAAGTCAAATCAAAGTCTCTGTTCCAATTTTTGAGTTGCTTAGGATTCCTGAGCACAAGAGGAGAGCATTTGAATACTTGGAGTTAGGTGAAGAGAAGGCGCCCTAGGAAGAAATGTGAACATTGTGGAGAATCCTCTAGTTATTGAGGAGTCGAGACACCATAAACATCAGAAGATTTAGCTGAACCACATGAGGTTTATTTGGGGACATCTTTGGTAGACTTGCAGCTGAATGTGGATCCATTCTTCACTACTTTGATCATCAAGGATAGGCTGCTCCATAACTGCATGTTTGAATCAGGGGCATCATGCAATGTCATGCCTTTGGAATTCATGAATGAGCTGAATATTAAATTAATAGTAGCATATGGGAAGTTCACTACTATGGACTCCAGAGAGGTGCAGTAGTGGGATGTGTGAAGGGTTTAGTGGTGCGGCTTACGCAGCCTACCTGTAAAAATTTAAAACTCGATGTTATCATAGTTGATTGCCTAGCCAAGTGGGGTATGTTATTATCAAGGAAGTGGGCTGCAAATGTTGGTGGGAGTGTTCAAATGGACATGTATTATGCCAACATCCCGAGTTGAGGGAAGCCTTGTCGGGTTATATGGGAAGAAGAAAATGTTGCACCTTATTGAGGATCCCAACAATGCATCATATGAAGTATTATATACAAATGTTGATGCTGACAACTTTATGGGATTTTTGAGGGAAAAGAGCACAAGGTTGAGGAGTATAAGTATCTTGAGCAAGAAGGATATCCTTGGACTCTATTGTTTGATGGAGCTTTCTCCAAATTTGGAAATGGTGCGGTCTTTGTTGTAATTTCTCCAAGCCAAGAAAGGTTTGTTTTTACTTTAAGCTTAAATTTGAGTGTACCAACAAAATTACTGAATTTTAGGCATTATTGTTAGGTTTAAGAATTGCTTGGAAGTATGGTGTTAGGGAAATCATTGTCAAAGGAGACTCGAGTTATTCGTCAAGTAATTTAGAAAACTATATGCCAAAAAGAATCAATAAATGAAGCAAGTACAAGCATGCAATTTGGGACTTCATTGAGATGTTTGACTCCCTTAACATTGTGCATCATGACAGAAAGTCCAATGACTTGGCGGACAAGCTTGCGGTGTTGGGATCTCGGTTTGTGACTCTGCAACATCCCCTTATTGTGAATATGAGGTCGAGATATTGACAAGACCCTCTATCCCCGACAATATAAAACACCGAGAGGTTTTTGATGATGATTCTCGAGATCGAAGGTTCTGCAAAATGGTGGAGAGTTTTCGATCAAAACATTGATTGGGAGCCAATGCTCTATACAATAAAGGGAAGGAAACCTTATTTAGCAAAGGTATCATCCGGATAAAGACTAACACCATTCCTAGAGGGCTATTTGCTCTTGAATCGAATTTTGATAATGCAATATGGAAGCCTCAAGAGATGTTGAGGAGCATGAACTTGGCACAAAGAAAAAACCAAGGAATATCTAGTGGGCAGCAATTTCAGCAAAGAGGAAAAACAATCATACTTCGGTTGTTGAAAAAATACCAAGATTCCATGGCTTGGACTTATTTTGAGCTCAAAACATATAGAGAAGACCTATTCCAGCATGAGATTCCCTTAAAGCCCAGTGCAAAACCATTCATGAAGAAGTAAAGGCCAATTAATCCTCTACTATATCTCAAAATGCAAGAGGAGCTGAAGAAGCTAAGAGATGGAGGAATTATCCATCCCACAAGGTATTCCTCTTGGGTTGCCAACCTAGTGCCAGTAAGAAAGAAGAATGGTGACATCAGGTTGTGTGTGGACTTTAGGAATCTAAACAAGGCCTCAATGAAGGACAACTATCCTCTACCTAACATGGAACACATGCTACAGTTGGTGACTAGTTCGAGTTGCAAACTACTTTAGATGGCTTCTCTGGTTATAACTAGGTCATGGTAAAAGAATCAGAAAGGATCAAGATAGCCTTCACTACTCCATGGGGAACATATGTATATGTCGGATGCCCTTTGGTCTGATGAATGCTGGAGCCACTTTTCAGAGAGTAATGGATGTTTATTTTCTTGGTTACATTAATGAATTTATTATTGTTCACCAAGATGATGTAACAATGTTTTCAAGAAAGAGAAGTGACCACTTGCTGCACTTAGAGAAGATGATGATCAGATGTAGGGAATATGGAATCTCACTCAATCCAAAGAAATTCCATTTTGGAGTGTAGAAGGAAAAATTGCTTGGTCACATTGTGTCATAAGAAGGAGTAATAATTGATGCGAGAAAGAGTGGAAGCCATCAACAAAGTCCCATTCCCGAAACCAAACTAGGAATTTAGTCCTTCTTTGGGCATATAAACTTCATTAGAAGGTTTATATCAAACTTTTCTGAGTTGACTATCCCAATCACTTCCATGTTAAAGAAGGATTAGATCATCAAATGGGAAGAGGATTCCATCCAAGCTTTCAATGGAATCAAAGAGGCATTAAAGCATGCCCCTGTTTTAGCAGCCCAGATTACAAGAAACCTTTCCAGCTGTTTTCTTTTTCTTTAGAGAACACTATTGCTTCTTTCCTACTACAGAAGGATGATGAGGGGGCTGAGAGGCCCATTTCATTTTTCAAGTAAGGCTTTGCATGTGGCATAATTGAAATACACCATCATGGAAAAGCGAGGCATTTGGATTGTTCAAAGCAAAAAAAGGTTTTAGGCCTTATATTTAAAGTTCAAAAGTTGTTGTTTATGTTCCCCATACCATGGTAAAAGACATCTTGTCAGAGATGGAATTCTCAAGTAAAAGATGTAGATGGGTGAACAAGTTGTAAGAGTATGATATGGACATCCAAACCATGAAGTTGGTGAGAGGTTTTGGCTTAGCCAAGCTTATGGATGAGAGAAAATTGCAGACCATTGAGGTAAATGAGGTTGAGGAAGAAAGGGTAGGTGTTTTTGAAAAGTTAATGAATTTTGAGTGGTACAAGGATGTGATGTTCTATCTCAAACATTTAAATTACCCTGAGCATTTAAGTAAGAACCAAAAAATGGCTCTTAAGTTGGCTTCCCGAAATATGTCATTACTTATTTTGGGTCATAATGGAAGAACCAGAGGGAGTCCTATTAAGATGCATTCTTTGAAGATGAAGCCGCCAAGATAATAGCTGATCTCCATGGAGGAGTTTGTGAAGAGAATTTTTGCAAGGGTGACAACACACAAGATCCTGAGGGCTGGTTATTGGTGGTCAAATCTTTTCAAAGATACAAAAATGTTGGTCGAGAATATGTGAGAGTTAACAACGTTTCTCTGGAAGGTGAAAGCTTCAGGATCCCTTCCTTTGTAGCCTATATCAATTGAAGGCCCATTCAAGAAATGGGGAATGTATTTCATTGGTGAGATTTCAGATCCTTCAAGTGCTGGATATAAGTGGATTATTGTAGCCATTGACTATTTTACTAAATGGGTGGAGGCAATCCCCACCAAGAAGGCTACACACCATGTTGTCATGGATTTTGTGCTAAATAATATTATTTGCAGGTTTGGAATACTATTCAAGATTATAGCTGACAATGCCATGAGCTTTAGAGCTAAAAATTTGGTGGAAATGTACAAGGAATATGGAATCAACTTGAAATATGCCTCTAATTACAATCCTCAAGGAAATGGACAAGATGAATCTAGTAATAAAAATTTGCTAAAGATCATCGAGAAGAATATTGGAGTAGAACAAGAGAAGGTGGGGTGAACAGTTGAAGTTTTTCATGCGGGAAGATAGGATCATTGTCAAGAGGGTCACCTTTGGAAGGCATCCATTTGAGTTGGTGTATGGGACTCAAGCCTTGCTGCCTCTTCATATGCAACTGTCTTCATATCAACTTATGCAGCAGCTGGAAGATCACAAGGTAGATCCTTATAATGCTCGCATTAACTAGATCATTGAGCTTGAAGAAGAGAAGAGGGCATCCCACCAGAGGCATGTAAAATTTAGAGATAAACTGAAGAGGTTATTTGAAAAGAAAGTCACACCCAGAACCTTCAATATTGGAGATCTTGTGCTACTATGGGATAACATGCATGAGGATAAGGGCAAACATGAAAAGTTTGACTCATTATGGATGGGCCCTTACTTTATTGACATGAGAATTGGGGAGCTGTCATCACCAATACGGCACTATGATAATTCTTCATCGGGAAATCCTCGTGCTATGATTTTTTACTAATGCACAACCTTTAGTTTGGTGGATGTAATCTAGACACAAAACAACAACATAACACAAGAATACCATCGACTATGATAAGACAGAATGATGAAAAATCTGAAATATCAAAGTAAATGATAATATTAACATGAAATTGTTACAATCTCACCCATGAGGTACTTCAAGTGTTATTGACTTCACTTGCCTTTCACCAAGACTATGGGAGAAACTTTACAATTACACCTCTTAATGGCTTCTTCAACACACCTTTAAACTAATGGCTTCCTTCGCACACTTCCTACAATATTTCTCACTACTTCCTTCTATGCTAAATGAGGGGGGTGGCCTCTATATTTATAGAACTTCCGGGCTTATCCATCTTATCTCTAAGATAGGATAAGAAATCCACTCTGACGAATCATATTCCATACCTTAACTCTTATCTGTACATGTAAGCTTATCTTTTAAGATAAGATAAACCTTATCATTTATGGGTTCCACATTTTTAGACTTTTTACAAATAAAATACACAAAATATTTATGACCTCACTCCTTGTCCTTATTACCAATATAATATTTCTAATTCCTAATCATGTAGACCCTACTTCTCTAATTACCCAAACTTTGACATTTTAACATTACCGGACCACTTACGACAAATATTTACTTTTTACAACATTCCTATTGTACTTTGACTATTACCATACTCCACATTATTGGTGGCACCGTACTGACTGCGCCGTTATCTTCTATCAGATGCTACTACTAATTATACTTAACAACATCCTATTCCTAATACATACATTAATGAAATAGAAATTATGGAGGAAAATTTTAGTATCGACAGAGCATAATTTATTCCTTAAGGATTTGGATGGTGAATTGCTCGAACTACCTATTAATGGCAGGCATTTGAAGCATTTCTTGGATTGATTCCCTTGAATCAAGGCATAACTCTTATGTATAGTGTATACTTGGTTGTTTGTTTCCTATTTTGTGTTTTGGTTCGTTTTGGTCCTTGGTGACTGTTTTTCTTTGGCTTCTCTATTTGTTTTTAGAGATGGCTCTTAGTCTTTGCTCTGTAAAATGACTTCGCTTCCCAATGGATATTTTTGGCACTTGGTCTACTTTTGTTCTTGTGGCACTCACAGGGAGTGCCCATCCCCGAGTTGGAGCTGTTGGTGCTCAAAATTGTCTCGCCCCATTTTCGCCCTTGAAAGTTTATTATTTCATGGCCTCTGTCATAATTTCCTTCCCCACATTGTGCTTGGTTGGTCTTTTTGTCATTTTTAATCTGATCTTGGGTCAAAGATCATGTATGGGTCTCATATTTGTCCCTGATTCCTTTGTTACTATGGAAAAGCTATGTATTTTGAGTCTCCGTGCCTGTTCCTTGAGAACTCGCGTTTTCCCATTTTTTCCATTTTCCATAGTCAAGATTTGTTGTCCTTGTAATTTTTCCCTAGACACTCAAAGAAAAATGATTTGATATAATCCTAAGGATCATGTTTGAGCCTTATGACAGTCTAAACTCTCTGTCCTTGAAGAAAAATTCATTTTCAAGATCAAATGGATGTTTCTCGGTGTTTACGGTTTGTGGACGTTTCTCCTAGTCAAATTTGCATCATTTAGTTGACAGGGAACGTGGTGCCTTTTGGTTAGACACGTCTCGGTGGGACACTTAAAAATTCCATGAAAAATCCTCAATTCAAAAATGTGTCCACGTGGAGGAACGACGCTCGTTTGAGAATAAAATTTTTGGTTTGACTTTGAAGTAGCGCCAAGAGGACACATGGAGGGTTAGAAGGAAAGAGACATGTGGAGGTTTCCACTGGGTTTCCCATACTTAGACAAATTTTAAAATGTTTTGGGAAGTCAGGGACACATGGAGGAACAATGCTCATTTGAAGATCTACTTTTGGGATTTGCCTTGGAGTAGTGCGGGAGGACACATGGGGGCTTCATTTGCTGGCGCGAGGACTTAGAAATATTTTATTTAGTTGGTGTAGTTTGTTAGAACAAGGACATGTGGTGAGCTCGTGCTTGTTTAGGGTCTTCAACTTGGGCACCATCTTAGATAAGCACCATGAGGACACGTGGGGCATTCCACTCTCTTTGCATATTTGCTTAGAATTTTCAATGACCAAAGGAGACCGCCTCGAAGCTTGACAAGTGGCGCTTACTGCTGAGCTTCATGCCTTCAGAATTTTTTTTTTTGGAGTAGGACACGTGGTAAGCCTGCGTTGATTCAAGGTTTGAAATTTTAGGGACCTCCTCAAGGTGCGCCATTGTGACACGATGCAATTTGAAAAATTCATAAGGGGCGGGAAGCATAGCATTAGAGGCAACATAAAATTTTTGCATCTTTTCCTCATAAAGGTTAAAATATCAAAAATGGCCCGCAAAGCCTGATGGGAAATAGTTAATTTTTTTCCCGAGTCAACGGCGGAGGTGCGGGCTTTTGGAGGAAAAGTGAAAAATTTTCCTTTTGAAGGAAAATGAGTTAAAGGCATAAAAAGACTTGGGGTCCCACTGGGACCCACATTAGAGACTTGAAGCGGAAGGGTGGAGATGTGGGGGAAACTTGGAAAATTTTCCTTTTTCCAAAAAGAGAGTCAAATGGTAGAATTTCTCCACATTTATTTTGGGACCCACCTTGGGACACGTGTCGAGCCCATTTTTAGGAGCGGGCGCAGGGAAAAATGTGAATTTTTCCATTTTTTCAAAAGGGTCAGAAAAGGTCAAAAGAAGCCCTGAACCCATTTTTGTATCTTCCACGTGGACGGCCCATACTCAAATCAAAGATCAACAGCTCTTGAATGTCCAGATCTGATTTTCCCCCCATTTTCTTTATAAAGCTCCTAGAAGTGTGAATCTTCATGATTTCTTATTATTTTCTACACGCCAAATAAAGGAGTGAGTTAATTTTTATATCTAGAGTTTGGTGGAAGAGATCTGGAGGCATCTTTCGCCATTAAAATGGTTTGACTTTCGAGCCCAATCTAGTTTTTCATTTTCTTCTCTTGAGCACGTAAGGGGCCAAATTTGATAGATATGGGGTGGAAGTAGTTGGCGAATGGATAGAGGCGTGTTTTCTGAGAAAGGAGTTGAATGCGGGGGGACATCGAAGAGATTTTACCTCAAGCACTGGAGAATTTACTGAGATCGATTCTACAAATCATGAAAGAATCATGGCGAGCACCTTTGGTGCATTTAAAGTTTTTATCTTTTGGGAGGAGGGGGCTTTGTTAGAAATGATATAAATGGCATGAATTCATTGTGCAAATGGTGGGAGGTTGGGAGTTTTTGGAAAGATCGAGGCCGATTCTCTCCAATAGAAAAAGCAGACAGAGCCCATCCATTTTGAGAAGCCATCCAGAGAAGCTGCATATCTCTCTTTGTATCAAATTTGATCATGTCCGGTGGTTGCAAGTGTACAACCATTGACAAGCTTTGAAATTATTTTGAAAAATTTCCCTTCTTGATAAATTTGATCAAAATTTGAGGTATCGTGTTAATCTTGAGTAATGTAATGAACCGTTACACCAAAACCTTGAGGCATTAGTGAAATACGCACATGAGGATC
This sequence comes from Taxus wallichiana var. yunnanensis, assembly GCA_018340775.1. Taxonomy (NCBI): domain Eukaryota; kingdom Viridiplantae; phylum Streptophyta; class Pinopsida; order Cupressales; family Taxaceae; genus Taxus; species Taxus wallichiana. The sequence goes on along the minus strand of CM031240.1, from coordinate 297,545,848 downwards.
ATAACATCCCACCACACTTTCGTATCCCGGACCCTAGACTAGATTTGCACCCGTATAGTGGGACCACATCCTGCCCTATACAAGCCTCGGGTGAACATTGCAATGTCGATGTAGCTACTGTCTTTGAGACTCAAACCTAGGTGGTCACTCTAATACCAAAATGTAATGAACCATTACACCAAAACCTCGAGGCATTAGTTAAATCTGCACATGAGGATCATAACAAGTAAAGTGTATTTATTTCATCTATGAATGCATACAAGTAGTTTTTCTTGTTTTTATTGCAATATTGTGCCGAAATAGGGTCCAATCACATAGGTCTCAATCCTTGTGATAGTTTAGTGAAATCTGCAATTTCATTTCTCAGAAAAGCCTTCATCTGGGAGTGGGATAAATGGTTTAAAATCAATTTTATTTCATTTTGTTGATAGAGATTCTCTGTAAGCCTCTGGGTGTACCTCAGGCATGACTTAGTTTAAATCTTGGTGCTTTATTGGGTTCTCTAACTCGAGCCTTCGTGATAGAATCCCATAGGTTGTGTGAAAGAGTGCTGATCTGGGCCTCCATTGAAGCACATATTCTAGTTGAAGAACAATTTAAATTTTTGTGGCATTTTGTGGATTGAATCTTTCCATTTTGCATAAGCTCTCAAGGATCATGGTGAGTCAAGTCCATCCTGTCTCCCCTCCCACCAAAATTCATTTAACAATAACCAATCCTACCCATAATACCCCTATTTTTCATGTGTGTACACAAATGCATAATCTCTGTTACCAAAACATGCAAAAATAATCAGGGTCTCAAATGTCTTTAGTAACCTTTGCCTTGCTGTGAGAATATCTCTATAATCTGGAAGTGACAACTCATGAGAGTCAAATTTGGTGTGTTGATCGTATTTTCCCAAGGCCTTCTTTATAAAATTTATGCAAAAGAAAGGTACCTGCATCTCCTTTCAAATAATAGAGGTTAAAAAATAGGTTCTCTTACCTTGGTTGAAAGACACAACCTAAAATAGTGAGGATGAGATCACATCCTTTTGCATGTGCTACCCACTCCCTTCAGAATCTGAGTGCTAACAATTCAGATAGTCTGCTCCCCTAGCTACAAAACAACATACATGATTGTCTATCTACCTCTGAGTGTCCTGTCAAAATCCATGATGCTAATTGGTCTCTCAAGGAAGTTAAATCTGGGTACCAACACAGGGCATGGTATCCTTATGGCATCTAGACCTATCATTTCCCTTGTATAAAAATAATTTGATTTTATTTGAGATTTGGAGGCATGGAACAAGTTGAAACCCAAATTATATTGTAAATTTAGCAGTAATTACATAGTGTCAGCATGGGTGGTGTGAAGGGGGGGCTGTTGTGTTAAGCAAAGCCTCAACTGTAATCTTCACAAAATTAGTGCCATAATGGGTTAAATAACATGCACTAGGATATAAATCTATAACCGCATATCTCCTCATTTTTATATAAAAATGATTGAGATGGATTAGTACCTATATCTGAAGTGGGTTGAATTGTTTATGAAGAGAAAGGAAACCAATGTAGATTTTGTTTTATTTGTTGTATTGAATAGAAAATTGAAAGTGCCATTCTTGCTATCCCACACATGTGTCTGCAAGGTTTGTTCGAGAGCTTTGGGACTATTCCTTTCCTCAAGTGCTTGGAGAATGTGGGTCGGTTTTGAATCAATCTTGGAGATAGAAAACATTTATTCATCTATTTTATACCTAGCTTTCCAGGAAAAAATGTTTGGGGTCAAGTTTGATTAGATATGGAAGCTTAGACAGAGTACTTGGGTTGTTTTACAAATGGTTGCAGAAATGTGCGGCCCATTTCGTTATTGTAGAACTTGATGTTTGGCACAAAATGGTTTTGTTGAAATGATTTAGAAACCTCCAAGAAAATACCAATTGGTATGTGTCAAGAAAGACTCTAAAATCTATTCCAACATGTTTTCCTATCATCATGTGCACCAATGGATAGTTTCTAAGAATAATGGAAGTATGGATGCGTTAAAAGGCCAATGGGAGCCACAATCGCTTGAAAAGGAAATGCATTATGTTTTGAATAGTTAGTGCTTATGCTAATGTGAACAGTGATAAATTAGAATGGATGGTCTAAGGTATGTTTTCAATGGGAAGTGGGCAATGTGAGGAAGCCCATAGATTCTATTTTTCAAATGAAAGAGGAAGGATTAGAGAAAAACCACTATACATTTCCCATTGTGCTCAAGGTGTGTGCTTCTCTGTCAGCTCTACAATAGGACAAGGAGATTCACAATGACATCGTAAGACTTAAATCATAGTATTACACTCTTCAATATAATGCAACAATAAAACATATGCCTAATTTTGTGACCATTATTAGGTTCCTCCCATCCCTTGAATTTGTGTACACAAAATGGGAACGTTGAAAGCCGCTCACAATATATTTGAAAAAATGCAAAAATAGCTATGGTTTAATGGAATAAAATGATTTTTGTATATATATGAAATGGATATTCCCATGAATACTTGAATATCTCTCATGAATGAAGATGGATAAGCTTTTTGAATGCGTGTAACCATTTGACGAAATGCCTAATTGAGATGTATAACTAAATCCCTTAGTTTGATTGACTTCGTTCCTCCAGGCATGGTTCATCTCTCATTATCTTTCATAATTCTTGTTCTTTAGTTTTTCATTTGAAACGAAATAAAATTTTAAACTGTAGGATTATTGTACATTTGATTGATTTAATTAAACTTGTTTTTAAAACAATAAATGTTGTATCATGACTTAAGTAATTTAATATTCCTTGGTAGACAACCATGAACTTAAACCCTCACTTTGAGATGATCTAGAAAACTTCCTAACCAAACTAGATTACTACAATACCCTTTTATTGATAGGTTAAGGTTGAGTTCCCTGTAAATATGTTGATTGTTCCCTTGTTAAAACTAGTAAATCATGATTTTTGGAGACTCGTAAAACAACCTTCATAAATCCAAAAAGAGATGTTAAGTTTCTTATGTGTTGCTTGTTATGTGAGGAGTCACTTCAAAACTTAGATTGACCTTTATTGATCATTTGTTCTCTTTTCGACACTCCCCTAGGAGCCTCTTACCTTGTGTTTCACTTTTAAGAAGTTGTTAAAACTTGAAAAGTTGGGTTTCGTATTGGATTTCCGTGTGGGACCTGAACAAAAAAATTCTCGTCCTCCTTCACAAACCCCTACCATTTTTTTGGACAATTTCTGGAATATTTGGTTTGGGAAAATAACATTCCTAGTTAGTTTGGAAAAGGGGTTTTGTAGGCCTCAGTCATTGTTTGACTAGGTCAAACTTGGCCAATTACGATCGGTGGCTTTGAAAACCATTTGCCAATTATACACAGTTCACTAGTTAGAGTCCTGTCAATTCTTGTGGTTTCTTTGTATATAGGTGGACATTTAGGAATTCACCCGCCATGAATTTTCTTATTGGAAGATAGTTTTTGAATGTACTTTCTTAGCCTTTGAGACAAATTTTAGCATTTTTACAACTAGCGGGAAAATGTAAAATGAGACAAATTTTAGCATTTTTACAACTAACGGGAAAATGTAAAACAAATTTGTAGGACCCCAATCAAGTTAGCAAACCATCGTGGAAACTTATTAACACTTGTAAATAACTGTTTGAAACTCTATCATGTGACTTTTTGTGTGAAATTGAACTTTTGGCAAAATAATGTTTCTATCTCTTCCTTATCTTTCTCTCTCATTGGTTAATAAATGAAGTGAAATTAAATGAAATAAATACATGTCTATGGTGCAATCTTAGGAGTTAATTGTGAAAGTTAACAACTTTTAGTTTATGACTAGTTGGTGAAAATGTAAGTGAGATGATATGCTTGGAGGAAGGTTAACATTAGATCGCTCATATAACATGTTTAAACCATCTTGTGGTGAGAAAAATGGAATCCCGTTACGTAAAATATTTTGCAAACCTTAACTCTTTAAACAATAGACTAATCCATCTTGCTCTCCCACTAGTCCTATTAGGTAATGGATGTCTGATGTGAAACTAGGTGATAATGTTCTTAGAAAAAAATCTCCTAAGATAGGGACTAGTAGTCTCACGAGGATGCAAATGCCCTTGTTAACAAATAGGTCACACAATTTATTACAAAAGGCACATGAACCTAGTTATGGAAAACCATTTTGAGCTGGATGAAAGGAATACTCAAGAAACCTAACCAAGAAATTGTAACACCCACAAATTACACACACAAATACAACAAAGTAAAACTACCAGGACAATTTGTTTTTGACTTATATTGCTCACTACACAACACCACACAGGCTCCAAGTAGAGAAACTCCACAATGTATAAGACACTTACATAATTCATCGAATCACATAGACACATGACAAAACCATATACATGTCAATGCTACACTTTCCACAATGAATGAATGCTAGCAATGACCCAACCGCAAGAAAATGACTCAAGGATTGAAAAACCCAACACATCATTACCATGATTATATCTTAGTTACGATTAAAATTCCAATAAAATTATTGAGCAAGGATAATTTTATCCTTTTTCCACCTACTGATTCTTTAACTCATTTTACATTCAACTTACAATTCAACCATTTAAGTTTGCTCTTTACCTCTTACAACAATATCCATAACTTACATAATTATTTGGCATATTTCAAATTACATACAAAGTTCTTAATTCTCTCGCTCTTATGTTTAGATTATACTTCTCATCCATTTATTCAATGTTTAATTTTTACCCTTGCTACACAAGGGAATCTAATGTGATGTCAAGAAAGTAATCTTAGGATTTAAGAGGGGGTGTTTAGATTCAAGATACCTTTTTCCCATAAACATTCTTCGATCATGATATCTTTATTTCCCTACTATAGTTAATATAGTTCAATAACTTATTGAATCCATTTAACATTTCCACATTAAGAAATTGTATTTAGATTTATATATCCAAGAGTGACATTATTCCTAACTTCAAATCTCATTTTACTTTTATATGATTTACTTTTACATCACACTATGGTTACTTTTACATCGCACTATGGTCTCATTATTAGCATTGTTTTATAACAAAAGGAGTTACAAAAGTATTTGTTTAACATCTAGAAGAAGTACATGATTGGAAGCATTATAAACTACACATGAACCACAAGTGATTTGTGTTCAAGGTAAGATCCTATGTTTCTGCATTTCATGATTCCACATGTGAAATTTATTTTATTCTTAATTTCAAAAAGGACATAACAAGGGATTACGGGACCAAGATTCCGGTTTCTGGGTTCTCTAAAGTTAACATCTTTCAAATCAATTTCATTTGCAAGGATTTACTTACCATTTTCTACCCACAAGTTAACCTCCTAATCAACTGAGGTTTAGTTTAATTCCAATTTGCACTCAAGGATCTATGCCCTATTATAGATAAGATTAAGGTGTGAAAACATATTTACCCTATAAAACCTTTGAAAAGATCAAGGCGCTATATTGTTACTAGCCAAAGTAACACATTTAGCTGTGAGGAATTAAAGAGATCATTAACAAGAGTTTAAGTCATAGTATGACTATTTCACTAGGTCCATTTTTGTTGAATGGGTCCCACAAGGAATTTATTCAATGATGAAGAAAATTTCTAGACCTAAATTTGTAAGACTTGGTAGTCGACCAGGATACTAAAGAGGTGATAACTCTACTTACTCCATGTATGGTAAGATGACACATCATAGTTGTTGCTTTGAACAAAGACTCTTAAGTTATAGAAATGAACTAACAAATATATTTCTTAGGGGTAGTACTAGAAAATTTTAGCTGTGAGGATTATTATCTTTTTGGATGGAAACCTTTTGCAAACGAATGTGGCTAGAATTAGAGGGAAGGTGCAAAAAAATTAAATATTAGTACTTCTTTAGATAATCCCAACTGCTAAAGGTTACTTTTAAGAGTAGTTGGTGATCTATGTCATATAACACGTAAATCGGACATGAAGAGAACAAATTATTCTTACTATACACATGATAACCAATCCTGGAAGGGGACCACTTACTATAGATAAGGTTTGAACAAATCATTGTTATCGACGGTTTCACGATGATGTGGCTAAAGATACAAGCTATGAAAGTACTAAACTATGGATCTTATTTAGTTAAGATAGAAGGTGCCATTGAGCATACATGTTTAAGTTCATTATAAGGTTTCCATTTTCTATGCAAAAATAATAAAATAGGAATGTTAGTTATACACAAATTTTGTACTAGGTTTGCTAATTCACTTATATTTCTTTATTGCATTTTCAAGGTAAAGAACACAACACACCAATTAATTAATCAGCTATTACAAACTGGAAATTAACTACAAGATATTACATTAAAATTCATTTAACATATCCAAAATTTTCCATATGAAAATCTAAATCTAAATGGTACCCATGATTAAATGCACATTTCCCAACGCATTCCTAAAACTAGTATCTCATACATATTACAAAATTTCAAATATAAAATTATGTAACATGGCAATACATTACCCATATATACATTTTTCAATAACTTATATAAATTACAATACTAAACAATGGATTACACCACGCCTTTTCACCATCTCACTTCCATCCTGTAAAACTGCATGAGCATGAAATCTGCGATAAATCGCTGGCATGACATCGAATCAAATCTATCATAACTAACATTTTTAGTTTATCATTTACATAATAACATTAATAATTTTTATTCGAAAGGAGGAGGTTAGAAATAAATGTATTTTATTTTAGTTCAATTCATTTCTTAACCAAGATGAGAGAAAGAAATAGGGCTGAGAGATAAACACTATTTTGCCAAAAGTTCAAATTCAAATAATAGTCACACAATAGAGTTTTAAGCAGTTATTTACAAGTTTCAACAAGTTTCCACGATGTTTTGGCAACCCAATAGGGGTCCTACAACTTTCTCTTTACGTTTTCCTACTAGTTGCAAAAACATTAAATTTAGGTTTGGAGGTGAAGAAACCACTTTCAAACATTGTCCTCTAATGAGAAAACAAACCAAATGTAACTTTCTACATGTCCTCCTATACACCAATAATTCATAGGAACTGAGGGGATTCAGACATGGCGAGCGGTTTTCTATTGGCGGTCAGGTTTCCGAGGCCATTGGTTGTAATTAAACTAGTTGTAAACAATCAAAAGTTAGCTCGAGGGCTCAGGAACCCACATCCAAAAATGACGATTGATGGATGAACGTACAATGAGAAACTTCCTACAAGTTCCCCTATATATGGATAATTCACTAGAGTTAACGGGAATGAGAACTAACAAATGATTTTCAAATGGAGACATGTTTTATTGAGCCACTGGTCGTAATTTGTCTAGTTTTGATTTAGTCAAAATGCAGTCGAAGGCCTATAAAATGCCTTTGCTAAAGTATCAAGAATAGTGTTTTTTCCCAAAATGAAGGTTCAAGGAAATTGTCTAGTAAAAATACTAGAGGTTTGTGAAGGCAGATATGCATTTCGTTGTCTCCAAGATTCAAACGGCGAGCCGATACAAAATCCAACTTTTCAAATTTAACAGCTTCCTACAATTGCAAAAAGATGTAACAAGGCTCCTAGAAGGGTGTAAAAAAGATAACAGGTGATCATTCGAGGTCAAATCAAGGATTAAAGTGACTCCTCACATGACAAGGTACACGTAGGAAACTTAACATATCCTTTCCAGAGTTACAAAGGTTATTTTACAAGTCTACAAAAATCATGATTTATTTGTTTTAATAAGGGAGTGGTCAACATAATTGTAGGGGTTCAACTTCAGCTTGTTAATAAACACAGGTACTGTAGTAATATGGTTTTGTCAGGAAGTTGCTAATTCACCTCAAAATGAGGGCTTAATTCATGGTTGACTACAAAAAGGGTTATTTTGATTGCGTGAGTTACGATATGACATTTTATTGTTTTGCAAACAAATTAATATAAAACAATTAAATGTATGATAATCCTAAGGTTTTAAACATTGTTATCTCAATTTTTCCCCCAAAAAATTGATTAGACATGACCCTACACAAAAAATTCTAAGGGTTGGCTCTGTCATGAGAGCCACATTTCAAATCCGACGATCGATCCTAAATCTGAGGAGCAGGTAGACTCGAAATGGAGGGGAAGAGTCAATGAATGGGGTCCAACAGCGTCAAAGAAACCAGAGGCTCACATGAGGAGAATGGGGAAGACTCTAATTTTTTGGACTTAGCCACATACAAGTCAACTCGGGGCCAAACATCAGACTCATGGGAGGCGCCATGTGTCAGCCCAATGAAATTCCGAAAGGTGCATCAAAGGGGCAGCCCCTAAATGAGCGCAAAGCTTCCACATATCCCAAGTCCAAAAGGGAGACAATTGGTAATTGAAAAGTCTTAGGGAAGCAAAATCCTCCATGTGTCTCATCAGTGCAACACTAAGGCTAGGTCCAAAGAGTGGGTTCCCAAATGAGCACGGAGCTTCCAAGTGTCCCAAGACCAAAAAGAGGAAGTCAAAAGGTAGATTTAAATGTTGAAAAGTCTAAGCAAAGGTAGAGCTAGTGAAAGGTGCCACGTGCCTCAATGGCATAAATTCATTAGGCACGGCCCAAAGGCCAGTCCCAAACAAGCACAAGTTTGACACCTAGCGAGGAGTCCAAAAGGGAACATATCTAGTTGTAGAATCGACTAAGTATAAGAGAATCGGTGGAAGGTGCCACGTGTCTCTTCGGCGCAACTTCAAAGGTAAAATTTGGAGGGACAGTCCTAAACAAGTGTTGAGCCTCCACGTGTTTCGGGTCAGACATAAGCCCCACTAAAAAAAAGGGACTTAGCCAAAATACAAATAAACAGAGCAAATCTGCGTAAGAAGCCACGTGTTTCTTGGCACAACTTCAAAAGTAAAATCCAAAAGCGGTCCCCAAACAAGTGCCAACTCTACACGTGGCCATGTTTCAAGTCAAAGTGGGAGGCGGGTCACTGGAGGTAGTTTGAGTTTTTGGATTTTGTTTCAAAAGGCGTAAAGTATAAAAATAAGCCGTGCTCTACCGACGCCTTGAGAGAAACCAAGTGTCAAGCCTAAATTACATGCGGGCCAGCAGGGCTTGGGGAGGACTTTTTGCCAAAGTGGAAAATGTGGACCGGCAGACCTGAAGATGACTTTTGGGAAATATTAAGTTGCGGGGTTGTGGGAGTTTTTTGCATCTTTTTCCACTTTCACAAAATCCTAGTTTGCAAGTGCAGGCCCATGGGCCCGCGGGAGATTTCTTGCCAAGAAGAAAATGAGAAGGATGCAGGATTGTGGGGATTTTAGGTAAAAGTGAATTTTGGACCTATGGGGCTGCGAGAGGTTTTGTGATTTTGCATCTTTTCACAAAAAGTGTAATTTGTATTTTTGGGCCCGCAGATTCGTTTTGCAAAGATTACATTTTCACCATTTTTGCACAACCTCGATGCAGAATCTTCAGATGGCCATATCTTTTGATTGGAAACTTAGATTTGAGCAAGAGAAGACTTTTTGGAAAGGTCTTGACATCCTCTACTCCATGGGAGCATAAAAATATTATTTTTAGCTAGGTTAGCTAGGTGAAAATTAGGAAAACATATTTTAGGCCATTAATGCAGGATCCCATTGTTTCAACCACTTAGATTTTATTTGAATCCACCTTTCTTCCTTCTCCAACATGCCAAATAGGTATGAGGAACTAGAATTGACAAATTGTAGGTGTATTTGTAGGGGCATTGATGGTTGGTGGTTGAGCTTTAAGAGCAGAGTCAAGTTTCTCTTCTTTCTCTTGGGTTTTCATCATCTATATATTGTAACACTTCTCATTTGAGAAGGGAGAGACATTCTGGGATGTGGGAAACTCTGTCAAACTTGTTTCACAACTCCATTTGAGCTGTAAGCCTTCTCCTATGCCTAACAAGCATATTTGTGCCTCTGAGCACCCATGTAATGGTCCGTGCACCTCATAGAGCAATAAAATCATATTTTTGTGGTGTTCTTCAACCCTTTGCATTGTTTTGTTGTTTCTCTGTGCCTCTCCATTTCATGTTTTCTTCCTGTGCATGTGTTTCTCATTTATAGGTGTAAGATGACATGTTTCATGGAGTTTTGATGGTGGATTTGGATCTAGGTCATGTGTCACTTTTGTCTGACATCCCTCATCTCCTTTTTCCCCTATTTCATCTTCCCTCAACAAAATATCTCACCACTTCCTTTTCTGGTGTATCAAGCACTTTATGTAGGCTCTCTTTCACCCTCTCTCTCTCTCCCTGTCTCCTTGGAATGGTAGATTAGGTTTTGCCTGTGACCGGAGTAGCTTGTGGCAGGTAGATTAGGAAACAGGAACCAACCTTTTTTGGAGGTCCATCTCAAGTTTTGCAAGTCCCATAGCTTGAGAGATGGTCCAATGTTGTCTAATCACACCAAATTCCCCATTTCAGACTTAGGTCATTCACAGGTACTATGATTTTTCACTAACAAACATTATATTTCATTGCAAATGAAAAAAACTAAAGTATGAGAATTATGAAAGATAAGGAGAGATGAACCATGCCTAGAATATATTTGCATCCATAAGAAAGAGGTGCTCCAGGTGGATTCACCAACATTATACAAGGTGTCATCCCTCTTCCAGTCATTTCGTAAACTGGTTTTTTGTGCACCCGGAACACCCATGTACTCTCCTTTTCTCAAATGTCTCTAAAGCTTCATTTTATATATATCTACCCCCCAGGTAAATATAGACAACCCGACACAAAGGAAATATGTCGAGAGGTCCAAAACTCGACACAAAAGAAATATGTTGGAGAGGTCAGTAACTCGACACAAAGGAAATATGTCGGAGGGGTTCCAAAACCCGACACAAAGGAAATATGTCGGAGGGGTTCCGAAACCCGACACAAAGGAAATATGTTGGAGGGGTTCCGAAACCCGACACAAAGGAAATATGTCGGAGGGGTTCCGAAACCCGACACAAAGGAAATATGTCGGAGGGGTTCCAAAACCTGACACAAAGGATTTTGGGTTTCAGGTTTCGGGAAACATGAGACATGAAGCATGAAAATCGCAAGGCATGTCCCGATGCTTGGGAGTTCTGCAAACCCGAAACACTACCTAGGAAAATCAGGTTTTGGAGTTGAGAAAGCATGGGGTGAAAACATGTTGAGGAACCCTCCAAACCCGATGCAAATGTAAAGGAGAACCCCGAACCCGACGGGAAGGACGACGATTTGGGAATATTCAAATGGCCATAACTTTTCACAGGAAGCTCAGATTCACGCAAGGTTGGAAATTTCATAAATCTCTCAGTGTCCTCTACCAAACTATGACTAGATATATTTATTTGGGTGAGAACAAGTTCTTCAAAAATTCAAAATACAGTTCGCCGATTTTTGGGTTTCCTAGGGTTCTCACCTACCACCATAATGAGATGAATTAAATGCAATCTGGAGGTGGTTGGGGTAGATTTGAATTCCTCTCTCTTACCTATCTCATTCTTCCTATAAATTATAAGGAGGGGCTTCTTTCTAAAGTTTGGACATTCTTGTTTTGCCCTTCCCTTCTTCTCTTTGGCAAGTGAATTTGTGGAGTTCAAGCCTCCCATCTAAAATTGAAATGCAACTTTTCCTCTTGGCATTTTTGTAGTGTATTGTATCAATATTTGGAGCAATAATGCATGTCTGTGGATGATTCTCAACCCTCTCTGTGTTCATTTGCATCTTCCTGATCTTTCATTGCAAATTTGGTTATCTGTGCATGATCTTGCATTGCATTTTAATGGTTTGTGTTTATTGGCAAGAGACAGTGTTCTTCATTCCTTGGTGCATCACCTTTATTAGTTTAGGTTTATTTTTATGCATCTTCTTACCCTATCTCCTTGGCAAGTTAGATTAGGTTTTGAGTAAACCCTCTACATTTTTATGTGTGCATTTGAACAGAGGAATAGGAACCGGCCTTCATCCGAGAGAGCTTTCCCGATTCGCAAGGTCCCACACTTGGGAAAAGATCCATGTTATGCAATCGCACTGAGAGTCTCAACCCATCGAGTTGCAAAAATTCAAGGGTGTTGTGATTTTCCATCAACTTGTTTTTGCATGCCAGTGGGACCAAGAGGTCATTCCACAAGATTTGAAGGAATTTTCAAGAAATTTGGACTTAGAAATTACAAGTTTTACAATTTTGGATTTTTACCTTAGGGATGAACTCGAAATCAATTTTCAAGGGATTAACTCGCTTAAAGAAATTCAAAATTTCACTAGTTGGTAGATCTGGGGATAATATTCAAAAGGGTATCCTTAGATTTTTGAGAGTTTGACTTTCAAAATTTCATGGTTTTTAGTGTTTCGGGTTTTCCTAGGTGTTGAGCATGTCCCTAGTTCTGACACATGGCAATTTGGGTTTTATAAGTTAGATTGCATGACTTGAATTTCCACCTGTACCTTTCAGGGATTAGCAGCTACACAACAAGACCCGAATTCTGAATTGAAGACTGTATCCTCTGGGTCCTTCAAATTTTTAAATTCTATTTTTAATATTGTCAAGTTTATTGTGTAACTTGGCAAAATATAGCCTTTTGAGGCTCGTTCCCCAACACATCCGCGAATCCGAAGGATAGAATTCGGTGGTATAGTAGCACAAGTTGCCTAAGCACATGAGAAGAATTAAAACCAGGTCTGATACTCGAGAAGAGGGGCTATTTGTCTACTTGCAACTATCACTAGGTAGAGGAAGGAGAGGAAGAGGACCACAAAGATCACCATCTCCACCTAACCGGACTTTGTCTACACCTCCACTTGGTAGAAATTTTCTCACATCAACTAGGATTCTTAGGCCAATCATAATGGCACATCTACCACCGAATCCCTTTGTCAATTTCACGGGCAAGTAGTCCACTTGCCCTAAATGCTCATAATTAAGTTCCGGTTGCAGCACTAAAGAATATCCCCTATTTCATAGGAGAAAATCATACTACTCCTATTGACCACATCCAGGATATTGCTAATGCATGTGTAATCCATGAAATAAATGAAATGGATGTTGCAGTCAAGTTGTTGGCTTCATCTTTCAAAGGTAAGGCCTTACAATGGTTTAGAAGCCTAGCAACAGGGTCTATTACAAATTGGAACCAACTTTTTCAGCCCTTTGCAACCAATTCGGGGAGAGGGAAGAAAATTTGTCTTTATTGGAGTAGCTAAAAACAATCAAAAGGGCTCTAACGAACAAATGACAGATTTCAACTTTAGATTCCAACGGACATGGGACAAGATTCCAATAGTTGTTAGGCCAACCGTTGAAGGAGCATTCCTTTATTTCTTAAAGGCTATAAATTCAGACATAGCCATGATGATCCAATCAATGGGAGGAACAATGCTGCTAGGGGCCTATGACATAGCTATCAGAGCAGAGAACTATTTGATCCAAGCTGGTAAGCTTGCACCAAGGCCACCAATGCCTCTCTATCCAGATATGGGAAATCCTACAACCAGTCAAGCACCAAAATTAAATCCCATTCCAACCCCTAGAAATCAAAGAAATAATGAGGCATCGAATTCTTCAAATACTTCAAAGGAATTGTAGGAGGTTATGAAACAACTACATAACCTTGGAAATGAGCTAGTGACTATCAAAAGATAACAAGCTCAAAGTTCTAGACCGTATCAGCCTCAAGCACAGTACCAAGCTAGGCCCTCATACCAACAAAATAGACCACCACCTCAGACTACAAATCAAAACCAAAACCAAGGACAACCTCAAGCTACTAGGACATTTTGACCATATGATCCAAATGAAATGACATCCTCAAGAGCCTTGGTCCCAACACAAAACAACATGGCACAGGAGAATGACTGGTGTTACCCCTGTAATTTACCTCATAATCAATCAACGTGTTTCAATGGCACACCAAATCATGCCTTGATGGGGAAAACCATTGGTGTGCCTCAAGAACCAAGCCAAGAAGGGAATCAATAGTAAGAAATGCAACAAGCAGGACCTCCAACAGAAACCACGTTGGCCGGTGGCAAATAAAATGGAAGATTTCTGTGGAGTTAACCAACAACCTTTTCAAGGCATGGCTGCAACACACACGGTCAAAGAAGAGAAGCATATAAGAAGGAAAACCATCTAATCCAGTTTTTCTTAGCCCACTCCTACACAATAAGGGGTGAAGATGAAATTCAGCTCCAAATGTGCAAAATTAGCCTAAGGTACCTGTTGTAGCAACACATGCACATGTTCAAGCTCTAGAAAAGGTTGCGCCAAGTAAGGGACAACAAAAAGACAATTCATCCCCTTTCAACATCATCGATCAAATGAAGAAGACACATGTGAACATTTCCATGTGGGAATCACTTGGTGATCCCAGGGAAATGAGATTTATTGTAAGCTATGCAATGGCTAATTGGTCTGCCTCAAATGTATCAAACCGGGGACATGAGAAAGTTCTCACTAATGCAGTGTAACATGATGGGGGCAGACAAGTAAAAATTTGAAGCCTCCACCATTCTATGTGTCATTGGTTGTTGGAAACCACTTGGTACACAACTGCATGATAGATTCAAGGGCAAGTAGTTCAGTGATGCCAAAGCAAATAGCGGATCAACTGGGTCTGAAGTATGAGCCAGTGTTGAAAGGAGTAGTACAGCTGGATGGAACAATAGTTTGAACAGTTGGGGTCATAAAAGGGTTAAGCCTAACACTACATGCCTGTCCTAATGTTACAGTTCTGTAAGATGTGTCTGTGATTGACCTTCCACCACTCTTTGTGTTGTGTCTATCAAGAGACTTCACTGCAAAAATCGGTGGATATTTATCTGCAGATTGGTCACACATGATTTTCAGGACGAGGTATGGGGCCAAAGCAATAATCAGGTCAGAACCAATTACCAATTTCCATATTGAACCTCATGTGCCAAGTCCTATCAATGTAAATTGCTCAGCCTTTGATTAGGAGGAGTGTTCAAATGATCTAGAAATAGGTACTAAGGTCGAGGGAATTCCTGATTTGACTTTGGATGAATGGGCAAACAAGAGTCATGAATTCGACCAATACAAGGAAATTGAAGAATCTGAATTGGGTGTGTATTGTGTACATGAAGAAAATTCACCCATTCCTTACATCACTAAGCCTAAACAAAAGGATGAAAATGAAGTTTGGAAACTATTTTTTGATGGTTCGAGAAGAAGACAAGGTGTTGGAGGTGGTGCAATGTTGATTTCACCAAAATACATCAAATATTATTCAACTTTTTGTTTCTAGTTTTCCTTTTCAAACAACATGGCTGAATACGAGGCCTTGATTCATGGACTTCATTGGGCCAGGAAATGGGGCATAAAGAACTTGCAGGTGTTCAGAGATAGCGAGCTAATCATCAACCAAGTCAGGGGACAACATGCTACAAAGAATGACCTGCTGAAGAGCTACAAGAACAGGGTATGGGACCTCATTGAGGATTTCAAAGCTTTCAACATTATGTCCATACCCAGGAAGAAAAATGAAGTCACGGATAGGCTCACAGTAGTTGGAGAAACGTTTGATGTGGTTGAAAACATCAAAAGGGAAAAAACACAGCCACATATCCATAAGATTATGAGGCCAGTAGTGCCAGATAATAACACAAGTTGGCAAGTGTTTGAGAACAATCAACAGATTGTCAATTTATTACAAGAACAGGTTGAATTCTCGGCCGGGAATCGGGATAGACTAGAGCAGCGAGACAGGGGATCAAGTAGTGTAGCTGCGGAAAAACAAGCTTCCAAAGGGTTTAGTAACATTGGACTCTATCTTCAATCCTAACGACCAGTTCCATAAGGAAAAGGCTAACATACAAGTCAAAGGAGAAGATTCAGAGCCAATTCCGGTTGGGGAAGGCAAAACACTTCAAATTGGTAAAGTGGCCACTGAATAGGAGAAATCAGATTTCATACAACTTTGCCAAGAATTTCTAGATGTCTTCACTTGGAGCTATGAGGACCTACGAGGATTCAACCCAAAGTTGGCACAACATACAATAGAACTAGATCCAGATGCTAAGCCCATCAGGTAGAAACAAAGACCAGTCAACCCTCACATTGAGCCTCTAATGAAGAAAGAGCTAAACAAGCTAATAGAGGCAAGCATTATATTCCCGATCAAGCACTCAAGCTGGGTTACAAACCTGGTACCGGTCAGGAAGAAGAATAGAGAGATCAGGCTGTGCATGGACTTTCGAGACCTCAACAAGGCATCTCTCAAAGACCATTACCCACTTCCTTCAATGGAGCAAATATTGAAAGTGGTATCAGTTCGGAGAGATTCTCTCTCCTAGATGGCTACTCAGGGTATAACCAGATAATGGTGAAAGATGATGACCAGTTTAAGATGGATTTCACCACCGAATGAGGCACCTATGCCTACAAGAAGATGCCATTTGGGCTATCAAATGCTGGAGCCACTTTCCAAAGGGAAATGGATATGGCATTTAAGGGGTTGATCAATAAAATAGTTTTAATATATCTTGACGACATCACTGTGTTCTCCAAAAATGAAGCAGATCACCTCTTTCATCTGAGGTAGGTATTTCAGAGGTGTAGAAGATTTGGGGTATCATTGAATCCCAAAAAATGAATATTCTTGGCTCACGAAGGAAAAATTCTAGGCCATATTGTTTCAAAGGAAGGGTTGACGATTGACCCAGAAAGAGTTGAAGAAATTCTAGCATTGCCATTGCCAAGTCACAAGAAGGCTCTTCAAAGCTTCTTAGGAAGGATCAATTTTGTCCGCAGGTTTGTTCCAAACTTTGTAGCTCTCATAAAGCTAATAACGCTAATGTTAAAGAAGAGAATGTCATTTAAGTAGACAACTAAAAGCAAGGAAAGTTTTGAGACAATAAAAGATGCTATATCTCAAGCTCCAACTCTCATCAATCCAAATTTCTCCAAGGATTTCATGTTATATGCCTTTGGTGGTGGGGACACAATTTCTGCAATCTTGGTACAACAAAACAAAGAGGGATCAGAACAACCAGTTGCTTTCTTCAGTCAGGGCTTGGAAGAATATGAAACTAGATACTCTTTCATTGAAAATCATGTCCTTGTAGTGATCAAGAGCTTAAAGAAATTCAAGTACCTAGTCTAAAACAACAAGATCCAATTGTTGGTCTCTCATGCGGGAGTCAAGGACTTCCTTCTAAACAAGGATCTGAATGAGAAGCGTGCAGGATGGATCACTCGTGTCATGGAATATGACATCGAGATCAAGGTCACCAAACTAGTACGTGGAAAAGGACTATGTGAACAACTAGCCTTGAGTCAACAAGTTGAAGCAGGTGATGAAAAAGAGACTGTCTTGGTACTACAAGATGGTCAAGAACAGGAAAATGATGATGTGCCCACTCCTTGTTGGACTCAGAATATGAT
Source organism: Taxus wallichiana var. yunnanensis (assembly GCA_018340775.1). NCBI lineage: Eukaryota > Viridiplantae > Streptophyta > Pinopsida > Cupressales > Taxaceae > Taxus > Taxus wallichiana. The sequence continues at coordinate 297,528,424 of CM031240.1, read as the reverse complement.
ACACTTCCTATAGACAGGCCTATGCCCTCTAGAAATGAGCAAAGCAAAGAGGAGATACTTTAGATTACAAGCTATTCCATATGTGCTTGTTGATGGTGTTTTGTTCAAGAAAGACATCAATGGAGTTCTATTAAGGTGCATGGGTACGAGATCAAATTGAGATGGTGTTACGAGATTTTCACGATGGAGATTCTGGAGGAAATTTTTCCCCACGGGTAATAGCTCTCAAGATAATGAAGGCAGGGTATTATTGGCCCACGGTGTTTAATGACTGCTATACATGGATAAAAAGTGCAAAAAATGTGCACTCTTCATAGGAAAAGAAAGACTAGCAGCACTTCCATTGCACCCAATTTTGGTTGACCAACCATTTATGCAATGGGGATTGGACTTTGTCAGGGTCATCAATCCAAACTCAAGCCAAGGCCACAAGTGGATTCTCATGGAAACAGACTATTTCACCAAGTGGACTGAGGCAGTAGTGCTCAAAGAAGAAAATGAGTCTAACATACTAGACTTTTAGAAGGAATAATGACCGAGTTCGGTGTTCGAACACTATCATATCGAGATAATGCATTGACATTCATAGGTTCCAAGATTACGAGAATGGGGTTAAGAATGGAATCTGCCGAGCACCTCTTCTAACTATTACCCACGGGGTAATGGATAAGAAGAGTCCACAAACAAAAATTTGCTAAGAATCATCGAAGGACTCTAGATGAAAATCAAAGAACATGGCATACCAAAATAAAATCAGCATTATGGGCTGTGAATGAATAACACCAAAGAGGTCTACGGGTAATTCCCCTTACAAGCTGGTCTATGGGAAAGAGGCAGTATTGCCTATATCATTAGAAGCGCATGCATTAGTGCTCATGAAGCATTTGGAGTTGGTTTGAGTTCGAACCAATGGAGGACAGGTATGCAAAGTTGATGGAATTGGAGGAAATCAAGAGAACATGTAGTTCAAACAATTGAGAAAGATCAGGCCTTAGTAAAAATATGGTTTGATAAGAAAGCAAGAGCAAGGACCTTCCAGGAAGGGGACCTAGTTCTGAAATGGGATGCAGATCAGGAAAAACCAGGAAGGCATTCCAAGTTTGATGCCATTTGGAGTGGCCCCTACATGGTCACGGGATGTAAGAATAGCAATGCCTTCCAATTGTCTACATTGGACGGAGAAGAACTCCCGATTCCAGTTAACGGAATCTATCTTAAACATTGCTACTGAAAAGAAAAGGTTTACCCTTGTAAATAGTAGCCTAGGGTTTTAATTCCTCTAAGCATGTATGCACATTTTCTTGTTGTAGTTAGGTTTCAGTTTCCCTAAGTGCTTTGGCACAGGTTTTATTGCTCCCAGGTTGGATTTCTATAGTTCAACGTGCTCTCGGAGAAGGAGTTGTGGTATCAGGCTTGGGATTAGGTATCAGGTTGGTTTCAAGTTATTGCTTATGACTCCATGCCTAATGGATTGCTAAAAAGCCACTGATCTTCTACCTAGCAGGTAGGTAATCCCATTGAGTCACCAAATTGTTATATATATCTACCCCAGGGTAAATATAGACAACCCGACACAAAGGAAATATGTCAGAGAGGTCCAAAAACCGACACAAAGGAAATATGTCAGAGAGGTCCAAAAACCCGACACAAAGGAAATATGTCAGAGAGGTCCAAAAACCCGACACAAAGGAAATATGTTGGAGAGGTCCAAAAACCCGACACAAAGGAAATATGTCGGAGAGGTCCAAAACTCGACACAAAGGAAATATGTCTGGAGAGGTCCAAAAACCTGACACAAAGGAAATATGTTGGAGAGGTCCAAAACCTGACACAAAGGAAATATGTCGGAGAGGTCCAAAACCTAACACAAAGGAAATATGTTGGAGAGGTCCAAAAACCCGACACAAAGGATTTCGGGTTTTGGGTTTTGGGAAACATGAGACATGAAGCATGAAAATCGCAAGGCATGTCCCGATGCTTGGGAGTTCCGCAAACCGAAACACTACCTAGGAAAATCAGGTTTTGGATTCGGGAAAGCATGGGGTGAAAACATGTTGAGGCACCCTCCAAACCCGATGCAAATGCAAAGGAGAACCCCAACTGACTAGAAACAAACCCTGATTTGGGGAATATTCAAATGGCCATAACGTTTCACAGGGAGCTTGGATTCACGCAAGGTTGGACTTTTCAGAAAGCTCTCGGTGTCCTCTACCCAAATACAATTGGATATATTTATTTGGGTGGGAACAAGTTCTTCAAAAATTCAAAATACAACTCGTTTTTTTTGGGTTTGCTAGGGTTCTCACATACCACCATAATGAGATGAATTAAATGCGATCACGGAGGTGGTTGGGGTAGATTTCAAATTCCTCTCTATTCCCTCTCTCATTCTTCCTATAAATTGTAAGGAGGGGCTTCTTTCTAAAGTTTGGACATTCTTGTTTTGCCCCTCCTTCTTCTCTTTGGTAGGTGAATTTGTGGAGTTTAAACCTCCCATCTAAAGCGTAATGCAACTTTGCCTCTTGGCATTTTTGTAGTGTATTGTATCGATCTTTGGAGTAAATAATGCATGTATGTGGATGATTCTCAACCCTCTCTATTTTCATTTGCATCCTCTTGATCTTTCACTTTGTAAATTTGGTTATTTATGTATGATCTTGCATTGCATTTTAATGGTTCATGTTTATTGGCAAGACAGGTGTTCTTCATTCCTCAGTGCATCACCTTTGCTAGTTTAGGTTTATTTTTATGCATCTTCTTACCCTATCTCCTTGGCAAGTTAGATTAGGTTTTGAGTAAAACCTCTACATTTTTATGTGTGCATTTGAACAGAGGAATAGGAACCAGCCTTCATTCGGAGAGCTTTACCAATTCACAAGGTCCTGTCATCAGCAATCCGGCACTATGATAATTCTTCACCGGGAACTCCTCGTGCTATGATTATTTACTAATGCACAGCCTTTAGTTTGGTGGACGTAATCTGGAAACAAAACAACAACATAACACAAGAATACCATTGACTATGATAAGACAGAATGACGAAAAATCTGAAATATCAAAATAAATTATAATATTAACATGAAACTGTTACAATCTCACCCATGAGATTCTTCAACAAGACTATGGGAGAAACTTTACAATTACACCTCTCGATGGCTTCTTCAACACACCTTTAACTGATGGCTTCCTTCGCACACTTCCTACAATATTTCTCACTACTTCTTTCTATGCTAAATGAGGGGGGTAGCCTCTCTATTTATAGAACTTACAGGCTTATCCATCTTATCTCTAAGATAGGATAAGAAATCCACTCTGACGAATCATATTCCATACCTTAACTCTTATCTGTACATGTAAGCTTATCTCTTAAGATAAGATAAACCTTATCATTTTACATGGGTTCCACATTTTTAGAATTTTTACAAATAAAATACACAAAATATTTATGACCTCACTCCTTGTCCTTATTACCAATATAATATTTCTAATTCCTAATCATGTAGACCCTACTTCTCTAATTACCCAAACTTTGACATTTTAACATTACCGGACCACTTACGACAAATATTTACTTTTTACAACATTCCTATTGTACTTTGATCTACCGTACTCCACATTATTGGCGGCACCGTACTGACGGCGCCGTTATCTTCTATCGGACGCTACTACTAATTACACTTAACAACATCCTATTCCTAATACATATATTAATGAAATGGAAATTTTGGAGGAAAATTTTAGTGTCGACATCTTCCCCCTTCCTAGCTTCTACTCCGTCCTCGGAGTAGACTATTCTGGTGCTTGGAAAATCTTCAACTTGTCGTGGTTGACCCATTTCGTAATGGGAGTGCCATCCAATTCCTCCCAATCAGACGTACCATTTTCATGCACAGCTGCTATTTTGTAGGGCCCCATCCATTTTGGAAGAAATTTTCTCTGTCTTCTTTTTTTGTATCTGGAATCATATACTAGAACCAAGTCATTTACTTGAAATGGAGACCACCGGATCTTTTGATCAAAGTACTCCTTCTGCTTCATTTTCTTCTTATGGCTTGTATCCTTTGCTATTTCCCTCATTTCCTCTAGCAAATGAAGATGTACCAACCTTTCTTTTATTGAATCACTTTCATCCATCCTTTCATTTTTCATAACTCTCACAGTGGGAATATCAAACTCAATAGGAAGAACTGGATCAATGCCATAGGCCAACTGAAATGGGGAGTATCCTGTTGCTGACTTTGATGTTGCCCTATATGCCCACAATGCTGCATGAATCCTTTTATCCCATTTATGTACCTGCAAGGCTGCATCTTTTGCTAGAATTTGACACAAAGACAAAATTTGTTCGCTCCACCCCGTCCATTTGTGCTTGGCTTGTATGTTGTTGCCTTCCGTGCTTGATAGAAAACTTATTGACTAGGGCCTCTACCACCTCATTAATGAAGTGGCTTCCTTGATCATTACAATTTCTAGTGGACAACCAAATCTGGTGACAATGCGTTCATATATGAACCTTGCCACTTCATCCATGGAAGCTGCTTTCAATGGCCTAGCTTCAACCCACTTGGTTAAATAATCTGTGGCAACTACAATATACTTATTTTGACGTGATGTAGTTGGAAGTGGACCTACAATGTCTATTCCCCATTTTTCAAAGGGACCAAGGGGAAGAATAGGACATAATGGAGCTGATGAAGTCTTACGGTTACCATGTGTTTGACAAATATCACATGTCTTACAATAATTATAACAATCTTTAAAAAGAGTGGGCAGTGATAACCTGCATCCAAGATCCTTCTGTAAGTTGTCCAGAGAAGTGCCCTCCACATGTACCATTGTGGAATTCTTCTAGAAGCTCTTTTCCTTGATCACGTCCAACTGCCCTCTTGTATTGTCCATCAGGTCCTATTCGAAATAATGCTCCATGCAGAATAGAGTATGGACGACTGGCTTGAGTAATCTTTCTCTTAGTCTTTGTATTGGCACCATCCGGAAACTTGAATTCATTCAGATAATTCCAAATATCTATGTATTCACTAGGGATTGTGTCAAGGGAGAACAATGCTGCATCGGGAAAATCATCATCATCACAAGATGATCCTAAACCATCATAGGCTCGAGAGAGTGCATCTGCATTGACATGCTTCTTTCCTGGCCTATCTATAATATCAAATTCAAATTCTTGTAGCAAAATAATCCATCTTGCTATCCTCACGATGGGTTAGGCTTATTGACAATATATTTGAGCTGATGATCCGTTACAACTATAAATTTCTGCCCTAGCAAGTAATTTCTAAACTTCTTTCTGCAAAAATGATAGCGAGCCTCTTTTTCGATTACGGTATAGTTTACCTCAAAGACTTTGCTCATTTTATGCGCTCCCAAAGTAAATTGGATGTTCATTCCCATTTTCATCCTTTTGGCTCAAAGTACTACCTAGTGCTGCATCTGAGGCATCGGTGTACACAATGAATGGCTTGCTCCAATCTGGATTCTTCAAAACGGTGAAGACACTGGGGCTTCTTCTTGATTGTCCAAAAGCTTCATGCGCCTTGTTTCCTTGTTCATAAGCAACATCCTTCTTCAAGAATGGGTTAGTGGGTCATGCAATCTTTGAGAAATTCTTGATGAACCTTCTATAGTAACCCACATGGCCTAAAAATGATCTCAACTTACTTCTATTTATAGGAAATGGTAAATCTTTGATTTTGAAACTTTATCAGGATCGTACAATACCATCTCTGGATACAACATGCCTTAACAAAACGCCTTTAGAACATCCAAAGACACACTTTGTAGGGTTTAGTGAGGCTTGTGCTTCATCTAACCTTTGAAATGTTGTCTCCATCAAGTGCGAGTGGTCCAACTTGCTCCCATAGATGCAAAAATCATCCGAAATACTCGATGAAGGTCCCAATGTAGGGTTCGAACACCCTATTCATTAAACGCTGGAATGTTCTTTGGAGCATTACACAACCCAAAAGGCATAACTCTATAAGCAAGCGTTCCCCAAGGAGTGGTGAACGTGGTCTTCAAACTGATCTTTCTCGCTATACGAACTTGGTTGTAGCCACTATATCCATCAAAAAACTATAACACTCTGGCCAAAGCCTACTTCGTCCAAGATCTCGATCGAAAATGGAAGAGGGTAATGATCCTTCTTTGTTGCCTTATTGAGCTTCCTGTAATCAACACAAATGCGTAGCTTCCCATTTTTTTTATTGAGATCACAATGGGAGAAACCCATTACGAATTCTCCACAAAGACAAATATGAATCCCGCATCAAGCAACTTATCTATTTCTTCTTTTACAGTCTTGGAAAAATTAGGATTCATTCTATATGGCATTTGCTTTATGGGCTTAGCACCATCTATCACTCAATACAATGTTCTACCCAACTTACTTGACGGAGTTCCTTGTAATCAAAAGTGAATAGGTGTATGTACCTTGAAAAGAGCCGGAGGTAGGATTCCTTCTCACTCTCCATCACAAAGCATCACCAATCTTTATTTGTTGGAGACAATCATCAACTTCTTCTTCGAGATAATTTTATGGGGTCATGAGTTGGTGTGAGTGGAAGGATATCCATGACTGAAACATCAACCTCACTTTCTTCATCTTCAGTGTCCACTTCACTAGTACTAGAGTAATCAGAGGATGTCCAATCATCAGTTTCATCACTTGAATCCACAGGTTCTGCTTTATGATGCCGAGGGATCACATTTATCTTCACCCTCTCTCTACCACGTCCAAGTGTCATGAAACCTTCATTCCAGTAGTTCCTTGCATGAACTCTCCTTAGCCATGGTCTTCCCAGCAACATTGGGTACGCAACAGTACCATTTTTCATCACCTGAAAGTCTACCACACATACAACACCCATAACAGATATTGCCACATTTGAAACTACACCTTCTGGTTTAGTTTTTCCTTTATTTAATGACCTTAACATAAGTGTTGAAGGGCGATCAATTTTTAAACCCAACATATTCATTACAGACTCGGTCATTACATTAACTGCAGCACCTCCATCAACTAAGACATCATGAATTGAAATACCATTACATAATACCTCAGCTTGTGGAGCATAGGGATCCGCCTCTGCCTCCAAAACAGGGACCTCAACCTCCTTTCTTCGTCGAGCATTGAGTCCACTTCGCAACTCCCGCCTCTTCTCAGAAGACATAGCCAAGAGTTGACCATATGTAATATTTGCAGGCCTTTTGGATAGATCTTCCAAGATGGAGTATGGTCCTTGCCCCTGTGAAATCAGAAAATCCTGCACACCCAACTTTCTTCTCCTATGTTTCTTACTAGTTTCTTCTTTCATCTTCTTAGGATCATTTCCATCTTGATTATCTTTTTCTTTCTTTCTTTTTGTTACAAACACATCTACTTCATTATTTCTGCTCTTATCTACTACATCAAGAGAATTCACAGGTGCTTTTCCTTTATCATTATCTCTTGTACCAGATGTAGAAGCTCTATCTGGACAATTATACTTATAATGACCCTTTTTATAACAACCATAACAAACAACTTCAGAAATATTTCTTTTTGGACCTCTATCTCCTCCCTGAGAACTAAATTCCTTTCCTTGAAGAAGATTAATAGTTAACTGACCCATCTTTTGAGCAGATCTTCATACTCAGTAGATGTACTAGGAGAAATATTTGTGCTCACCAGAGTGGTTGTGGATTAATGACCCAAAGTGGCTGGTGTAGGCTCTACTTTAGCAACAATTTCTTTGGGCTCCTCTTCCATGCTTTCTTCTTGCCTTCTTGCAATCTCCTTTGCTTGTTCAATGGTAGCTAGGCGGTCATACTTCACTCGTTGTCTGATCTCTTGCTTCATCCCAAGAATGAAGTGCTTACATAGGAGATTATCCACGCCGTTCATCAACCCATCCGCTAGTCCTTCCTTCCGGATCTGGGCATCGAGCTTCCTCCTTAGCTCTAGAACACGAGCATGATAATCCCTTATCTTCTCCTTCTCTCCTTGGGTTAGCTTTGTGATATCAATCATGAGATCTGCATATCTCTGTTGTTCACCAAATTCTTCAAGAAAACTTTCAGTTAATAAATCCCATGAATTTTTCACATTATCACCTAGTGTTTCAAACCACCTAAGTGCTGAACCATCCAAAAAGGTAGGAAAAAATTCAGTCCATTGTTCCCTTCTTATGAGGCCATTACAAATACAAGATCGTTTAAACTCTTGAATGAAAGAAGAAGCATCTTCATTAGATTGAGCTGAAAAAACAGGAATCTTTCCCATTTTCAAAAGTAACCACCGTGAAATACCAACCCACAATTACAATCAACAAGACTTATGTGCACAAATAATTGGAATCACTGTAATAGAAAGTGACTTTACAACTTTCTACAGTAGAATAGAAATGACCACGGTAAACTATGGTAAAACTTGACTTACTACGGTAAAAACTGACTTTACTGTGGTAAACACTATTCACAGTAAAAAGTGAAGTTACTGCGGTAAATACTATTCATGGTAAAAAGTGACCTTCTTGTGGTAATTACTATTCCCTAAAGAAAAAGGACTTTACCGTGGTAACTACTATTCATGGCAAAAATGCCTTTAACATGGTAACTACTATTCACGGTAAAAATGATTTTACCATGGTAACTACTATGCACAGTAAAAACAAGGTTACCCTCAATGGATTTTTGACTAAGTGGGAATATCTTTCGAGAAAATCCACCAACGAGGAATGGTCCGGCGAACGGAACCAAAATGTCATCAAAGAATCCAAAGACTATGATAATTCTTCAAGGAACTCCTCGTGCTTTATGATTATTTACTAATGCATGACCTTTAGTTTGGTGGGCGTAATCTGGAAACAAAACAACAACATAACACAAGAATACCATTGACTATGATAAGACAGAATGACAAAAAATCTGAAATATCAAAATAAATTATAATATTAACATGAAATCATTATAATCTCACCCATGAGATTCTTCAACAAGACTATGGGAGAAACTTTACAATTACACCTCTCAATGGCTTCTTCAACACACCTTTAACTGATGGCTTCCTTCGCACACTTCCTACAATATTTCTCACTACTTCTTTCTATGCTAAATGAGGGGGGTAGCCTCTCTATTTATAGAACTTACAGGCTTATCCATCTTATCTCTAAGATAGGATAAGAAATCCACTCTGACGAATCATATTCCATACCTTAACTCTTATCTGTACATGTAAGCTTATCTCTTAAGATAAGATAAACCTTATCATTTTACATGGGTTCCACATTTTTAGAATTTTTACAAATAAAATACACAAAATATTTATGACCTCACTCCTTGTCCTTATTACCAATATAATATTTCTAATTCCTAATCATGTAGACCCTACTTCTCTAATTACCCAAACTTTGACATTTTAATATTACCGGACCACTTACGACAAATATTTACTTTTTACAACATTCCTATTGTACTTTGGCCCATTACCGTACTCCACATTATTGGCGGCACCGTGCATCTTGTGACGCCGTTATCTTCTATCGGACGCTACTACTAATTACACTTAACAACATCCTATTCCTAATACATATATTAATGAAATGGAAATTTTGGAGGAAAATTTTAGTGTCGCAGTCCACACTTGGGAAAAGCTCCATGTTATGCAATTGCAATGAGAGTCTCAACCCATCGAGTCGCATACATTTAGGGGTGCTATGACTCGCCAAGAATAACTTCTTCAACAAAACCATTTATGCAAATCCTCAAAAAGAATCATTCCATGAAACGTATTTCCTTAGGGCATTTTGTCATAACGGTTCACATGCCATGTGTATGATCCCACATCTACAACACGTAGGGAAAGAGGTTCCTCTTGATAGTTGAATCGACATTTCATCATCCAACTCATCACCGTCACTCTCAACATCCTCTCTTCTACAATCATAAGAGCTCACATCGTTGACCATGGGACCTTCCCACATCAAAAACTAGGTGTAGATGCCATTGAACTAAAAGCATCCTTTAGAATGTGTAGAGGAGTATCTTCTTCAATAATTTGAATATGTGTACATGGTGTGCCATTTTCAACAGTTCAACAATGATGCAAGAGAAAGCGTTGTTGACCCATAGTTACCACATTCATTGAGTCATCCTCCAGGTGACGGTATCGCCAATTAAAATAATATATATGTTGTTTTTCATGGATTTAGACACTTCTAGCCAAAAAAAAAATATGAATAGACTTGAACATGAGGCCACTTGATGACCATCAAGGATTTGATTTCAATCATCAAACAAATCTGCCTGACAATTTTTTTATATATATTTTAACACAGAAATGGAAAATATCACACCTAACAATGAATTTTGGGACCCATGCTTTGTTTTAATCCCAAAAGAAGAATGACATTAAGCTTTCTCAGACATCTAATGCCATTTTCCAGTAGTTCTAACTTCTTGATAGGTATTTTCATCTCAACGATTATACCGACTAAAGAAAATTGAAGGCCTTCATCTAGAGTAAAAAAATAAAAAATGAGTCACACCTATAGTGAATGAGGCTTCTTCCTGCTGCATATCCCATTCTACAGCTGCTTTAAAACTTGGCCAAATAAATCATAAAGGAAGAGTAGGTTGTCGATACAAAAAAATTCCCTCAAATACAACATTGGCAAATCCATACATTGGATGGAAGGAAAAGCAATTTAAATTCCTAATTCAATACAATGACTACTAAAAGATAAAGAGAAGGAAATTTTTTGGGAGGCATTGGATAAATGTGTTGCTACATTACAGTGCTCGTAACACAAGTTCTTAGAAGTAGGAGAATGAAAAATCAATAAATATAGACAACATGCCCAAAATAAGGTCCTCCTAATCCTTAATCTTCTTCTTCCTTTGAATACAAAAAACATAATAGTAACACAAGCGGTTTCCTCTCATAGACAATGTAACTTGCTTTAGTGAAGATACCTATGACAATAATCAATTTATACATATTAAAATGAGGGATATTGGGTTATAGATTTATCTTTGTGTGTAGGACTAGTCTGACCCATAACAGTACTGATTAATGGATGACTATAAGGTTTTTTGCGAGAGCTCCCGATCATCACAGTTCCCTGCAACATATCACCTTCTCTAAAACTATCCACATAATGTTAATTTTACAACATTAACATGTGTTCTATTAGGGTTAAATCTTCTGCATCTCAGATAGAGTGCTTGTGTTATCAAGCAAGGAAAATGATAGGTATGAAAGATGCTCAAGATTTTTTAGTGCTCCCATGCCTTATTGCATGCTGACAGACATGGCCCTCCTTCAACATGCCAAGCCTCCCATTACTCTCTAACAACCACTTGCCCACCAACACTTCACTTACCACTTTTTTTTTAATTGTTTTATAAGGCTAGCACTACATTTCCCTCCCCTTATAAGAGCATCGTACTTGATGTGACACAACAACCAATCTTGAAGGGTATGTATGAATAAGGTTAACAATGACACATGTTGTTTAAAAAAACATCTTGTCGTTACAATGTGATCACAAGGAAGAAAACTAATTTTGAAAATATCTTAAATTACAATGTTGTGTGAAGATTGATAGTTTTTCAGTTTACATTATTAATTCATTAATCTGTTTCCTTTATAGTATACCTAAACTCAAGCTCTTAATATTTCAATTCTTAGGATTTTGGTTTATGTATTTTTTATGGGTGCCAATATGATACCGACATCACGATGCAACATAAGAACCAAAGACAATACTACCGATCCACAAGCCATATATCTATATACATCTACAATTGTATCACATCACAAGAACTCAATGGTGAACCATGGAAAGAACATACATATCCATCACAACATAGTACACATAGAATTCCCAACAAGTACACATATAGTACACATAACATAAGCAAACTACTATAACATGGAATTCCCAACAAGTACACATATAGAGGTTTCACGCAACTTGGGACAATAACTATAATAACATAATGTAAAAAATGGGTCAAAACATACCCTCAATGAGGAACATCAATCCTCAACATCACAAAACATGACCAAAATCACATGAGTACACATAAATAAAAGTAACAACACCATACACCTCCGAAAACAACACAAAACAACTCCATATACCTCCCAAATCATAACAAGACAACTACATGTATGTCTTATGTATCACAAAACAATCTCCATATACCTCCAAAAGCATCATAAAACAACTACATGTACCTCCCAACGCATCACAAAGCAAATCCATATACTTCCCACAACATCAATCACATAAACACAAATCTCTTATGCCTCCCTCAAGTAATAAAATAAATATAAATTTTCCCTTTCGTTCCCCAAAAGAGGCCAATCACTCTATGGCCCTAGGTGCATAGAGTCCAGATACATCTAACCCAAGTGAAATAATAACTCGTGGTTCGAAAACCCTGCTAGTTATCTCAGTAACTCCTTAGGCGTACCCCATACTGATGAAGTGGGTCCATATGTTCCACCACTCCATGGTGAATCCCATGACCCTATTCCAACACATTACGACATTAGAACCAACATAACAATCCATTACAAATGCCAAGTGAAAAAATCTCAACCCTTGGGCTAGGCTATAAAACTTTTAAACATGAAAAGAAAATATAAAACTAAGTAAAAAAAGGCCAAATAGCCATAGTTAGTGCAAAATTCACATGTTAGTGAAACAACCAAATAAAATGTCAAAAATATAAGAACACATCAATCAAGAAAACTGTTGGTTCTAGCAAGATGTTTTTCAATTTATGAATAAAATACATATAGAGAAGTAACACATCACAATAACTATGTGGCCTTATACGACCACAAAAGGGGTACTCAATGAGTTGTTGGCACTCGGACATCGAGCCTTAGCTTGTAAAATAACATATCAAATAATACAATTGTCATCATCTCTTTCTAAATCATCCCTCCACCGCTTCCACAAGGCTCAACATAGTCGTAACTACACTTAGGTTGAATCCATACGATAACCATATAGGGAGAGAGAAAATAGTACAAGTCGCCATCTATTGAGCCTAAGGTGTCCACGAAACACAATATGCATGACACCCGTTGAGAAAGTGCCATACATACCAAATGAAAAAGTGGATTTTCAACCTATGTAAGACTCCACTTCCTATCTCATACTTGGTTTGAGTGACTATTCAACGATACACATTTTCTCACTCCAAACATACACCTTTTACCGATTTCCCTTAGGGTCGGTTAGTGTAGGGTCCACAACATAACACATAACTCCATCACTAACACAATGATGATTCACACACATTAACCATATCGTCTTATTCAAGGTATATATATAGGGTATAACAAAATCATTACTTTCACGGGTTACGATAAATCACATTACCACACTCTTCACCCAAAGTGCAATCACTATAAAATAGGGATCATACGCTCACCTTATGCCCCTAAATCATGAATTGAACCATCTCATATCACACAAATTATACATATGAGGAACACAATGTCTAAATTTACAAAATATAGTCAATTGCAATATAATAGGGTGATGCACACAATTCATCACAATATGGTGATGACATCACGATACAATACAATTCAATATACAAAATTTTTATCATAAAACATATAAACACACCTATATATCACAAAATGCTGAAATGCTCTAACACTCCGTAATCAACAATAAAATTACTTTCACACACAACAAGGCAGTACATCACACATGAATTCCTCATTAAATCCATGAAAAGGAGTAATAATACTCTCATCTCCATCACATCAACATGACAACAATTACGCACTAAGTGACATACACAACATGTGCATTCATAACATCACATTTAAGAAATTGTTCACATCACATTTATATCACATTACTCTTCCAATCTCCGTGACCACCATGCAAAACCATCACAAATCCGGTATATCCCGGAGGTTAGAAAGCATGAACCTATGCTCTAATACCAAATGTAACGCCCATAATTTACACACACAAATACAACAATAAAAATACAGGATAATTTTTTTTTGACTTACATTGCTCACTACACAACACCACAAGGGCTCCAAGAAGAGAAACTCCACAATGGATAAGACACTTACATAAGTCAATGACTCACATAAACACATGAAAATACCATATACATGTCGATGCCACACTTTCCTCATTGAATGAATGCTAGCAATGACCAAACCACAAGAAAAGGAGTCAAGGATTGGAAAACCCACAACACATCATTACCATGATTACATCTTAGTTACGATTAAAATTCCAAGAAAATTATTGTGCAAGGATAATTTTATCCTTTTTCCACCTACATATTCTTTAACTCATTTCACATTCAACTTACAGTTCAACCATTTAAGTTGGATCTTTACCTCTTACAAAAATATCCATAACTTACATAATTATTTGGCATATTTCAAATTGCATACAAAGTTCTTAATTCTCTCATTCTTATGTTTAGATTATACTTCTCAACCGTTTATTCAATGTTTAATTTTACCCTTGCTACATAAGAGAATCTGACGTGATGTCAAGAAAGTAATCTTAGGATTTAAGAGGGGGTTTAGATTCAAGATACCTTTTTCCCATAAACATTCTTTGATCATGATATCTTTATTTCCCTACCATAGTTAATATAGTTCAATAACTTGTTGAATCCATTCAACATTTCCACATCAAGAAATTTTATTTAGATTTATATATATCTTTGTTTTCTTGAAGTTTGATCTCACCAAGGGAAATTCATATTCTTTATAACACATGAAAATGTTTAATTGAGTTATAAGGACTCCAAGAGTGACATTATTCCTAAACACAAATATAATTTTAATCTTATATTCTTTTCTCATAAATCACACTATGGTCTCATTATTAGAATTATTTTATAACAAAAGGAGTTACGGAAGTATTTGTCTAACATCTATAAGAAGTACATGATTGGAAGCATTATAAACTACACATGAACCAAAAGTGATTTGTGTTCAAGGTAAGATCTCATGTTTTTGCATTTCACGATTCCACATGTGAAATTTATTTTATTCTTAATGTCAAAAGGACATAACAAGGGATTACAGGACCAAGATTCCAGTTTCTAGGTTCTCTAAAGTCAACATCTTTCAAATCAATTTCATTTGCAAGGAGTTACCATTTTCTACCCACAAGTTAACCTCCTAATCAACTGAGGTTTAGTTTAATTCCAATTTACACTTAGGGCTCTACGCCCTATTATAAATCATATTAAGGTGTGAAAACATATTTATGCTATAAACCCTCCGAAAAGATGAAGGCATTATATTATCACTAGCAAAAGTAACACATTTAGTTGTGAGGAACTAAAGAGATCATTAACAAGAGTTTAAGTCATAGTACGACTATTTCACTAGGTCCATTTGTGTCGTTTGGGTCCCACAAGGAATTCATTCGATGATGAAGAAAATTTCTAGATCTAACTTCGTAAGACTTGGTAGTCAATTAGGATAGTAAGGAGGTGATAACTCTACTTAATCCACATATTGTAAGATTACACAACATAGTTATTTCTTTGAACAAAGACTCTTAAGTTATAGAAATGAACTAATAAATATATTTTTTAGGGGTAGTACTAGAAAATTTTAGTTGTGAGGATTAATTATATTTTTGGATGAAAAACGTTTTACAAACTAATGTGGCTAGAATGAGAGGGAGGGTACAAAAATTTAAATATTAACTTCATTAGATAATCCAACTGCTAAAGGTTACTTTTAAGAGTAGTTGGTGATCTCTCTCACCTAACACGTAAGTCGGACCTAAAGAGAACACATTATCCTTACTAAACACATGATAACCAATCCTGGAAGGGGACCACTTGCTATAGATAATATTTGAACAAGTCATTCTTAACAGATGGTTTCATGATGATGTCGCTAAACATACAGGATATGGTGGTACTCAACTATGAATCTTATTTAGTTAAGATAAAATGTGCCATCGAGCATACATGTTTAAGTTCATTCTAAGGTTTTAGCTTTCTATGCAAACAGGATAACATAGGAAGGTTAGTTATACACGAATTTTGTACTAGGTTTGCTAATTCGCTTATGTTTCTTTATTGCATTTTCAAGGTAAAGAAAACAACACACCAATTAATTAATTGGCTATTGCAAACTAGAAATGCACTACAATATATTTCATTCAAATTCATTTAACATATCCCACTTTTTCCATATGAAAATCAAAATCAAAAGGGTGTCCATGATTAATGCACATTTCTCAAGGCATTCCTAAAACTAGCATCTCATACATATTACCAAATTTCAAATATAAATTTATGTAACATGGTAACACATTACACATATATACATTTTTCAATAACTTATATAAATTACAATAATAAACAATGGATTACACCACGCTTTTTGCCATCTCACTTCCATCCTGCAAAACCGTGTGAGCATGAAATCAACGATAAATCGCTGGTATGACATCCACCCAAATCTAGCATAATTAACATTTTTAGTTTCTCATTTACATAATAACATTAATAATTTGTATTCGAAAGGAGGAGGTTAGAGACACATATTTATTTCATTTTAGTTCACTTCATTTCTTAACCAAGGTGAGAGAAAGAAATAGAGGAATGAGAGAGAAACACTATTTTGCCAAAAGTGTAAATTCACATAATAGTCACACAGTAGAGTTTCAAGCAGTTATTTACAAGTGTCAAAAAAATTCCCCCGATGGTTTGAAAACCCAACAAGGGTGATACAACTTTCTCTTTATGTTTTCCTACTACTTGTAAACAAATGTAATTTAGGCTTGGAGGTGAAGAAACCACTTTCAAACGTTGTCCTCTGATGAGAAAAAACACCATGGGTAAGTTTTTATGTGTCCTCATATACACCAAGAATTCATAGGAACTGAGGGGATTCAACCGACAAGCAATTTTTAATTGGTGGCCATTTTTCCAAGGCCATCGGTCGTAGTTGACCTAGTTGTAAACAATCAAAAGCTAGCTTGAGGGCTCAGGAACCCACATCAAAAATGAATTTTGATGGATGAATGCACAACGAGAAACTTCCTACGAGTTCCCCTATATATGGAGAAATCACCAGAGTCGATGGAACTGAGAACTAGCAAACAATTTTCAAATGGCGACAGGTTTTTGGAGCCACCGATCGTAATTGGTCCAGTTTTGACCTAGTCAAAATGCAATTGGAGGCCTATAAAATGCATTTTCCAAACTATCAAGAAGAGTGTTTTTTCCCCAAACTGAATGTTCTAGGAAATTGTCTAGTAAAAATACTATAGGTTTGCAAAGGCAGATTTGCATTTCGTTGTCCAAGATTCAAATGGTGAGATGATACGAAATCCAACTTTTCAAATTTAACAGCTTCCTACAATTACAAAATGGTGTAACAAGGCTCCTAGAAGGGCATCAAAAATATCACAGACGATCATTCGAGGTTGATTCAAGGATTAAAGTGACTCCTCACATGACAAGGTACATGTAGGAAACTTAACATCTCCTTTCAAGTTACGAAGGTTATTTTGTAAGTCTCGAAAATCATGATTTATTTGTTTTAACAAGGAGTGGTCAACATAATTGCGGGGCTCAACTTCAACATGACAATAAAAATAGTACTTTGTAGTAATCTTGTTTAGTCGAAGTTATTAAATCACCTCAAAATGAGGGTGTAAGTTCATGGTTGACTACAAAAAGGTTTTTTTTTATTGCGTGCATTACGATATGACATTTTATTGTTTTACAAAAAATTTAATATAAAACAATTAAATGTATGATAATCCTAAGGTTTTAAACATTATATTTTGTTGCAAATGAAAAAAAAACTAAAGTACAAGAATTACGAAAGATAAGGAGAGATGAACCATGCCTAGAAGATATTTGCACTCGTAGGAAAAGAGGTGCTCCTGGTGGGTTCACCCACATTCTACAAGGTTTCGTCCCTCTTCCAGTCATTTCTTCAACTAGTTTTCGTGCACCCAGAACACCCATCTAATTTCCTTTTCTCAAACATCTCTAAAGATTCTTCAACAAAACCATTTGTTCACATCCTCAAAATGAAGCATTTCATGAAACATAATTCCTTGGGGCATTTTTTCATACAGTTCATGTGCCATGTGTATGCTCCCACATCTGTAACACGTAGGGAAAGAGGTTCCTCTCCAACAGTTGAATCTAACATTTCATCATGCAGCTCATCACCGTCACTCTCAACATCCTCTCTTCTACAATCATAAGAGCTCACAGGATTTGACCATGGGACCTTCTCACTTCAAAAACTAGGTGTAGATGCCAATGAACCAAAAACATCCTTTATAATGTGCAGAGGAGTATCTTCTTGGATAATTTGAATCTATGTACATGGTGCACCATTTCAATAGTTCAACAATGATGCAAGATAAAACGTTCTTGACCTATAGTTACCAAATTCATTGAGCCATCCTCCAGGTGATGGTACTGATGATTCAAATAATATATATATATATATATATGTTGTTTTCATGGATTTAGACACTTCTAGCCGAAAAAAATATGAATAGACTTGAACATGAGGCCACTTGAAAACCATCAAGGATTTGACTTCAATCATCAAAAACCTACCCGACAATATTTTTTAATTTTTTAATTTTAATACGAAATGGAAAATATCACACCCAACAATGAATTTTGGGACCCACACTTTGTTTTTAGCCCAAACGGAGAAAAACATTAAGCCTTCTCGAGACATCTAATGCCATTTTTCAGCGATTCTAACGTCTTGACAGATATTTTCATCTCAACAGATTATCCCAACTAAAGAAAATTGAAGGCCTTTATCTAGAGGGAAAAAGATAGAACATGAGTCACACCTATAGTGTATGAGGCTTCTTCCGATGCATATCCCGTTCTGCAACTTCTTTAAGCCTTGGTCGAATCAATCCTTAAGGAAGAGTAGCTTTTGAACAAAACAATTCCCTCTAGATACAACATTGGCGAGATCGTTATGTAGGATGGAAGGAAAAACACTTTTAATGCCTAAATCAATACAATGAATACTAAAATATAAAGAGAAGGAAAATGTGTGGGAGGCGTTGGATAATTTTTTTGCTACATTATAGTGCTTGCAACACAAGTGCTTACAAGTAGGAGATAGAAACATCAATAAATATAGACAACATGCCCAAAATAAGGTCCTCCTAATCCTTAATATTCTTCGTCCTCTGAATACCAGAAAAAAATAGCAGCACCAGTGGTTTCCTCTCAGAGACAATGTAACTTACTTCAGCGTAGATACCTATGCCAATAATCAATTTATACGTAGTAAAATGAGAGATATTGGAGTTCTGATTTATCTCTATGCGTAGGACTGGTATGACCCATAATGGTATTGATTAATGGATGGCTATAAGGTTTTTGGCGAGAGATCTCAATCATCACATTCCCTACAATGTATTTCCTTCTCTATAACTATCCACATCCGTTAATTCTACAACATTAACCTACGTTCTATATGTAGCGCCGTGAAAATGACGACGACGACGAGCCAAGAACTTGCTTCCACGAACATTTAACCCAAAACAATACGACTAATTTTTTTTTTTGCATGAGATTCAAGATTTAAGAGAACAAGTTTATAATTGCTATATATTTAAATCGGGTCACTTTGTTATTGTGTCAAGGGCAGGATGCTGGAAATAGAGTCTAGTTAGGTCGCAAAGAGCCTCCCTAACGTTCTTCTCGGCACTAGCATTGTCGTCAGAGCTCGACGTCATGAGCCAGTTATTATCCAAGGAGTCATTTAATCTTGCCTCTAAATAAACATTAAGAGCATGAGTCGGTGAATAATTATTCTCGTGTCATGATCGTAATTCTACAACGAACATTAAGGGGGAGGGTGATTAGGTACTCATCTTTATCTATTCATTTTAATTTAGTATAAAAGGAATGAATTTGAATTTCAAAATTTAAAATGAAATATATATTTTATCAAAAATTACATTAAGTAACTCTATATGCTTAAACATAAATTTGAAATTTGAACAAAGGGACAAGAGTTTTATTGGTGGAAAGCATTCAAATTTAAGTTTGAAAACATGGTTGAGGTGGGTGGCTTTAATGGCCACCTGCCAAAGCATTATACCCCCTCTCCTTGCGTGCAAGTATACTCCTTGCTGGCCGCGTGTCCTTATTTATTTCATTGAAATGATACGGAGATCTTCCCCCCCTTCCCTGTTTGGTCTACCCACCTGTCTTTACTCTGCCCTGGCCGCGCGGTTGGACAAGGTGATAAAAGATGAAGCTACAGCTAGTGGGGCAGATGTGTTACCCCCACTTCCATTGGGCGCTGCGAAGTGAGATCTTGGCGGGGATCCACATCCTTGGCCTACAATAGTAATTGACCTAGCGTGATCGGATCAGACCGCAGTGGGAATGAAAGCTCTTTTGAGCGCTTCCAACAAGCAGGTTATCCAACCCTGTTGTTATCATTCGATGATCGAATGCATCTTCAAATTCGGGATCCGCCTTCAAGATATTTAATCAAAAACGATTAAGGGACAGTGGGAGTATCATGAGGGGACCTGAAGAAGTTTATTACATGATTCTCCATCGAGACCACGCCTATTTACAAAGTAGTTCGTGGAAGAGAACCTCAAGGAGGCGGATCTGTTTCAAATCAGAATATTCATGAAGCACAGTCTACCTGGCAATAATGTGAACATTTCAGGGCAGAGGCGGGTCCGTTTCACATCAGAATACTCATGGAGCACAGTTGCTTTGCAAATACATGATCATTCTGCGTGTATTTTATTACAGTCTTAATACACGGTGATTATACAGAGATGTATCATCATCTAAATTATTTTATATTACATGTATGTAGGATTTTATATGTATTCTAGCACAGTTTTTTTGGCATTGGTATGAACGTTTCAAGACCTTGGGAAGCGCCGTAAACACTTATACATACGTAGGTTCCTTTGCATATATTTAATTAATATTATTTCTTGGCTGTAGTTTATAATAATATACTTTGTTAATATAAAGGGAATATTAATAGTATATTGTTATAAATAGAATTTAATAATAGTAAATCCATTAGTTTTAATAATACTTAAATATGAATAATATTTAAAATATTAGTTTCCTTATTACTGAAATGTGGGTAATGAACTAAATAAGCTTAGAACTTTTACATTAAAATCTCTTTCTACATATTTTAATAGGGGCATTTGTATGGGATTTCAAGTAGATTTGATTTCCTTTCCCTTACTAATTTGCAAATAATTTTACAATGAATTCTTAAATGAAGATAAACATAATAGAGCTAGGACATAATTTACTTTATTGGCATATTGGAAACTAAATAAAACTTAATTCTATCCATCCACAATACAAGAAGAGAATATGCACTAATATTCTCACTTTTCAATACATCTCTTTTAAGCAACAAAATGAAATCTAATATGTATATTTTTGTAAATTTCCTAACATTCCACAAAAGAGTCCAACAATATTTCCATTAAGTTTTAAAGCAAGAACTACTAACATGTCAACAAGATCAACATACTCATATGAGGTTCCAAGCCAAGTTAAAGGAGAATAAATAGATTGTCTTTCTTTCAACTTTTAATTCCATCCACATTACAACCTTACTAATGAAGTTCAAAACAACTTTCCTTCAACATCTTGTTACAACATTTTCTACTTAATGTGGGAACAAATTTACAATGATGGAAGCTAAAATACAAAGCAATATTACATTTTTCCTCCACTCAAGGTGGGTAAAAATACAAGGTGGTTTCACATTGTCATCAACAAGGCTCCAATGCTTCAAACATCAACAAGGTAGCTCCTCCAATAGTTTGCTTGATTCACAAAAAAATAAGGGGAGAGGCAACGCTCTCCTCCCAACCAAGATACCCAATGGAGAAGAGAAGCCATCCTCTCCATTAGCCCCCGAGCCCCAACCACATCACAATGGGAGAAAATCTAACTCATGGCAACTACTAGCTTCCACATAACTAAACATAACATTTCACATGCATTCCATAATCCTTCAAAACAAAATAATCAACAACTCAACAAGAGGGAAACCATCAAAACAACAAAGTCACAAGGCTTATCAAGAAAGCCATAAGAGTAAGACCTATGGGGAGGCCACTTATGCCTCCCAATGGGAATGGGTGCCACCTAAAAGCCTCCAATGCAAAACACAATACCCCTAACAACTCTTATGCCTCCCTCAAGTACCCCTTATCCCTCCATTCACTCTTATGCCTCCCTCAACTCTTATGGCTCCCCCAAATTAAGAACAATAAGAAAATGCAAGCATTTCTCATACTAGGTGGGCACCCAACCCAAACTCCCTCCTCAAGAAAATGATCTCTTATGCCTCCCTCAATTAAACTCCCCATAGTCTCCTCCCACTCCCAACTTAGGCATTCTACCCATTCCCAACAAGCATTGCAACAACAAAATTCAACACAACATATGTACTCATTCATATAACAAAAAGAAGAAAACATAATACAAACAAAGGTGAAGCTCCTACCTTTCCATGGTAGAGCTTGTTCCAAGTATGAAGTCTCAAATCCCTCCAAAGATCAAGCAAGCATCCACAAGCTCCAACAAAATTCCCACAAGTATCAACAAGCTCCAAAAATCCACAAACTCTTTCAAAATCCTCTCCTCTCCAAAATACAAAAGACTAAAAATAAAACTTCCAACCCCCAAAACAAACAAGAGGATCAAATAAATAGAGAAAAGAGAGGGAGGGATGATGTGGCTCCAAGTAGGATGCCACCTCCTTTTCCCTCCACTCCACATCATTTGGTCAACCTCATATTCCAATGCACCATTAATAAGTGGTTGAAAGAAAGGCAAGCACCTTACACACTCCAACTAAGCCCACTCCCCAAAGGACAAAATTAAATTTTGAAAGAAAGTGCAATTAATATTTTACCCTTTTATCCCCCCAAAACACCTAAAAGACCCTAAATTTGGCCTTCCAACCCATAGGTAGGGTTGGCATGGGGTTTTAAGAGGTGTGGGACAAGTTTGACTTGTCCCACAAGCTTTGAAATTTGGCCTCAAGGCCAAATTCGAGTTTCCCATGTGGGGTAGAGTGTGCTACACTCAAAACTCAAACACACATCAATCCACACAAAATCCAAAGTAAATCAAGCCTAATAAATGAACTCTCTTTGGTCATATCCTTTAATTAGTTTAGGACAAATTCAAATTAGTTTAATTAAGACACTACAACCCATGACTAATAAAGGGGTAACACCAATCCAAAGAATATGAATAATAACACAAGTAAAATTTCACTTACTAAGAGCAACACATACTAACATAATAAAAAGGAAAAATTAAAACAAAACAACACATGACCCCTAGGTCACAATTTTTCCCTAACCAAATAATTCTAACACACACACAATTACTTGTTGCCATGGTGACCTTAGCTGGATTCTTCTCAAATTCCGATGTGGTTGGTCTCCACTCCCCAATATTGTTGTGAATATAATATACCTGCAGAACAGAAAATACCTCCTTCGGCCTGTTGGCCGCATTAAAACATTCAT
Organism: Taxus wallichiana var. yunnanensis; assembly: GCA_018340775.1. Lineage (NCBI taxonomy): Eukaryota > Viridiplantae > Streptophyta > Pinopsida > Cupressales > Taxaceae > Taxus > Taxus wallichiana. The sequence continues at coordinate 297,504,836 of CM031240.1, read as the reverse complement.
GCCAAATATACAATATAATCTAAAATAAACGACACATGATTTACTATCATCTATGCAAGTATGATATCACTTACACTTTCTAGCACATTTCTATTCCACATTTCATTTATGTCAAAACGATCATCACATTAGTCCAATTATCAAGTTCTACTCAATATGATTAAACATATCACATGTCATAATTAAAGATAAATAACCTTGTCAAAAGTATACAAATATCGTCATCAAATGTCCACCAGTAAACCATATGCATCATATAAAGATCAAATCAATAACAGTCCAATGTCTATGATATCTACTAGCATGCTAAATCAAGAAGCCATAATAAATCCGTAAGTGAAGTAATCAGTCTCGAAAACAACACAACAAAATGGTGTCGAAGGGAAGTGGGCACTACAATGTTTTTGGCTATAATGGTACTGATTAATGGATGGCTATAAGGTTTTTGGCGAGAGATCTCAATCATCACAGTTCCCTACAATGTATTTCCTTCTCTATAACTATCCACATACTATTAATTCTACAACATTAACCTACGTTCTATCGTGGTTAACTCCTCTCTGCATCTTGGATAGATTGCTTGTGTTGTCAATAAAGGAAAATGACAGTCTAAAAGCTGCTGGGATTTATCAATGCTCTCATTCCCTACTACATGTTGATAGACATGACCCTCCTTCAACATGCCAAGCCTCCCATTACTCCCCAACAACCACTCACCCACCAACACTTCATTTCCCAATTTTTAAATTTTTTTTATATAGCTGGCACTACATTTCCCTCCCCTTATAAGAGCATCGTCCTCGATGCAACACAACACCGAAGCTTGAAGGGTACATAGGAAGAAGGTTAATTTTTGATATTTTTTTCTAGTGGGCCCTTAATTTTTGTTTCTTTTGGTTTCATGCCTTAATTTATCTTCTTTCCCGCATATTGTTGTCACCTTAAATGGAAAGAGGGCTTTAATTTGAATTCAAGAAGTCAATAAATGCAAAGATGTATTATTGCATTTAAGACAATCAAGGAGACACTAAATAAGAGGATAATTACTTTCGCACAAGAGTGATTGAAGTTATAAGACTAGAATCTATTTATTTCCTAAGCCTCCTTGTGCCAAAAGCCAAATACAAACATATAACATTTTCTAGTTATTGCACGAAGATAGGGGTTGGGAAACATGCATACACATGATTGACTATTGACTTTCATTGAGTGTATTTTTAATTTTGTCAAATCATGAGGGACATGACAATAATAGAGGGTGAGACATACTCCTATTAACATCCGGTATTTTTATGACATTTATAAGGAGTTGAGGCCATATTAAGGTTTTGAAGAAGGAAATCATATTTGAGAGAATCACATCAAAATTAGAAAATTAAAGCAAGGTATTTTGCAAATCGGGACATGGCGAATAGATTCACACAATTAAATTTAGTAGTACACATATGACCAATAATGCAGGGTTTTCCAAAAATGTATCTTTGTGTTATTTTGACGACTTTAAGAATAATCATGATTGTTAGCATGATTTCTAATCCCGATTTTGGGTTTTGTTTATATCTTTTTAGACACTTTATTCACAATTTTCCACTAAACAACTACCTTCAAATTTAAATAAAATATAGTTTTATTCTTTTTTGTATATTTTCAAAGCAATTATTTCTAGTAGTTTTTCATAAGTTTATGCTAATATCATGTTTCTAGTTTTAAATATTTTAGGAGATTGTTACCACCATTCTTCCAATTTCTTTGAGTACATGAAATCCAAATAAGTATTTGAATAATAGAAAAAAATGTCATCCTTAATGCTTCTCATGGCCCCTAGATTTGACACCGGCAACACCAAAGACAAAAAAATAAGATTATGTCAAAATAATATGATGACAGGTGTTATAGAACTGTGCATTATAGAATTGCAATCGTTTCTCCTTTCTTCAAGAATATTGTAAATGGGTCTTGAAATATGTGAAGGGCATGGTTATTTGTTTGTGACTTAGGTTGTTAGGTATTTTAAATTAAGGTTTTTTTGGTATAGGATTTCAATGATATATTGGCATAACCAATTGTGGGGATTATACTTGTTCAATGTTAATGTTTTGATGTTTTTCTAATTTAATTAATTTTGATATAGATTTAATAATTTTTTTAATTTTGGAAACCTTAATTAATTAATGAAATTCTTCAAATTTTCGTGCCAGTAATTTACACCCAATTTCATCCATGGGCATGGTGTACCCAGCTCTAAAATGAATGTAGTAATTTATACATCTCTTTCTTGTAATAAAAAAATAAGATTTATATTCATGAAAATGTTGACTATTTTTATATACATACTCCTATAACCAATTGAATAGTCTTTGTTTCTAGAAGTCATGTCTCTTAGAAGTATTTGGTAGGATGATTTGAACAAAGTGTGTAATCATATAATTAATTTTTCCACTAAAAACAAATGCATTACTAAAAAGGTAAGCAATTGTATCATCTACATTTTCCATTAATTTAGGAAAAAAGTTTTTTTGATGTTGGACAATTATAACAACTCTATAAAATTCTCATTGTACACCTAAATATTTTAGATGTGTTTTAATTGATATTGTTTGATCTCAAATAAGTATAAATTCTCATTTCTGACTTTGACATCTATAGAGAGACATGCTATAACTTCATCCAGATATTTTACTTTGGATAATTTCACGCATTTCCCCATGCCGTTCCACAGGCTCGCCACTTTCCCATCGTTTTCAAGTGATTGTTAATAATTCCGCTCTTTCTCAGCAGCCGAACATCTTCTTCAGTGTCGATCATACCGTTCATGAAGTCCGTATAGCAGGTGAAGATGAACGCACCAGGTGCCGCCGCAGCTTCGAAAGCCACCAGATTTCGAAGAATGACCTCTGTGTTCACGTCCAGCTTCAGTTTGGGTAGATATAAATTCGCGGTCGTCTGGTCGAAGCGAATTGTGGTCAGGTCTCCATCGGCGGTAACAAATTTCACCCCTGCGGAATATAAATCAGCAATCAGAAGGAATGTCCAGCTCGTCCCGCGTTGGAGGAGTCTCCACAGAGGATCCACTTCCATCCTTTTCTTCATCTTTGTCGGCGGAGGCTGACCCGAAAAGAAGAGTTAAAGGTCCCTTGAATCACGCAGAATCGGCAGATCTCCGAGCGTAGAGAGAAGACGCAAGGGCAACTTCATCAATAACTGGATGAAGAGCCGCCGAGAGAGCGCCGTGAAACGTTTGACAGGGCCGATGTTTAAAGCCTTTCATGCCGACTTGAAAGCCCCTGTTACGTAGGCTGTTTCTAGCAAGGTCCCTTTCTGGTCCTCATCATCGCGCTTCAAAACATCATTCTTGTCATCCATGGCCGCCGCAGGGACGACAGAGTAATAGAGTGCCTCCAGTATGTGACCTCTCTCTTTTATATGCATCCTTGAACTGTCAGGCATCTTGAACATAAATGGTGACAATTCCGCACAGACAAGTGTTACCAGGTTGCAGAGCTTCTCTTCAGCATTTTCTTCAGAACCTAACCCTATCTCTTCCGCCTTTTCTTGAGAACCTAACCCTAACTGCATGTGCAACAGCTTCTGCAGCAGGAACAACGGTACCTGATTCTCGAGCATCGTGAGATCTCTCATGATTCCATTGTGCGCAGCGCTCCGGCCGGATGGACCCAAAACTTTTCCCAGCTGCTTCACTTCTGAACAGGTTTTGTCGGCCTGTTTGACGTAGAACTGTAAGCATTCCAGGACGAAGGAGGCGTCCAAAGCCATGAGCAATGCGAGGGCTTCGTCGTTGTAATCCAGGTATTTGTGATAGAAGCTCCGGATTCGCCACTCGTGCTTCCTCATCTCTGCGACCACGGATTCGAACTTGTCACCTCCGATCCGCTTCTGAAATCTTAGTGCCGCGGCCACTTTGTAACGATCCATTTCGTACAGCTCGGATCTCCAATGGTGATATGGCCCGATGGAAACACACTGCGGAATGAACGCTTCTGGTTTCATTGCCAGCAACTCCTTTGGCACACTGAACACGGATATGCAAAACTCCTCTTCTTCTTTTCTACCTGTTCGTTCTCTATATACAGGCCCTCTGTAATTTGGATAACCCAGCGATCTTGATCAATCTTTGATGCCATTCCTGCTCGATAACAAATTTAGTGTGTGTCATGAGAGAGAAACATATATAGAAGCCTTCCCCGACCAAGCACTGTATATATTCTTGGTTTCTTTCTAGCTCAGCTCACGCCTATCTCTCCCGTGGGATTAACAATTTTAAGTATTTTCCGTGCACGTTAGTTTTTACATGTTTTGACGGAAAAGGAAATTGCCTTTAGCTTTCAAACGTTGAAAAGATACCGGCCCGATGGTTTCATACGTGAGTTAGCCAAATGCGCGGGGTGGGTTCAAGGCCATTGTGTGATACTTGGTCAAATAGACTCGTGTTGAATGAGAAGTTAAGCTCAGTGTCATGCTTGGAATAACTTTTAATGTGGACACATAGCCTTTACAATTTTAGTCAATAATGGCAATTTTTCCTTCTTACAATTTAAAAGAATTTTTCCCATTAAAAAGGTATGTCATTTTAGTTTAAAATTTTCATAAAAATTACACATTTAAATTATCTAGAGATACATTAGAAAATGACTAACAATACTAAAAATATCGTATGAAATTAAAAAAATGCATATTTGTTTTTACTTGCACAAATATTATAGTACTCTTTTTCTGTGTATGCTTGAATTTTATATAACTAATTTATAATAATATCAATAAAAGTGTTAATTAATATTAACCTCATGTAAAAAACTATAATCTTAAGTTCTAATAAAAGATAAAATAATGAAAATATTTAGATTTAGGCACCCTTCATTGTTGGCGCCCTAGACACTTGCCTAGTCTTCCTAGGGCTTAATCCCCTTGGAGCTACACCTTAAAAAATAATCCCATGTCATTTATTACTCATAAAGATCCATGATTTCAATGTGCATCTATGATTGTTAAATATTGATCTAAATTAAATATTATGACAAATTTAACTAGTGTCATTGTCTCCCATTTTCTCATTTCTCCATATAAATCATTTCTTTAATGTTTTGGTTTCTTTGAGTTATATGTTAGGAACATCAATGACATGATTGGACTTGTTAGACATGGTCTTTTCCTCTAGTCATTATATTATCGGTTCATATTTGAGTAAGTGATGCACTCAAATATAGGAGCCTATGGAAATGGCTACCTTCTACTTGTAAGCTTTATATTTCACCACTAAAACTTACAATTCTAAGTCTTATGGAAAATTGAGACTTCTCTATTATTGAAAATGAAGAAAATACAATTTGAACAATGAACATCATCTCTTTCACTCTACAAGAAACAATTCTCCATAAACATCTTACAACTCAATCTCAACTTTATAGTGTTACAACAATTAAATCTTACACATATATTATTAACATTTAGCTTTCAATTGTAAGATACCTAATCTTGCTAAAAGTCTACAATTTCTCTAGACTTTCCTCACTCCTAATCAATGTCCAACCCAAAAAGTTTTCCCCATATTTCTCAATTTTTTTCTCAAGTCTCACAATTTGCACATAACAATCTTCTCACCCTTATTTAATTATTCGTGGATCTTTTTATCTCTTTTTGAACTAAAGATCCTCTATCTTGTATCTCCTCTCATCTTCTCTCTATCTTCAAAAAGACATCTCCTCCCCATGTTTGAGAGACAATCCCCAATAAGACTCGAATTCTCAATAAAGGCCCTTCAATAAGACTCAAATTCTCCAATAAAGGCCCTCTTTCTCTAATACACTCTACTTATCTCATATATAAGAAGCTCTGTTTATATACTTGAGTTGTCCCTTTTGATCCAAAGATTCTTAAAATGTTCAAGATGAGAAATATAATAATTATGGATAATTCTTTTTCTTACAACTAATGTGTGAGAAACTTCTACTTAATACAATTAAGAGGTGGTTGCGTAATCACTTTGATAGTTTCAAAACCACATATTATTGCACACTAGTGGTTACCAATTTTCCTTAACAATTTTTTAAACACTTCTTAAGGTTAAAAATACCCCATCATTTTCTTTAGTATGCTTAGTCCTAACAATTTTGGAGGCCATAAGTTTTGCATATGAACATGGAATGCAATGCTTTATTTTTAAAATTGCATAATTTTTGAAGGAAAAAATAAATATGCAATCAAATCTCACTTTGTAGGTATTCCTAATTATGACCATTTTTAAATACTAGAACTTAGAATTTCAAAGTCAACAAAGGTCATAACCACTCCATGAATCTTACCAAAAAATAGATGCCTTGGTGCTAACTTGACTAATTAAGTTTGGTGTCAGACATGACCCAACACCATGATGAAACATTGGGAGCGAGCTAACAAATTCACTCTTTAAAAGTTCATATATATTTTTTGTTGATGCAAAATTGTAGATATCCCATGGATGCTCCCTGCATCAATAAGGTTTTATTTTGTATTTAGATTTCTTTAAATACATTTTTTGTTCATTTGCTACATAAAATCATCTAAAGATAACACATTATGTTTTTCACATTTTGTTGAGAACTCACAATAATTTTAAAGAGATAATGAAATAATTAACACATTTATCATTTATTAAATTTATCATTTCTCATTGAATTTTGTTGGTGTTGGAGGGTCATCAGGAGCTAGGATTCAAAAATATCATATGTATTATATGTATATATATATAAATATATATATATATATATATATATATATATATATATATATATATATGGATTCTTATAAATTATTTGGAATATATAATATAAAATACATATATGGAGTAAATTATTTGGATGAACTAAAAATGCAATACAATGCTTCTGAAGCAAAAAAAGGAAGATGAGATGATAAGCCTCGAAACTAAAGAGCCATGAATGATAGTAAAACATGTAGAAGATCACACAAAAAGGTTATTATTATTATTGTTATCCCTAAATACTAATATAATTGAGTGTAAATATTTGCTATCCTTTATACCTTTCTTTGAATATTGATGGAGATAGTTTATAGTATTAGTTGTGTGTATTGATTTTAGAGAAAGTGTATATCTTTATTTATCTCTTTTTTATTAATGGTAAAATGTTTGTTGAATGGGATCCTACCCAAGAATAACAAGAAAGGGTCAAAACCCAGATAAGCCAACAAGTACAAAAGAGACAAGAAGAAGCACATTTCCCAACAATACAACAACAAAAAGAAACATAACTACTGGCCGGAAAAATTAGCTAGGTGGAAGAAGCGATTTTGGTATGCATATATTTCTTCTTGTTATGAATTGTTTTCCACCATCCTAAAACCTCCTCAATAGGAATAATAACTTCAATAGCATCAACCGACTAGTTTGCATCTTTTTAAAAGGAGAGTGAGGAGAGACATTCTCCTTTTCCACTTCATACGACTTTGGTTCAAATTTTTCTTCACCATTTGCCATCCCCTTATTTCCATCATCTGGAATTTCTCTAAGAGGGGTTTCTGAAACATGAATTTCACCATTTGATTTCCCTTATTTTAAATGAGAGGAGGTTTAAGAACAAATTATAGGCATTCCTCACGAATCAATATGTGAGTCTAATTCTTCCTTGCTGTCAAATACCAAATGTTCAAGGAGGGCATTTTTCCACCAATTTCTCTCATTTTTATGCCTTACCATCCCATAATCAGCCATAATATGGCCTAAAGAGAAAAATCTTCTACATCTAAAGGGTAAACCTTCATAGTCAAGAGGTTGAGTCCAAGTTTTGTTTTGAACATTAAGCTCAATGTGGAAAATAAGGTTCTTAGAGGCTTCATTCTCAATGAGAATTATGGTATATGTTGTGTGAGTAAAATCTAAGGTTTGGGAGTCAATATTTAGTATGTTACCCAAAACATTGCCAATGGATATCAGATAAGCACGGTCCCAAAATTTTAAAGGAATATGGGTCAAGAGTATAATCTATATCAATTTTCAAGAGGGGAACCAAGATTTCATAACAAGATAATGAGATTGAAATGCCCAAATATTTCTTGTAATGGTGTTTTGATTAGTTATTGAAGAAAAATAACAATAAAAGTACGCTTAGCATAGGGATACAGATCTAACATGCCCTCTCAGCAGAGACGGATCTAGTTTTACAAATCTAGTGGTGAAGTAATGGAAGAGTAGGCCAAAGACTATTGAAATGGAAAATAAATGTGTGTTCTTGGTAGTAGGATTCGGATTTGATCACCTCATTTATAAAATGAACACAAGGGTGTTGTTAAAAATGTCATGGGCTTGGATCCATTCTTCCCTTGTAACACCTCCTAGAAAGAATGATTAATATTTCATCCATTCCACTCACCTTCTACGGATAACCATTTTATTATTTACATTCTCGAATAGAGGCAACTTGATGAAAAATGGACACACTTCCACCAAGATTCCCATATATATAGGTCAATGAGGGTTCAATTTTTCCACCCTTGGAAGAGCCTCCCTCCCGTGGCATCAAAAGATAGCCCATCACTTCATTCATCAATAGGAAAATACCACTTCCCCCAACATAATGCTTTCGATTTAGATTTTCTTCAAATAGACCTTCAAAAAAATGTGACCACTCCCTTCCTCCATGGGAGAGAGAAAATAACTAGATCCCAATACCAAAATCTCTAGCATATTTAATGGAAGAAGCATGGAGAAATCCCCTTCCTTTGGCTCTAGGCCATTACCGAAATGGCTCCCATTCTTGCCATTCAGTCACCTCTGAGACCCCCTAATATGGAGGGGTGAATCAGTGCCATCGAGAAGATTAGATCCAGTTCCATCACCACAGGGATTAGGGTTAGGGTTCAAACAAGGGATCTTCTCCATTACTAATAATAATTTGGACCAACTTATCACTTGTGTATTTTTTTAATCTCATTTTTACTCTATTTGCACAAAAATGGATGATTTAATCTCATTCAAGAAATTGATTTGAAGAAAAATATATTTTTGTGCAATAATTAATTAAATTATATTTTTTTATTAAAAGTTTGTATATATGAGTTAGACAATATCATGTGTCCTAACTAGGAATCTAGAAGCCTCTAAGATCAAAAGTTTCAATGAGAAGCTAAGGAAATATTGAGATGGTTACGAGAGCGAGAGAGACATGAAAAAATTGTGGGATGAAAATATAATATATTTTTAGAGGAAGAATCTTGTAAAATAGGTATCCCTGTAAGATAAGTAGTGAGCACACATATTTATGGAGATATATGAGATATTCTAATGTTTTTTTTTGGAAATAGGGTAATGTGAGGGTTTTGAAAGGGCCCACAACCTTGTACAAAGAAGAAGGGAGAAGAGAAAAGGAAGAAGAAAATCTTGAACAACACAAGGGAAAGAAATAAAGAAACCTAAATATAAAAATTAGAAACTTCCAAAATGAGTCAACAACAAACACAAGCGAGAAGAAGAGAAGGAAGAGGACCTTCAACTGAAACTAAGAGTAGCAAGAAGATAAAGCAAAGAGGATGTAAGAAGATGTAGCCCATATAGAAAAAAAAAGGAAGAAGTGGATATCATCAAATGGTAACCAAAAAAAAAGGAAAAGAAGGGAAAGAGGGAGAAGAGGATAAGGAATTATAGCCTACAATTCTTTCCCTTCTTCGAGTGCACCAACTGCCATTTTTTTGTAAAATGTTCCTCTGAGCCCAACGTACAATTAATCAAAATTAGAACGGAGTCTGTTTGTGATTCCTGAATCAGAGAGAATGGGCCTTCTTTGTCCGAATCAAAATGATCAGATTCGTGTGGTCTCTTGAATCCCAGGTTGGATCTCTCCAACTGGGACGACACTACTGGCAGACCTAGCTCAACACCCAAAGTTGCAGATGTGGGTTGAGCCTTGACCAGTGGATCATAACTCTTAGCATCCTGAGCATTTGCATCCGAGTCAGAGTCCTCCTCGAGGATAGGGGGTTACAGAACTTGGAAGGATTTTTCCTGATGGGTTGAAATTTCTTATGAGGATAGGAAGACTGAAGGTGACCTGTTGTCTTGAAATTTCTACATCTAAAGGATGTATTTTCATAGTCGAGATGCTGAACATGTGAAAAATCACTCATCTTGAGGGTAATCTTGTTCGGAAGCCCTTTGCTAAGATCAACCTCAATGCATATTCTGACCAAAGTAAGCAATCCACTATGAAATCTCATGTCATCCTGTTTTATAAATTTCCATAAACAATTTCCAATATCCTCTGTTGTAAGGTAAAATTGGAGAGGAAGATTGGGTAACCTTACCCAAATAGGTACTCACTATATGAAGAAGGAACATAGGTCAAAGTGAGGGAACCAAGGGGTGGTAAAAAAACAAGCTGAACCCCAAAACCATGGGCTGTCATTCAAGGCACTTTGATAATCCTCTTGTTCCAAGAACAAAATGATGAAAAAACCTCTTGCAAAGAAAAATTGGTTACATTTTTAGTCTAGTTGGAGTGAATCCATTAGATAAGTTCATTTATCGAAGTCCAAACACCATTAAATCTGCAGATGAGAGCATTTTTTTTGAGTCTATATTTGAAAGTCATGGAATCAGTATCTATGATTTCTAGCGAAGGGGAGTCAGCAGCTTGCTCAACAAGATAAGCTGGGGGGGAAGGAGGATTGGAGCCAACAGAGGTTGAAGCAGAGTTTTTAAATAGAGCCTCCTTAAAAGTCTCTGTGTTGCGAGCTCTGGCTCCTCCTTTTAAAGATCACATCATAGATTTTGAAGAGTCCTGGGTCATCCCATAGAAATCAAGAGGGTATTCATCCGAAATAATTTTTCCTACAAAAGAGAGGCCAAAGGAATCAAGATTATATCCTAGTTTATGCAAAATAATGCACTTTAGCTCAAAGCCAGAAACAAGGCGATGGGTTTGGAGGAAGAGGGTAGAACCTGAGATGGTGTTGAGCAGGACTTGTAACACCTCAGGGAAGTCATCTATCGGCTGAGCAACAACATGAACATGAACATGAGCAGCAACAACATGAACATGAAAAACGGTCAACAAACAGATCCAAATTCACAGCCTGCGCATAGGCCATAATGGGGAATCCAAAAACCCTCACATTTCCATCAACATTGAATGGGAAACTCCTATAAAAAAGGAGCCGATCACCTGAGCCCAAGCTTGGGCCAACCTGCACGTTCTAGCCTTCTGCGCCACCACTGTTAGGGTTAGGGTAGAGGGAGAACGCCATCGAGCAATATGGTTTTAGCACCCGTATATCTTCCTCAATAACTAAGATATTCTAATGTTCTATTCATAAACTACTAATTGTTTAGATATCAATATTGGAGAATCAATGTTTCATACCTAGAAAAAATGAATAATTCAAATGGAATGAAAAATATTTGAAAATATGAGTATATTAGAAATGGAGTTTCCAAAAGTAATTAAATGGAAGAAAACTACTATTGACATGTAAGTGTTTGAATTTTTTTTCCAAGGATATATTTCTTCTAATATTTTATAATGCCTTTTCATTAGAGGGGTAAAGGAGAATTCATCGATAAGTTTCTCGCGATTGTGAAGAGTAGCATGATGTCAAATAAATTTGATCCAAAGTATACTAAAAAATATCGGGGTTATGATTATATAGGATGGAAGTGAAAGGGAGATGAATTATTGCAACTAGGTAATCAACAAAGATATATAAGAATCAAAATGAGATAAAATAATTAAAATGGGTCTTCAACATGAGTTGAGTAATTTCAAAAATGAGAAGAAATGATCTCCACTAAAGGAAATTCTAATATATTTGCAAGTAAAATTAAAATAAGGGGATAAAATTATTTAGGAGGTGATCCATCTCTATGAATATATAAGTTCCGGATGTACATGTAGAACAAAGTGTACACAAAATCAAGTTTAATGAGAAGAAGAGATAGTGCTAGAAAGGGAGAGCGATTGAGTGGTGAAGAAGAAGAGTTAATTAGAAAAGTAAATAAATGTAGTGATAGTCTTATAAAGAAAGTAACTCTTAAGGATGCTTGGAGTGAAGAAGAAGAAGAATAACTAATGTGTAGAAAGACATATAAATATCCCAATAATGTAGCATATTATTTCTTCATAACCATAAGATGCACATTCCCCATAGTATCAAATTATTTTTAGAAGTAAAAGAGGGATCATAAAATTATGAAATATGTTGAATCTAGATCCAAGAGACCCTATTTTGAGGAAAAAGTAAAGAATTGAAATCATATGCTTACAAGAAATATCAATACCCTAATTAAGGATATAATAATTGGCATAAAAATCAACATTGCAAGTATTAAAATTAGTAAAAATTGATACAAATATATTTCCCTTCACATTTCTATATGCTATCATGAGAACATGTTTCTAGACACCAAAGTATATGTTTTCATGAGTCCTATGTCAAACACTTCTGTAAAGAATCTAGGAAATTCTGTGAGCCCTAATCGCATGTGCTCTACTCACGATGGTGATGGCATTGTGCTTGGTGGAACTAGGGAGATTTCATGGCATTCGGTGGATGGGTTTTGAAATGGTGAGGGAATCAAAGTTGGGGTTTCTCTGGAAATCCCAATAGGTGTGGATTATGGGAGTGGTGTAGGTGTTGGTTTTCCCAATAGGGGGAAATAGCTTCCACACCATCATTATCAGTGGTAGAGCTTGATAAAGTGGAGGCAGAGGGGAGTCTTCTGTGAATTGGTATTATCCTGTGGTTAAGATGAGGGGCATCAATGAATTCTCTTTGTAGATTCCTATTCAGATCCTTGGTGGAATGATCTGCAGTGGCCTCCATTGCAACCACAAACCTTCGAATTACGACGTTGGTGGGGAAAGTTTGAGTCTATCCTAGTCATTGACCTTATTTCTCCCAAATACCTCGTCCATTGGTTGTGTTGGATCTATCTAGGTTGTGGATGGAAGAGGCTTGTTTGATGGTGCTTTTGGGGTTACTGTAGACAAAAATCACGTAATTTAGGTTATTATTTAGTCTAGTTTCATACTACTATTCATATGGTTCTTGATGCAAAAGACTACTAATTAATCCATGTCTTTAGCCATTTTCCTATTTTTGGTGTTGCTACTTTCGATCTTGCACCCACCCGCACTTTCCCGGTTGTGTTTCTATGCTACCTTTTCCCTATTGTTGAATGGGGCACCCATCCAGACTAGGCACCCCCAGTGCCTTGGTCCCCTCTGGACACCCTAATCATCTTTCTACTTTCCTCTCACTTTTTTGCCACTTTCTAGCCATTTGATCTTCTTATATTTTTGGTAGTCAAATTTTTTAAGGTTAATTAGGAAATTAAAGCAAGAGAACCATATAAATATAAATTCATGAGACCAAAATGAGGGACCAAGAAGTAAGCACTTACTATCACCACCTAATGTTGCATCCATCAAAGGCATCTAGAGCTCTATTTGCATCCATATGGCTCCATCACAAGGGATATAGGCCGGTTAATCTGCATCAAACTTCATTGGAGGGTAGTTTATTTTATTCCATGCACCATTTACTTACATTCTACATCTAGTTATTGCTCGCTACTCATAGAGTTCGACTGGCACAAGAGCACCTAGGGGACGATTTCCACACACACACACACACCTAGAACTACATTGGGTTTGAGATGTAGTGTAGCAATCAATGATAAGGCCATCCTTTTTGAAGCTAAGGATAGTCTAACCCCTTCATATGCATCTTTATTTTGTAGGGTTTTGATGATTTGTCTGGGGTTTTGAAGGTGATTCTTCTATTTCACATTTTCCAGTACTTCGGTGATCACACAACAAAATTCATGCAACAAGAAGAAAAAAAAGGTGAACACTCAGTGAAACTTCAAAGGAGGTTCTCGAGTCATTTTTCATAGACTAGAGCACCTAGATCTCATACCAGGGCACCCTAAGCACCCCCATCCTTCTCCAGGCACCCCAGTGTATCCAGATAACCTATATCTGCACTTTCTCGAGCGCATGTGCATAGTTTCCTCCTCTTGTTAAGCTAGTCTACATTGTGACATAATCCTGCTATATCTACGAATCAACTAAGGAATTCTTAACCATGTTTACACATTAGGGTTTCACATTTCATTATCTTAGTTGTATGGCTTAATTTCAAAATTTATTTATTTTTTATTTATTGCTCCTATAACATTAGATTGTGATAGAATATATTTCTATTTTAGTTTAATCATTTTGGAGAACCTGAAATTGATCTTCACGCTTAGGATCCTCATTTTTATTCTATTATAGGTCCAATTTCTTTTTCTGATGTACTTATGATGCATCCCAATTGCCCGGTTGTTCTATAAAAATCCCTAGACACCATGAATCTATCTAAAAATACCTTGCCACATGAGATAAGCCCTATTTTTGATTATTTATTTGATGACCCTAGTCTTCGTGATCCTCCATCTAATCAACCCATGTTGGAGTCAATACAATAGTTTCATTATTCATTTCAAGACAAAATTAAGGCTAGGGAATTCATAATTATATCTCTAAAATCTGAAATCCAACATCTTAAGGACACTTCTTAGGCTCATTAGGCTCGTGTCCACTAGTATTTACCATAGTGTTAGATGATTCGTTTATAAAATTACCACTTTTTTTGTCTACTTTGTAAATTTAGTAATTATCATCAACTTAATGGCTATAAAAAAAAATTAAAACTAAGAAAAACATCTTGAGCATCAAGAATTTATCTCATTCACTACACAACAATTACATTCCCATCTACCATTGCATTCTAGTTTTCCTTATTTTCACTCAAGCGCCACCTACACAATCTAATTATATTAAGAAACCACTTCTCCAAAAGTTTAAAAGAGAAGTGAAGTTTTGTCCTTATTACATCCTAAAACAACCCCCTTTAAAGAAAATTGGGGAGATAAATCTAAAAGCAACCAATCGTTACAAAAGGAAAGAACACTATAGCTGAAATATTTATCTTGCAATTTGAACCCTATCTAGTCCGATCACTTTTGTCAAAGAAACTATCCACTTAGTATATTTTAAATAAATCTCCATCACTTACACACTTGGTGGAATGATGCTTATCATCTCCCTCCCTCTTATAAAAACAAACATGCATATTACATCTTCATCACATTACAATATAACCTTCACTCATCATCGTATAATCAACATTACCCGATGACAAACTCTTTTTCTTTGGTTCACCCTTGACTATTGAGGGCATATTATAGACATGGACCTCACACACTATAGAATAGAAATTACAAACCTCACACCGCACATCTTATCTTCACTAGACACATACTACATGTAGTGCCACCACAAATTTAAATAAAATGTAATTACAAAAAAAAGGGTGGAAGAAATATTTGGGGAATAAATTTTAAGAGTGGCTGAAAAAGTTGAGGGCATTAATGGAGTGGTAGTGGGTGTTAAGATTGTTGATGAATGAGGTTACATGTTTCTGTGCAGTTTGAGTGTGGCAGGTTTTGTCGAGGAGGCGTGTGGAAGAGTATGGACACCATCGGGTGCCATTAACACTTGACCTTGATCAATAAGTAAAGAAATACGTCTATCTAGTAATTTTTACCTGTGCATCCATCAAGAATAGAGGAAAGAAACGTGGTCTCTTGAATTATAAGGATACACGGAGTTTACAAAAATAATTTTATAGAAACGATTGGGAAGAATCCTCCTAGATAGCTCAAGAATTGTGAATGTGTGTGGGTGCCTCATTGCAAGTTTGAAACAAAATTTTGCAACATTGGATGTGGCATGGGAGTTGTTCATTTAAATGCCTCATGTGAATGTGGACACTTGGGAAAATACAAATCCATATGCCAAAATGCTTGAAGGAAATGTGTTTTTGTAAACGATACACAAAATGGATTTGTTGACAAAAAGGGATTTCGAGGGCCAAATAAAGTGCATTATGGATGTAAATCGAAACCTTCCAGTTTTTGATAGGGATAAGGTTAGCATAACATTGTTAGATGTTGATTTCTCAAACCAAATTATGGAAGCTTTCATCTGACGTGACTTGTTCAACAAAATAACCAAAGGATTTTGGTGGCTCGTAGTCACCGGGAAGCTTTGACAAAGTTCATGAACCGCTTGATGAAATGTTAGTGGACATATGTGGAGCCCCTCTTTAATCGCATCATTCAATGCATGGTCTTCCTTACCTTATCCATTATAATTTTCATAATATTTGGCTATCCATTTTCAATAGAATAAACATACGAAACCATTAAATACAATACAATTTGGATATTATATTTAGGTGATTCACGTAAAAAACAAGAAAACTCTTCCGAACAATTTGTTTCGTCATCCGTTGTTTTACCTGACCTTATACATTGCTATCTAAGGTATCAAAATTAGATGCTTGGTCCACTAGTATTGGTTTTAGATGATTTCATAAAATTACCATTTTTTTGTCTACTTTGTAAATTTAGAAAAAAATAAAATTTCAATTTTTCGTAAAGGACCTTTTTCGGAAAAGAGAAGTGAAGTTTTGTCCTTGGCTATGTGGGGAGACAAATTAATAATTAGATAGTTCTCCCTTCGCAAATCCCTGAAGCCCAATTACTTTTGCAATTTTAGGAAGTTGGTTAAAACTAAAAGTTTGTTTTCATTTTGACCCACCATTCGAATCCTAAGAAACGATCTGATTTCACAAACCTCTAGTATTTTTACTATAAATTTTACGAAACCTTCAATTTGGGGGAAAAAAACACTTCTTGATAGTTTGGAAAAGGCAGTTTGACACTTGACTAGGTCAAAATGGACTAATTATGACCGGTGGCTCTAAAAAACTTGTTTCCATTTGAAAACCATTTCTAAATAACCCCGGTGGATTATCCATATATAGGGGAAATTGAATTTTCTCATTACGTATTCATCCATCGAACGTTACTTTTGGATGTGGTTTTCGATGAGCTAACTTTTGATCGCTTGTAACTAGGCCAATTATGACCGATGACCTCAGAAAATTGGTCACCAATCGTAAACCATTCATGAGTTCCAAATTCCATAAGTTCCTGTGAACTCTTGGTATATAGGTGGACACGTAGGATTTCTCTCGTCATGAATTTACTTATCAAAAGATAGTTTTTGAACATTTGCAACTAGTAGGAAAACATAAAAAGATTTTTTTAGGACCCCTGTTGGGTAACCAAAGGATCGTGGAAACATGTTGACACTTGTAAATAATTGTTTGAAACCCTATCATGTGAATTTTTGTGTGAAAATGAACTTTTGGAAAAATAGTGTTTCTCTCTCTCCTATCTCTCTCTCTCTCGTTGGTTAAGAAATGAAGTGAAATCAAATGAAATCAATACATGTCTCTAACCCTCTTCTTTTTGTGGAAAAATCACAGAACCCCCGAATGGCCTTTGATTTGAGTGGGGCATCCGGTGTGATTGCACAACATGGGACCATCTCTCAAGCTATGGGACTGGTTGACTTGAGATGGACCTCTAGAGAAGGATGGTTCCTTCTTCCTAAACTACCTGCCACAAGCTATCCGAGTGCAGGAAAAACCTAGCCTATCCTAATCTAACCATTCCAAGGAGACATGGAGAGAGAGGACGTGAAAGAGAGCCTACACTAAGTGGTGATACACCAGAAAAGGAAGTGGCTGATCACAAACCCAAACTACTTGAAGTGGAGAGAGGTGAGCAAAGGAGAGGGTGGAAAAGATGCACCATAGACCAGAGATGAAGTTCACATGGAACACCACTTCAAAACCCATTAAACACAACTCCTAGAACCTACAATAAACATTAGAGTATGCACAATATACCCTGCAATGATGAGAGGTAAGAAGAGACAAAAAAAAGAAAGGATGGACAAAAAGCATCACGAAACATATTTTATTGCTCCAAATGTTCACACAGTACATCATCAGTGGGAAAGGGACAAAAAAATGCCATTACAGAGCCAAGAGAGGAGGCTTAGACTCCACATTCTACCCTAAGGAAGAAAGAGAGAGGGCAAGAGAGAAACAATGAACAACCTTTTTAAAATGCCCCTCCTTTACAATATATAGAAAGAATAAGAGAGAAAGGAGGGAAGAATTTGAACTCTTCCACCCCTGATGAAGAGCATTGAATCCACCTACCACAATGAAGAGTATCACTGCAACACCCATGCCCCCGTTGTTGTCCCTTACTGGGAAAGAAAGAGGCCCATTCTTCATCATGGCTATAGGTGGGAGAATTAATAGCCTTGAAAATGGAGGGTTGAAAGACTAATGGTGGTGGATGAGAAGACGACACCGAGAGCTTTCAAAAATGTCCCTTCTCGCTCAAATCCAAGTTTTTAGTTGAAAGATATGGCTTCTTGAAGATCAAGGTTAGGTGTTTAATGCAAACTCTCAATATTTAAAAGAGTCTGTCCATATAGGGTCCACATGGCAGCCTCGCATGTCATGAAGATTAAGCCCCTTCCTCTCACTCTTGAAATTATGCCAGATTAACATGTGGCGGATTCCACGAGATCTTCTATTTCCTCTGTATTTTTCCTAAGTCCTTCTCATTGGCGGAGACACTGTGCCCGATATGAGACATGTGGAGGCTTTGTATTCATTTGGAAACTATCCCCATATTTTCCTTTTGAAGTTACGTGGATGAGACACGTGGAGGCCTCCGCAGGATTTTGGACTTTTTAATGGCCGACCTTACCTTTTTAGATTCTGACCACGTGGTGGTTTGGCGCTCATTTGGGGACTACCTTTTTGATGTGCCTTTTGGAATTGTGCCAATGAGACACATGGCTCTTTCCACGTCCTTTCTTTATTTCTATGTTTTGGCTAAGTCCCTTTTGTTTAGCGGGGCCATATTTCTGACCCTGGACACGTGGAGGCTCAGCGCACATTTGGAAACCCACTCTGAATTTTACTTTTGAAGTTGTGTCGTGCTGGCATGTGGCACCTTCCACTGGCTTTTCCCTTATTAGACTTTTCAATGACCAATTCTAACTTTTTCGGGCTCTGGACATGTGGCGAGCTTGCGCTAGTTTGGGGGATACCTCTGGATTTTATTTTTGAAATTACACCGATGAGGCACGTGGAGGCTTCCACTTACCTTTTATACTTAGCCGATTCGATCCTGCTCCCTTTTTGGGCCTAGGACATGTGGAAGGCCTGTGCTTGTTTGAGATTATTTCTTTGGGTCACACCTTTTGAGTTGTGCCAATGAGACACGTGGCACCGTCCGCTGGCTCTCTATACTTAGCCGATTCAGGCCCGCTGTCCCCTTTTTTGACATTGTTGGACCCTAGACATGTGGAGAGTTGGCACTCATTTAAGTCTATGCTTTGGGCTGCACCCCTTGAATTTGCACCGATCTGATACATGGAGGCTTTGCATTCATTTAGGGTCTACCTCTAGATTTTAAATTTGAAGTTGCGTTAAAGAGACACACTGAGGCTTCTATCGACCCTCTTATACTTAGTTGATTTGGGCCCGCTCTGTCCCCTCTTTTTGAATTTGATCACGTAGCGAGCCTCCATTTGTTTGAGGTCTTATTTTTGGGCTATATCCTTAGATTTGAACTGATGAAGCACATGGCACCCTCTGCGGGTCTGTGACTTTTGAACGACTGATGAGACCTCGCGGGCCCACGCTTGAAAACTGTGTCATTTTATGAAAAGTGCAAAAGTTCCAAAATTCTTAATAGACCCGCCGACTTGAATTAACACTTTGGGAAAATTTTCCTTCGTGGCCCTGCATATTCACATTTCCCAAAAGTCATCCCTAGGCCCGTTGGCCCGCATTTTCCACTTTTCAAAAGAAATCCTTCTCGGGCCCGCAGGCCAGCAATTATACTTGTGACTTTTTCAAAAAGTGAAAAAATGTCAAAAATCTTCCGCCACCCTGCCGGTCCGCAATTTTCCCATTGGCAAAAATCTTCCCAGGCCCGCCGCCCGCTTTTGGCAAAAAAATCCTTCCAGGCCCACCGCCCGCCATTTGTAAAATATGAGGAGTTAGAAGGACTTCTTTATATCTCTGGAAAGGGGAAGAAATTTCCTATCTGATGGAAATGTATTCAAAGGACATTAAGTTCTTAAAATATATAAAAAATCAGATTGAATCACCAAAAGGGGGAAAATGGTGTTAGTTGACTAGAAATAAGTGTGAGCTTATTTTGGTAAACAATTTGGTGACTCATGGGGATCACTACTGCTGCTAGGTTAAATGATCAATTACCTTGAAGCATCCATTAGGCATGGAGTATGTATGGTAAACAAAAATCTGATCTAAAATTTGAAAATATGATCCCTGAGCCACTTGGAACACCGCTGGAACCGTAGCTGATCTCATTAAATGCTACTTCCAATGCACTGTGCACAAGCAACAAAACACCACAACACACTATATACAAAACTAGAAAACCATACATTCTCTAAGTGGAACATGTAGAGTGTGCACAAGAAATTATTCTTCTTAAAATAAATATACTCCTACTCTACACTAATCAGCAACAAAAGGGAACTCAAACAAATCTTACAATTAATAGGAGAAGTAGCTTCCCTTTCTCAAAAAGGGCAGCCATGCAAATGATTTGACACTGAATATGGCTTCTTGTATGAGTGAAAAACTAACAAGAGGTTGATCCTCCACCCATATCATCAAGGTATCAACATCAATTGAAAATACCTCCTCAAGTTGATTGGCATTGGACTCTGGAGGTGTTGATAGTGACCCTTGGTGCCTTGATATTCATCCTCATGTCTTGAAGTGGGCATGCTTGGTTTTGCATCTCCCTTGGCTCCAATGAAGCCAAGTAATTTATTAGGCATGGTCTGATCCGATGGATGTGCCCATTGCTCTAAAATTCAACTCTAAGAATGGAGTCTTCTTGCTGACCTTCCTGGGTGGATGGTGTGGAAGAGATGATGATATCCTGTTGCTCCTTCCCTTCCTTCTCTGTGAAGAACATGGAAGATTCATATCTTCCAACCTTGGTTCTAGAGGGATATTATGAGACACAAGCTATTATTCTTGAATGATCTCCTCCATGATAGTGGACTCATGTGCTTGGAAGGTGGATGATGGAGGAGAAAATGATGTTATCTCCTCAGGCTCCTCTCCATCAAAGTAATCTTCCAAGTATGATAGACAGTCTACCTCCTTGTTGTCCTGCTACATGTGCTTGACCTCCTCCATGGTGTCCTCTTGATCTGTAACTTTCTCACCATGGTTCCCTTCATCCTCAAACATGAAGTTTGAAAGATCAAACTCTTCTTCAACATCTAGATCTTGAAGGGGATGAAGTGGGAGGAAGAACTGAAGGTTATTATGTGGCCTACTCTGCACTTGAAGCTTATGGAACTATATGGTCCTCCTCCTTCATGGGTTCATCAATCAAATCAAGACCTTCAAATGAAAGAAAAAATATTCAATAATGCTTTCTTCATTAAGTGGCCTCAACTCTGATTTGATCTCTCCCAGCTTCTCCTCTTCAATGGGACTTGGAGCTGGTTATTCTTCCTCCTTAACTGGTTATGTAAATTGGATTAGATCAACATCCTCTTCAGAAAAAGTGCCATTATGGACACTTTGTATTCAGAGAAAATAGATTTTTGATCTTCTCCTTCTTGTCCTTGTTCTTCTTCTGCTGCAAACTTAGCCTCAGCCACCATTCCATCTTCAACCTTGACTTCCTCTGTTGGCTTAACCATCAAGGGGATCTTTGTAAACCCAAATATGGCAGCCCAACTCTTCATATTTTCTATCATTTCTTCTTTTTGGGTTCCTCTTCTTGTTGTTCTCCTTGAATGGTCTTTGGAATCTCTTCCCCACATGGAATTGGGAAGGCAAGAGGAGGAGTGGATGGGGTTTTAACCAACTTTGTAATTTTTGTGGTGGTGAGGGAAGTGGAACTTCTTGTTTGTTTGGAGGGGATGACTACTTGGAAGGGAAAAGGGAAGAAGAATTAAGATGAGATGGAAGATTAGGAGATGGAGAAGGGAAATCAACACTTGGGGCAGAAAGTGAGGGGCTTGACTCTTAGCACTGCTGAAATGATAAAGCTTGAGAAAGAGAAAATGAAGGAAAAGGAGTTGGTGACTGACTTACCCATTGACAAGGTTGTCTCGCACTTTTCTCATATGCCTCAATATCCTCAATCCATTGTGCAAGTTGAGGCAGCATTTCAACCATGAAGTCAACCTTCTCCTGAGGGCTGTAATGTCTTGGCATAGGGCTGACCCATGGACAAGGTGCCCTATAGCCAATTTTGAATGCTTTCATCTGAGTTGTGGCCCTTTATTATACCATGCGTGCCTCCATCCCTTGAATATTCTCCAGCAGATCAGAATTTTCCATGTAGTTGTTATCATCATATGCATACCCTTGTTCTTGATAAGATCCATAACCAAAATGGCTTTGACATTGCTCATATGGGTAAGCATAATGGTTCTAAATTTGATCATAATTCTGATCTGGAGGAGTAGTGAAATACTTTGGAGGTAGAATGCAATGTTACTACTATAGGTGTGAATTCCAAAATGGGAATGAAGTCATGATTGCAAAACTTCATGGGATGGAACAAGATGAAAGATGTGGAAATAAAATGGATGAAAATGGATGGGAAGAAAGTATACAACCTAGAGGATGGGTTGTTGACTAGATGGAGTCGTTAGATGTGCTTTGCATGTTCTTCAAAAGGTTGAATCTCACAAAGAACACATAAACTTGATGAAATGAAGTAGTAAGGTGCTTCAAACCTGCCCCACTGGTTGTGCCAAAAAATGTTGTGGAAAAATCACAACACCCCCGAATGGCCTATGATTTGAGTGGGGAATCCGGTGTGATTGCATAACATGGGACCATCTCTCAAGTTGTGGGACTTGCGGACTTGAGATGGGCCTCTAGATAAGGCTGGTTGCTTCTTCATAAACTACCTGCCATAAGCTACTTGAGTGCAGGAAAAACCTAATCTATCCTAATCTAACCATTCCATGGAGACAGGGAGAGAGAGGAAGTGAAAGAGAGCCTACACTAAGCGGTGATACACTAGAAAAGGAAGTGGCTGATCAAAACCCAAACTTCCTGAAGTGGAGAGAGGTGAGAAAAGAGAGGGTGGACAAGATGCACCATAGACCAGAGATGAAGTTCACATGGAACACCACTTCAAAACCCATTAAACACAACTTCTAGAACCTATAATAAACATCAGAGTATGCACAATATACCCTGCGATGATGAGAGACAAGAAGAGACAAAAAAATAAGCAAGGATGGATAAAAAACATCATGAAACATATTTTATTGCTCCAAACGTTCACACAGTACATCATAAGTGGGCAAGGGGAAAAAAAATGCCATTACAGAGCCAAGAGAGGAGGCTTAGACTCTACATTCTACCCTAAGGAAGAAAGAGAGGGGGTAGAGAGAAACAATGACCAACCTTTTTTAAATTCCCCTCCTTTACAATATATAGAAAGAATAAGAGAGAAAGGAGGGAAGAATTTGAAATATTCTCCAACCACCCCTAGAAGAGCATTAAATCCACCTACCAAACTGAAGATTCTCACTGCAACACCCATTCCCCGTCACTATCCCTTGCTAGAAAAGAAAGAGGCCCATTCTTCATCATGATGGCAGGTGGGAGACTTGATAGCCTCGAAAATGGTGGGTTGAAACATTAATGGTGGTGGGTGAGAAGTCGACACCGAGAGCTTTCCAAAACATCCTTTCCCGTTCAAATCCGAGCTTCCATTCAAAATATATGGTTTCTGAAGATCAAGGTTAGGTTTTTAACACGGGATGTCAATATTTAAAAGAGTATGTCCATATAGGGTCCACGTGGCAGCCTCGCATCATGAATATTCAGCCCCTTCCTCTCGCTCTTGAAATTACGTTGGATTGACATGTGGAAGATTCTTCAGGATGCTTGGTTTCCTCTGTATTCTTCCTAAGTCCTTCCCATTGGTGGAGACAATGTTCCCGACGCGAGACATGTGGAGGTTTTGGGCTCATTTGGAAAGTACCCCCAAATTTTCTTTTGAAGTTATGCGGACGAGACACGTGGAGGCCTCTGCAGGATTTTGGAATTTTTAACATCCAACCTTACCTTTTCAGATTCTGACCACGTGGTGGGTTGGCACTCATTTAGGGACTACCTTTTTGATGCACTTTATGGAATTGCACCAATGAGACATGTGGCTCTTTCTGCATCCTTGCTCCATTTCTTTATGTTTTGGCTAAGTTCCTTTTATTTGGTAGGGCCATATGTCTGACCCTGGACACATGGAGGCTCAACGCACATTTAGAAACCCACTCCAAATTTTACTTTTGAAGTTGCACCGTGCTGACACATGGAACCTTCCACTAGCTCTACCCTATTTAGACTTTTCAATTGCCGATTCTTACGTTTTTGAAATTGCGCCGATGACGAACTTGGAGGATTCTGCTTATCTTTTATACTTAGCCGATTTGAGCCTACTCCCTTTTCATGCCTGGGACACATGGAAGGACTGCGCTCATTTGGGAGTCTTTCTTTGGGTCACTCATTTAGATTTGGGAGTCTTTCTTAGAGGATTCTGCTTATCTCTCTTTACTATCCGATTCGGGCCCTCTTTGTCCCCTTTTTTGACTCTATTGGACCCTAGACATGTGGAGAGTTGGCACTCATTTCAGTCTTTGTTTTGGGTCACGCCCCTTGAATTTGTGCCGATCTAACACGTGGAGGATTTGCGCTCATTTAGGGTCTGCCTCTGGGTTTTAACTTTAAAGTTGCACTAAAGAGACATGTGGAGGCTTCTGCCAACCCTCTTATACTTAGTATATTTGGGCCCACTCTGTGCCCTCTTTTTGACTCTAACCACATGGCGAGCCTGTGCTTGTTTAGGGTCTTTGTTTTGGGTTCTATCCTTAGAGTTACGCCGATGAGGCACGTGGCACCCTCCGTGGGTCTGTGACTTTTCAACGGCCGATGAGACTCTGCAGGCTCACGGGCCCATGCTTGAAAATTACACCATTTTACAAAAAGTGTAAAAGTTTCAAAATGCCCCGCAGACCTGCCAGCCTGAATTTGCACTTTGGGAAAAATTTCCTTCATGGCCCTGCATATTCACATTTCCCAAAAGTCATCCCTGGGCCCGCTGGCGCGTAATTTCCACATTTCATAAGAAATCCTTCTCGCACCTGCGGGCCTGCAATTATACTTGTGCCTTTTGTGAAAAGTGTAAAAATGTCAAAATATCTCCGTCGACCCGCTGGTCCACAATTTTCCTATTGGTAAAAAATCTTTCCCTGGCCCAGCGACCGCTTTTGGAGAAAAATCCTTCCAAGGCTTGCGGGCTTTCCATTTCCAAAATATGAGGAGTTAGAAGGAATTATTTATATCTCTGGAAAGGGGAATACATTTCCTATCTCATGGAAATGCTTTCAGGGGATCTTAAGTGATTAAAATATAAAAAAATTTAGATTGAAGGAACAAAAGGGGTAAAATGGTGTTAGTTGACCAAACATAAGTGTGAGCTTATTTTAGTCAACACTTCTTTCAAATGTAAATTATTATTATTTTATAAATGGAAAACTGAAAATGTTAATTATGCTAGATCTAGGTGGATGCCATGCCAACGATTTATCATTGATTTCATGCTCACATGTTTTTGTAAGATGCAAGAAAGATGGAGAAAAGGCGTGGTGTAATTCATTGTTTATTATTATAATTTATATAGGTCATTATAGAATGTATATATGTATAATGTATTGCCATGTTACAGAAAATTTAATATGTGAAATTTGGTAATATGAGATGTTATTTTTAGGTATACCTTGGGAAATGTGCATTTAATCATATGTGTAATTTTGATTCATAGTTATTTGTGGTAAAAGGATTGATATGTGTGTGTGTGTGTGTGTTAAATGAAGGTGAATTTAATATATTTCAATGTGTTTCTAGTGTGTAATAGATGATTAAGTAATTGGTGTTGTGTTTCTTACCTTGAAAATGTAATAAAGAAATCTACCCACAATAGTAAACCCTAATATAAAGTTCATCCATAACTTGTCTTCATGTGGGATCCTTCTTAGCGTGGAAGAAATTGAAATCATAGAATGATCTTAAACCTTGTACTCGATGACACCTCATAGTTTAGGTAAATAAGACCCCCTAATTTGTGTTACCATCATGGTCGGTATGTTTAACATTACCATCATGAACCCGATGGTTAAGAGCGACCTGGAAAAATTTATTTGGAGTAAGTAGATCTAACCCCTCCTTAGTATCCTTTTCATCTACCAAGTCTTACAAAGTTAGATCTAGGAATTTTCTCCATCATCAAATGAATTCCTTGTGGGATCTAGATGACACAAATAGACCTAGTACAATAGTTGTACTATTACTTAAACTCTTGTTAATGATATCTTTAGTTCCTCGTAGATAAATGTGTTACCTTGGATACTAACAACATAACACCTTGGTCTTTCATGAAGGTTGTTTAGCATAAATATGTACTCTCACCTTAAACTCATTTATAGTTGGGGTGTAGATCCTTAGGTGCAATTGGAATTAAACCAAACCTTGGATAATTAAGGGGTTAACTTGTGGGTATAAAATGGTAAGTAACTCCTTACAAATGAAATTGATTTGAATTATGTTGACTTTAGAGAACCCAAGAAACCAAAAACTTGGTCCCGTAATCCCTTGTATGCCCTTTTATGACATTAAGAATAAAATAAATTTCACATGCAGAATCGTGAAATGTAGAAACATGGGATCTTACCTTGAACACAAATCACTTGTGGTTCATGTGTAGTTATTAATGCTCCCAATCATGTACTTATTTAGGATGTTAGGCAAGTACTTTCGTAACCCTTTTGTTATAAAACAATGCTAATAATGATACCATAGTGCGATATAGGAGTAAAACACATAGGAGTAAAACAATATTTGAGGTTAGAAATAACGTCACTCTTAGAGTCCTTAAAACTCAATTGAACATTTTCATGTGTTACATAGTATATGAATTTACCTTGGTGAGATCAAACTTCGAGAAAAAAAATTCAAAACATATATATATAATCTAATTACAATTTCTTGTTGTGGCAATGTTGAATTGGGAAATAAAGATACCATGAACGAAGAATGTTTATGGGAAAAAGGTATCTTGATTCTAACCCCCTTAAATCCTAATAGTGCTTTCTTGACATCAAGTCAGATTCACTTGAGTTGCAAGGGTAAAATTTAAACATTGAATAAACATTTGAGAAGCATGTTCTTAACATAAGAACAAGAGAATTAAGTACTTTGTATGCAATTTGAAATATGCCATATAATTATGTAAGTTTTGGAAATTTTCGTAAAGAATAAAGAGCCAACTTGAAATGGTCGAACTATAAATTAAATGTGAAATTAACTTAAAGAATATGTATGTGGAAAAGGAGGAAATTATACTTACACAATAATGCTCTTGGAATTTTAATCGTAACTAAGATGCAATTCAGGAAATGATGTGTTGTGGGTTGCCAATCTTTGAGTCCTTTTCTTGTGGTTGGGTCATTGCTAGTATTCGTTCATTGAAGAAAGTGTGGCATCAACATGTATATGGTGTTTTCATGCGCCTATGTGAGTCAATGAATTATATAAGTGTCTTATGTGTTTTTGAGTTTTCTTCTCTTGGGGACCTTGTGGCATTGTGTAGTGAACAATGTAAGTAAAAAAAATAAAATAAAAATTATCCTGGTATTTTAACTGTTGTTTTTTTGTGTGTAAAATGTGGGCATTACACTACACATTTTACACATCTACTTGTACATGTTGCACTAACTACCCTATGACGCACTCTAGTCTCACAGTCCATGTTGGATTATTGAGGGTATAAATCACATATGGACCTTATCACATTTGTGAATTCATCATTCAACCTTCTATCATGTGACATTCCTATATTAGTGATACATGTCGTTGGATAACTCCTCACTCTTCTTACCATCTCATAGTGACATATGCTATAGGCTAAATCTTCATTTATTCCATCATATTATAGTGAGATAGGTCGTAGGCTCCATCATCACTTCATATACCATGACTTCATGACATACACTATATGCTAGATCATCACCCATTCCATCATCTTTTATTGGTATACGTCATAGAATACATCACTACCTCTTTTGATCATCTCATCGTGATATATGCTTTAGGCTAAATAATCACATGTCTTCATCTCTAGGTCGCATATCATCACCACACATACAATCAATGCACTACACACAACATACATTTCAACCATTTACTGATGATGCAATATAATTTGTGATTTATTCTTGAATTTTGAGGGGGTATTAAAAAATGAACCTTAATGCATATAATTCCATTCACTCGTGGGGTACGTGGTTCCTCTAATCAATCTTGCATTCCATTCCATCCATCCATAACATTTTGTATATCTTAGTTACATCTCATCTTGCTTGCATCTACTTGTCCATGATCGCTTCATTACACAAGATAGATAGATTTCTTGTATTTCATTATATTTACCATACAAACATGCATGTTCACATCCTTTCCTAGTCGTGATTGCAGAATAGAGCTTCTACATGAAACATGGATGCTTGGCACACAACCAGTACCATAGTGGCTCCGAGGAGCATCCACCTTCGTATACTATAGGTTCTATTGTTTCATTTTGTATTTAACACTCGAATTTATTAATTATACACACTTTCAATATACATTTTATCTTTCGAATATGATAATGGGTGCTTCATGTGCAACATTTGTTTTGTACGATTATTTTCTACCATTGATCTATGTTTGTTTATAATTACTTTTCATTATTTTTCTATTGTGAACACTTTATTGTTTGATTTCAGCCACATCGACCTTGTGTTTCTTGTGACATCATGAGTGGTGTCCCATGTTTGCAACCTGATTTTCGCAGCCTATGTTGGTTTCTTATGTGTAGCTTACACATTGTTTTTCTAGATTTTAGTTGTTCTCTACATACATTCTTGTCTTTGGTTGTACTAACATTTGTCTTTAGAGACTTTTTTAAAATGTTCCTTGGTTTCTACCAAGCACATTCCCTCCCCCTAGAGGGTAAAATTTTCATGTTTGGTCCTCTTTTGGGTTATGTTATCACGCCCTAACGAGTGGGAAATCATTTCGGTTTACACACACACACTACACAACACAATATCGGTACAATTAAGTTTTTCAGTTTTCAGTTTTCATCTATGACACAGTGGGTTACACAATGAGTGGATTCAGACTAGTCTACAGATATCCATACACAATGGATTTTACAGGGTATTTTCCTTAGCATTCTTGGGATTAGTTACAGGTTAGATGATAAATCATAAATTCCTCTTTATACTACTTCAGTTAGTGGTGTTGGATTTCCCAACAAACTAGATAGTACAAAGATCTCTTCACTCTTGCAAAGCAGTTACTGTAATTCCTAGTTTACTTCCCATCAAAATTTAAAAGGGTGGTAAAATAAAATGTTTTTTTGTTATAAACTAAAAAAAAGGAATTAAAAAATAAATAAATTTTAATGAAGTGGAGAGATGCGGGAAATTAATGGTGAGTTGGTTGATGGAAATAGTTAATGGTGGTAGGAAGAGTGGCTATGGATTACATAGGAATCGAGTAGTTGTTATATTGATTGTGACATTAAAAGTGCATTTTCTTGCTATCTCACTTATGTCCCTCCAAGATTTGTCTCTTGCACTCTTCCTCTGCATGAAACTCTCTATTGACAATCTCCTATATTTTCTTTCCATTGCCAATGGAGTCACCATTTTGACCACGAGATCTAGAATAGGGCACAAACATCCATTTAAGAAAATTTTGGAAGGGTTTTGAGCTGGAAATGGTACGTGTGTGGGGGATGATGAATCTCTAGTTTTATTCTCTTAAAAAAAATAAACATTGGATTTCCATGACCTATTGTAAAAATATTGGAAGTGGGTTTAAGGAGACTACATATGTAGAGGATTTGTATATATTATAGTAGTAGATAAAGGACATTTTGTGCACATAAGAGGGTAGAAATAATAGATTAGGGTATGGACGTCCATTTAAGCATAAAAGATAGAGTAATTTTATTATAATTTTTTGTAATTGTAAGTTCTTTAGTAGACATGTTTACTAAACGTGGTTTGGGCAGAAATCATTGAATACGGGTATGCACAAAATGGGTTTGTTGAAAAGTCTTAGAAACTTTCAAGTAAATGCAATTAGTAGGTGTAGATCCAAATTTACACAAACGTTTCTAACATCCTCCCAACTTGTGTCAAAATGGAATTTGATGATTGTAGAGTATGTATAGAATAGGCTATTTAAGGAAGAGGAATCTTTTCATATGTTGTATTACCTTGCAGTGGTGTTTTTGTATACAAAATGTGGAAGCTTACACTTGGCCTATCAATTGTTTTTCAAAATGCCTTGAATAGAATGTGTTCTCATAGACATCAATGATTTCCAGTTTACACAAATAGTTTAGGTGACAAGATCTTCCAAGGTTACAAGAAATGAAAGTAATTGATGTGGATCTCAACTCGATAACCTCTACTCGCATTTTGTGACATGTACAAAAGTGGAGAATTTTTCAGAATGCATGCAATCAATTTGACAAAATGCCTGGTAGAGGGATAAAGCCTATTAGAGTGCGAGTGAACCCACATGGATTACCTCATACACTACAGATGCAAATATCTCCTAGGCATGGTTCATCTCTCCTTATCTTTCATAATTCTTGTTCTTTAATTTTTCATTTTTAATGAAATAAAAATTTAAACCATAGGATTATCATAGATTTGATTGTTTTAAATAATCTTATTTTCAAAGCAATAACACGACATATCATAACTTGAGTAATTCAAATAATCCCTTAGTAGTCAACCATGGACTTAAATAATCATTTTTAACGACATAAAAACTTCAAAACCAAACTAGATTACTAAAACACCATTTTACTTTGACAGATTAAGGATGAGTTCTATGTAAATATGTTGATCATCACCTTGATTAAAATAAATCCGTAAAAGAGATGTTTAGTTCTTATGTGTTGCTTTTTATATGAGGAGTCACTTTAAAACTTAGATTGACCTTGATTGATCTTTTTACTCTTTTCAACTCTCCTCTAGGATCCTTGTTACCTTGTTTTGCACTTTTAGGAAGTTGTTAAAATTCAAAAGTTTGGTATCATTTCAGCTGGACGTTTAGACCCGAAACAATGAAATGCTTGTTCAACTTCGCAAACCTCTAGTATTTTTACTAAAAAATTACCTTGAACCTTTGGTTCAGGAAAATCACTCTTCTTGATAGTTTGGAAAAGGCATTTTTTAGGCTTCCGGTCATAGTTTGACTAGGTCAAACTAGACTAATTATGATCGGTGGCTTGAAAAACCTATCGTTGTTTGAAACTCATTTGCTAGTTCTCAGTCTTGTCGAATTTGAAGAACTCTCCATATATAGGGTAACTTGTAGGAATTTTCTTGTTGCGTGTTTTTCTATTGAACGTTAGGTTTGGACGTGGTTTTTGAGCCCTCGAGCTAACTTTTGAATGTTTACAACTAGGTCAATTATGACCAAGGGCCTCAAAAAAATGGCCACCAATCGTAAATCATTCGTCAGTTATGAACTCTATCAGTTATGGTGAATCCTTGGTGTATAGGAGGCATAGTTAATGTCAATCCCTTTGTAGGGAGGGGAATTTTGTTTCTAGTCTACATCATACTAAATTGGAGAGGGAAAATCAGAATTTTAGTCCAAGAAGATGTTCTTAGGTATGAAGGGAAACTTTAAAATCATTGTCATTGATTAGTCTAATGTACAACTTGGGATGCTTCAAAATGGCCTCATTGGGAGCGAGTCGCTAAGTACGTAACAAATATTTTCATTGATGAAGGTACATCTCCCACATGTCACATTGAAAAAAGGATTGAAGCCAACTATAAATATAGATGAAACAACCAAAAGAAAATAACATGAAATCACTCTATAATAATTTTTTGGTCCATAACATGCAATAAACATAAAAATGAATAAATACATCAATAAAATATTAAAACCCACCTGAATTTTGTTTAGAGACAACACTCTCTTCATTACCGTAAGAGAAATAAAATCATAGATATCCTGCAAAAAATTCAAAGAAGAATTTAATAAAACTAAATGTATTTGCGAAATATTAAGTATGCTTACATGGAAAAAGTCAATGACATCCAAAACACAAATAACAAACATGTAAAAACTGAAACAAAATAATCACTACAACAGAGAAAACTTTGGCTGATTATGAAACTACTAAGAAAGAGCAATTTAGTTCAATTAAAACTAAAGTAAGGTAAATATATGTAAGAGGTATGTAGAAAATAGTGCATCAAGAAATATGGTTCAATTTATTTAACAAGATCAAAAGAATGGCCAAAAAAGAGTAACTCTAAAATTCAAATAACTTCCACACATGAACCAGAGATGCCACAATCTCATTGACCATAAGAGAATTACAAAAACATCATATTCATATACTCACCTAACATTAATCTAAAAATATTGTATAATATCTAATATATCTGACAGTTTCCTATATTTGGTCAAAAATGGATATTTATGATCACAAAAATATGCCTAAACAACCGACATACTTGGTCAATTTTAAGTGGGTTGACAAAATGTTACCAAACTAATGTAAATACAAGTCAAATTCTCCATTTCTCACCATCGTTAGTTTTTGAATATGTTCTCTCAATTGAGGTTTAGAAGCTATAGACCTGCGGAAACTTGATGACAAGTAATTAACATCACATACACCACACTTTTGTGTTTTGTTTTTATTCTCAGGTAGAGATAGAGTAATCCCATATCTCAAATATTTTCTCAGTTTTTTGTACTTGTCCTCCTTGCGTATTTATCTACTACATTCTTGCTAGAATAGAAGCTCTAAAGAAAATTACCTTCAAACTTGTAACAACATTGAAAATGCTCATTATTTATTTATTTTCCTTGCCAATAAATTGGGGAGAACATCCAAAGGCACCATCTAAGCATGTACCTATCAAAAGTATGCTGATTCTCAACTAAATGTATGGCTAAAATTAAGCATATTTTAGATTTGTTCCAGAAAATTTTGAAAGTCAAATTTCTAGCTTATTTCATAATCTCAATACTACATGGTACATACTTATATGAAGTTAATTTATGATCATTAACTACACCGGTGAAAATGTTTATAAAATCAGATTTGGAATATATGTTATGTGTGTGTATATATATATATATATATATATATATATATATATATATATATATAAATCCTAGAATGCATGGCCTTATGATGGTACTATTAATGCAAAATCACAGCACCCCCAAATGGCCTCGAGATCGAGTGGGGCATCTAGTGTGACTGCATAACATGGGACCATCTCTCAAGCTATGGGACTTGCGGACTTGAGATGGACCTCTGGAGAAAGTCAACTTCTTCTTCCTAAACTACCTGCCACAAGCTACTCTAGTGCAGGTAAACTATCTAATCCTAATCTAACCTTCCAAGGAGATAGGGAGAGAGAGAAATACATAAAAACAAAGCCTACACTAAAGCGGTGATACACTAGAAAAGGAAGTTGCTGGTCACAATCTCAGCTGGATGAAGTGAAGAGAGGTGAGCAATGGAGAGGATGGATAGATGCATCACAGAACAAAGATAGAGTTCACACAGAACACCACTTCAAACCCATTAAACACAGCTCTAAGAACCTACAATAGACATCAGAGATATGCACAATACACCCTGTAACGATGAGAGGAAAGAAGAGACAATAAAATAAGGAAAATATGATCAACGTCTAAAAGTATTCCCTCCTTTATAATATAGAAGAAAGAGAGGAGAGAGGGAAAATTCTAATCCTGCTTCAACCACCCTCCAATGCATAGAATCCACCAACTCTAACAATCCATAAAGCATTGAAATCCTCCTATAACAATGATGGGATTCACTGCAAGACCCATGCCTCCATGTGTTGTTCCTTCTTGGGAAAGAAAGGAAACCCATTATTCATCATGGTGGTAGATGGGAGACTTGACGGCCTCAAAAATGGTAGGTTGAAACATTAATGGTGGCAGGTGGGTAGTAGGTAGTGAGAGCTCTATAAAACATCCCCTCTCGCTTGATTCTAAGCTTCGATCAAAATATATGGCAGCCTGAAGGTACCTTGGGTCTATAGTCTGTTCATTCGCACATATCCATGTGGTGGCCTCACGTGTCTCAAGGTTTCACCCCTTCCTCCACACTCTTGAAGTTGCATTGGACTAACATGTGGCACTATCTGTAGGCCTTTTCTGTTTCTTTTGTTCTTCACCTAAGCCTCCCTGTTGGTAGATAAATTATCCTAAATCTGACCACGTGGTGAGGTGGCACTTATTTGGGAATCGATGTTGGATCTGCCCCTTGAAAGAATTCCAAAGAGACATGTGGGGCCTGGGCTACCTTGCCTTATACTTAGTCGATTCGGCTCCTCAATGAACATTGCCTATCTCATCCCTTTGGTGAGTTAAAGGGGCCTACCATATATCTAACTCGGGACACGTGGGGGGCTCACACGTGTTTGGGACGTTCCTTTTGGGTTGCGCACTTGAAGTTGCCTCATTAGGACATGTAGCTCCTCCCGTGATGATGTGACTTTTTCAATGGCCAATGAGACCATTTTATGACTCTGACCATGTGGTGGGTTGGCGCATGTTTGAGACATGCCCCTACATTTTTATTTTGAAGGAGTTCCAATTGGATGCATGGAGGCTTCCACAGGCTCTGTTCTATTTTGTCAATTCAACATCCAGTCCCGCCCTCTCTACTTTGACTCTTGGCCACGTGGCGTCGGCATTCGTTGGGGACCCTCATTTTGGACTCCACTCCCAGTGATGTGTTGTTGAGGCATGTTGCACCCTTTGTGAATCCTATGTTATACTCACTCTCAAACTCATTTTTAGATCAAAGGTGGGTCCACACGATTGGGTGACCCTTCAATTCTTCATGTGTAAGATCGCATTCAACCAATTTTTCCCCGGTGGGAAAATTGGGATAACAATTTGGTGTCTCACAAAGTATCACCGCCTACTAGGTGAATGGATTAGCTACCTTGTTATATCCCTTGGGCATGGAGTCATGGGCGGTAGCACGACACGATATTGTTATTGAAACTTGAATCATACGCTTGCACTTGGTGATCCCGAACCTGCCCCACTTGTCCGTAGTCTCAATTTTCGGAAGAAAATCTTTAAGATGAGATTTTGAGAGTAGAAAATTGTATTGACACTGGGGCTTTCACTGTCCCATTTTAAGAGGGACTTTATCCCACATGTTATGGTTGAAGACCATATTTTGTCTCTGAAAAAATCCAACAAACATAGTGCATGTTTGTGATCTAGAAAACAATAGAGATGTATTAATATTTGAGTTACTTTTTTTGTGGTGTTCTCTAAGGGAAAGGTTCTTCAATTCTTTACTCGGTGTCCATTTTAGAGCTTTCCTTTGATATGGGATCCCTAGATGCACCTAATGAGCATGGGTGTATAAGTTTATATAAATGATTCATTCAATTTTTTCTCATTTAGCTGAACCTAAATCAACCAAATATATTGTGTATTTTAAAATTATATTACCATTGCAAGTACAAGGAACGAGTTCTTCATCCTAAATACATATTATTCACCAAACCTACCTTGAGTCCAAATAATAAATATATTATATTTGGTACCATGTTAAATCATTTTTCTTCATAACGATTAACAAAAAAATATTTAAGGAGAGTAAAAATAGAAAACTTCATCGATAGGAAAAAAAAGACACTTCTTATATGTATACATTGTATTCTCTTTGAGGGTTATCAATCTAATTGATTTTGTCATTTTCTAAATATTTTCCAACCAATCAAGGTTTTAGGAAGTCGTGAAAAAGGCTAGTTGAATAATTTCTTGAGGGAAACCTATTATTTTAGAATCCTTTTAATGAATTTATATTCCCCATCAAGGGGAAGGTTTTCAGAGATGGATCCCATAAGGCACAATGGGGAGATGCATGGTGTAAGGGAACTAATATATGTGGTATAACTTATATCCAATAATTGATTTTGAGAGTTTCAATTCATATGTGATTAAAAATATTATATAAAAGGAATTTTATCTATTAAAGATTGTGAGGGATGATAACCGCATTGAGGGGAAGAGGTATGAAATGTGGGAGGAGATGTACATAGATCATACAAGATAGAAGAAATTAAACACATGTCGGTGTTAGATTTTTTATTGGATAAAAAATGTCAACGAAACATCTAAGGGAGCCTCATCCATTATTACTTGAAATCCTACGATAATCCTTTATATTTTTTGTTTTTTCTATATTTTAGTTTCTTTGAGAGTATGACCCCTAAATTGTGAGGGAAAGAATGGTACATCTCTATCCATATATAGTAAACCATATCATTACGAGAAAAATTATAAGTTTAGAAAGGAGAGCACCGTGTTGTCTTCTTAAACAAGTCACAATCCCATACATCATAAAGAGTGAGATTTATTGTGTTCATCAGATTTGTGTCATTAAAAGGTAATCTCATTCTACACTCTCATATTTATATAATTTTCCGTGGTAATGAATATCAAGTTTCCTTGATCAACTTAGTTTTCTCACATTGGAGCAAGTAGGAATAACATATTTGAGGGGGAATGTGAGATATTAAAATTATGGGAACATGTTTGCAAACACCATAGACCTGTAGAAAATCCATAGACATAGCTAAAAAGATAAAAAATAGAAAAATGATGGGAAACAAAGCCCACATAATCCAAAGAAATAGTTTGGTCTCTAGACTATATTTTTCAATAGATAATGGAAGATGAAATGAGGATAGGTCACATATTTTTAGAAATAAGGAAGGATTTTTTTGAAGCATAGGTATAATTTCATGTAACTACCGAAGATAGAGAGAAAATAAGATGAAACATATGAATTCCCACTTAACATGTATTTCCCAACACATTTAATTAAATAAATTAAAAAAAAGGGTGTGTGTGGAAGTCACGGTGGAGGGAGTTAAGAGGAGTAGGTGATGTGAAGGGTGAAGTGATGGAGTTGGTGGTGGTAGGAGTGGGTAGAGGCATGTGGAAGGT
This sequence comes from Taxus wallichiana var. yunnanensis, assembly GCA_018340775.1. Taxonomy (NCBI): domain Eukaryota; kingdom Viridiplantae; phylum Streptophyta; class Pinopsida; order Cupressales; family Taxaceae; genus Taxus; species Taxus wallichiana. The sequence continues at coordinate 297,467,702 of CM031240.1, read as the reverse complement.
GGGGTGGGACAATCACACAAATAGTCACCAAAAGGTCTCTAGAGACAGTCACACAATTTTACCTATGCAAAAAACAAGTCACCAACATGATTAGTTTACATTTTCCACGTACTCCCAGCCTATGCCAAAATAAGAGCTCTAGAACAGGGTATGGACATCCATCAAAGCATAAAATATAGAGGAATTTTGTCAGATGTTGTAGTTGCAAATGCTTTGGTAGATGGGTATGCAAATATGGAACCTTACTCAAGGAAGGTGAGCTATTTGACATAATGTATTTAAAAAAATGTGGTTTTGTGGACAACATTGACTACATGATACACACAAAATGGGTTTGTTGAAATGTCTTTAGAAACTTCATCTAAGTGTAGTCCCATGGAATGCCTCATTTGTAGGATTTTCACAAATGGTGCTCATGAGGCTGTAAGTTTCCCAATAAATACCCCAACCAAGCGTGGTCTCATGGAATATAACCATTGCAGAGTATGCATGTTCTAGGTTCGTGAATAAGCTTTAAAAACTTTCAAGGAGATACAAAATGTGGGTGCTTAGAAAATAACAAAATAAAATGGGGGCTATAGAATGGTAAATTTTAAAGGGGGAGATACTCAACCCAATTTGGTTTGACGGGCTGTGATCATTAAGGAGAATGCTCAAATCGGTTCTTGGAATGTGTATCAAATTGTTCAAGAAAATGCAAATTGGTGGAATGGTGGATGCGTGCAACCGGTTAACTTCTATCATCGATCAATTCCAGGCATGGTTCATCTCTCCTTATCTTTCATAATTCTCATATTTTATTTTTCCATTTGTAACGAAATAAAATTTTAAACCCTAGGATTATCATACATTTGATTGTTTAAAATAAACTTGTTTGTAAAATAATAAAATGACATATTGTAACTTACACAATCCAAATAATCCCTTGGTAGTCAACCATGGACTTAAACCCTCATTTTGAGATGATCTAACAAACTTCATAACCAAACTAGATTACTAAAACACCCTTTTTATTGACAAGTTGAGGTTGAGTTCCTTGTAAAGATGTTGATCGTTTCCTTGTACAAAAAAATAGTAAACCGTGATTTTTGGAGACTCACAAAACCACCTTCAGAACCCTAGAAAAGAGGTGTCAAGTATCATATGTGCTCCTTGTTATGAGGAGAGTTGCATCAAGATTTAGATTGACCCCAATCAACCATTTGTACTCTCTTTACCGCTCCTCTAGGAGCATTGTTACCCTGTTTTCCACTTTTAGGAAGTTTTATCACTGAATCAAAACACCCTTATGTTTACACAAGTGTATATACTTGAGCTCATGGTGTGATTGGATAACATGGGTACTATATCCAAGTTGTGGGACTTGCTACTTGAGATAGACCTCCAGAGAAAGCTAGTTCTTGCTCCTAAACTACCTGCCACAATCTACTCTAATGCAGGCAAGACTATCTTTCCTAATCTAACTTTCTAAGGGACCAAGGAGAGAGAATGCATGAAAATGAAATCCTACACTAAAGCGGTGATACAATAGAAAAGGAGGGTGTGAGAGTAGTTTTCCAATGTGTGAAAAATAGAAGTAAAATGCATACTAGAAGGGGTGATAACAATTCTCCACAATCTGGAAAATGCATTCACAAAAATATTTCATACATGCACAATAATAATAAGTCCTTGTAAGATCATAAAAATAGACACAATATTCTTTTAATGAAGGTTAAAAGGGCAAGAAGAGTGAAACAAACACAATAGGGAAGATGCATCCACAAACTTGTATTTTATTGCTTCATGATATGCACAGTTCAATCTATTACAAGATAAGGGCCCGGATCACCATGCACTGAGTCCACTACAAGGGCCTATAGCACATTGGCTTCACAAATCAATTTTGATAGAGATTTTATACAACAAAACTACCTCCCTTTATAATGAGCATAACACTCCAATTTATAGAAAAATGAGAGAGAGAGAGAGAAGGGAAAATGGAAATCCCAAAATATGTCCTTCAAACTCTTGTAAGAGGCATTACATGGAGTAAAATTATTGTATGTTACTTGAAAAAGGCTCCCCATACTATCCCAAGTGCTGCAGCGGAGAGAAAAATGATGACCATGCCTCTTAATTGCACTCCCAACTACCAAATAAAACACCTTTGTCATGGACTGGCCACGTTTTATGAAAAATATCCATCTATTTCTCATAAAATCCCAAATTTCTTAATTTCTATCTGTCAAAGTTCAGATCCATGATTCCAACGGTACCAATTTTGTGTGATTTCCTTGAGAAATGCAAAAGTTATGACCTTTTGAGTACAAACAACTATTTTGGGTCTATCAGAATTTTATGTCATTTGATGGGAATGAGCGTTAATCGATTGGAGCTGAATATGTTTATTTTATTTTAATATATCTACCCTCATCAAAATTAATAAATCTAGTTTTTGTGATGTAGAGGACATCGTGCTTGTTCCAGAAAGTCCAATTTTATGAAAATCGGAGCTCGGAGTCAAAAGTTATGGCCGTTTGAAGTTCGGGAGGTCAAACATTGACTTTTCTCTTCATTGCAGCTATTTTAGCAAAATCGGGTCCACGTGTCCCAGCTATCCTAGAAAAAAATCTTCACATCTTCCGATTCGGGCTTCCTTGTCTGCTGGCGTGTGTCGTTGACCCGGCCGTGAGGGCCGTTGACTTCTGCATTCCCGCAACGTATGGTTCCTTTTGTAGCTTTTTCACCTTTGCGTGTACTTTTGTCCCAACCATCCTAGACACATTTCTTCGTGCCATCCACATTGTAGTGAATTGAGGAAAATCAGCTTTTCACGTCCCACATGTACTTGCATCCCGACTATCCCGCACTTTGGGACAAAAAGTTTCGCTTTTTCCAATTTTCTTTACTGCGGCGATTTTAGCAATGTGCACCCCACATGTCCCTATTGAACTTGTGCGATGCAGGACACAAAAATCTGATTTAGATGATTCCTTTGTATTTCGGCTCTAAACCACGGTACAATGAACTTTGGTACGATCCTTAGCCTCCAGAACCACAATGCATTAGAACAAGCTTGCGACTTCAATTTTGTGGATTTTTCAAAATTTTCTAACTTTTTCAGCTTTTTTCCTTGTATGGTGAAGTTAGAGAGAAACCAAAGGTGCCTCCCAAAGCATGATTTTAGGCCTTAAATCAATTCTAATTTCTCGGGATGAAGAATTTGATGCTTGTTATCAAAATTACCTTGAGGTGAGAATTTTTGATAACAAAAGTTGTTAAAAATTGAAAATTTGGGTTTCGTATCGAATCACTGTGTGGGCCTTGAAAAATGAAATTCTTGTCCACCTTTACAAACCTCTATTATTGTTACTAGACAATTACCTGAAACCTTCATTTTGGGAAAAACACATTCTGGTTAGTTTGGAAAAGGGGTTTCGTAGGCCTTCGGTCATTGTTTGACTAGGTCAAACTTGACCGATTATGATTGGTGGCTTGAAAAACCATTCACCAATTATACATCGTTCGCTAGTTCTGAATTCCGTCAGTCCTATGGATTCTTGGTATATAGGTAGACACATAGGAATTCTCCGTCATGAATTTACTTATCGGATAATAATTTGAACGCACTTTCTTAGCCTTTGAGCCAAAATTGGGCATTTTTGCAACTAGGAAAATGTAAAAGAAAGTTGTAGGACCCTAGTCAAGTTAGCAAACCATCGTAGAAACTTATTAACACTTGTAAATAATTATTTGAAACTCTATCTTGTGACTTTTCAGAAATTTGACTTTTGGAAAAATAGTGTTTCTCTCTCTTCCTATCTCTTTCTCTCTCCTCCCTTAGTTAAGAAATGAAATGAATATATGCCCCTAACCCTCTCTTGTTGCGTGTGTGTTTTTATCATTATTTCAATGCAAAACCAATAACGTTAATTATGCTAGATTTAGGTGGATGCCATGCCAGCGATTTATCACTGATTTCATGCTCACATGGTTTTGTAGGATGCAAGTAAGATGGTGAAACAACATGGTTGTAATTCACTGTGTATTATTGTAATTTATATTTGAAACAATGTAATTATAGAGGCTGAACCAAATTTTTGTAATGTATTGAAAAATTAGTATTGAAGTTTGGTAGTATGTATGAGATGCTAGTTTTAAGGGTGCTTTGGGAAATGTGCATTTAACCATAGGTGTCATTTTGATTCAGATATATGTATGGAAACAAAAAAGGGGTTGAATATATATGTTAAATGAAATTGAGTTTAATATCTTATAGTGCAATTCCAGTGTGAAATTGATGATTAATTAATTGGTGTGTTATGATCCTTACCTTTAAAATGTAATAAAGATCTCTAAATGAAACAATCAACCCTAGTATAAAATTTGTGCATGACTATTCTTCATGTGTGATTCTTTTTAGCATAGGAAACTAAAACCTTAGGATAAACTTAAATCTTTACACTCGATGACACCTTCTAGTTAAGTAGATAAGAGCCCAAGTTGAGATTTCCATCCTAGCCTACATGCCTAGTGAATTTTCCGTGAACCCGACAATTAGGAACTGCATGGTAAAACGTTGTCTTGGGTATGTGGTCCCTTCCTAGGATTGATAGTTGTGTGTGTAGTAAGGAGAATGTGTTCTCTTAAGGTAGTACTCCTTGGGAACCAACATTAAACATAGTGTAAAATCCTCTTGGACCGACATGCATGTTGAGTAGCGAAGATTGCCAACTAACCTTGGAAGTCACCTTTAAGAGTTGGGATCATAATTGGACTCCATACCCAATCTCATTTATCATTTTTTTTTTTATGATACAATATTAAGAGTTAATTTTGAAACTTAACAAATGTTTAATTTATGATTATTTTGTGGGAATGTAACCATAATACGGTGTACTAGGAGAAAATGAATTTTTAGGTCGTTCTCATATTGTATTTACACCATCTTGTGATGAGAAAGGAGACCCACATTGTGTAAACTCTAATGTGAAACCTAACCCCTTAAGATGATGAACTACTAGATATTTCTCTCCCATTATTCCTATTAGGTAATGGATGTTTGATGTGAAATTATGTGATCATGTTCTTAGAGGCAAATCCCTTAAGATAGGGACTAGTAGTCTCATGAGGATACACATGCCCTGCTAAATAGTAGGTTACAAAAATCATTAAAAAGGTATATGAACCTAGTTAGGGAGAAATAAAACCTCTTAAGTTCAACGTAAAATGATACTTAGGAAACCTAATCTAGAAACAAGAAAATAAGGAAGTATGTTGCCATGTTTAGAGCCTTTGAATCCTTAACTAATTGTTAGAGCATAACTATAGTAAACTTATAAATGATGCTTGACCATGGGAAGTGTAATCATGGGAATTTATTCCACAAGAAAGTGAAACATGATCTTCCTTGTCATGGGATTAAACCCTCTCTCTATGGATAAAGAAATTATTCCCTATAATACATATTATGTACTAACTCAAATATCGATTTATAAATGAATGAAAGAAACTTGATCCTAAAACCAAGAGAAAAGGTGTGAACCTTCCCTCCTTTGGACTCACTCTTATTCTATTGCATAACGGAGGTATGACGTAGGATCAAGATGCATGCAATTAGGAGTGAATCCTAGGGATATCACCTAGTAGCCTTGTGTGTAGGTAATTAGTCTTGTGTGCAAATAAATACCCTATTACCGAATGAGTGAAATAAAAAAGTAATTGAAATAATGTAGATGATCCTTATTCAATGAGCTCTACCATAAGTTAAATGTTAAACAATAGAAAAAAGGAAATCTAGCAACAAGAAAAAGGAATGTATAATTCTCACATTATGATCCTTCCTAGAACTTAAGTTAAATATTGAAACATGATTTTAATAAATGTGTAATCCTAAAATATCGTGTCATGAGAAGACCCTATCTATAAGTTTATACTGTAGTTGAATCGTTATGTTGTGCCTTTTCATTTAACAAAAATGGCCTTGATGTGCATCACATGTTTGCATGTTTTCTATGTGGGTTAATGTTTGTGAAAACATGTCATGTGTTATGCGTAGTCCTAAGCGATCTCCTATAGTGTCATGTGTACTACAATATAAGTAAAAAAAAAATATTCCACTATTTCTTTTACTATTGTTTTTGTGTGTGGAAATGTGGGTGTTACATAACATATTATTGTATTGAACATTCTAAAAAGTTACAAGAGAATTTTAAAAAGTAACAAAACACGTGTATCACCGACATAGAATCACAATAATAGAGAAGAACATGCAGATGGAAATAAGAGAATAATTTTTAAGTACAAAAAAATCTATCTCAAGGGGGAACCTCTACAACAAGGGGGAACCTCTACAACAAAAATAATAGAATACACCATAGAAGGATATAATACTAACCCTACCTCCTATATATACACTATATATGCTATGGGGATCATCTAAGTTGGCCCTATTAATAATATAAAACAATATAAATTTTTATATGATACAATTAAACTTTATGTAAGCTACAAGTTCACCAAATATATTTTAATACATTTTATAGGGTAAAGACATTATTTCATGTCTTAAAAAAGTGTTGTCCTCGAAATTTGTCATATGTGGATGCTTCTATAATAATTCTTCATTGTCCCATATTGTATCCTCTATAGAAAATTTATTCCACTTGATGAGATAATCGGTGATCTCCTTTTCTCTATCCTTTTAAATTGATTCCATATTCTCTCTTTTGGATCTAAGATAGTTTTTCATTCTTCATTGAGATCATGCAATTTTTTTTGGATCGAATCTTCTATCCGAAACTAGAAACATGAAATACCAAGTAAATATTTTTTAAATTAAAGCAACTTTGGTTGGTGGTGAGTATGTTCCTTGACAACTCAAATTTTTGTTTATACCTTCAAGGAAGAAGTGACGAATGACCATCAGTAGTCATAAAATACCACAAGTGGAAACATTTGGAAGAAGTTTCTCTACTCATCAATTCTCTTTCTTTGGATATCCTCAACAATAAGTTAATAATTTTCCACCCTTTATTCAAGATCCAATGGTATTTTCACATTAGGGAATCATAGCTAGTTTCTTAATTATTCTAAAAGGTTGTCACGATATTTACCAAAGTTTCTTTGATGTTGTTCAAAAATTATATGATTGTGCTCATATTGGTTTTCTTGTTATGAATCTCATTCGGAGATGGTCACTATATCATCTACTAAAGATAATTACATAGTATAAGATCCATTGAGTCTCATTTAAGACTCCATCTCTTTTTCAAAAACAATTTCCTAGGGTGATTGAACCCTTTCCTTTAGGTTTAGTGTGTGGTCCTGCTATGAAACAATTTGATAGTGCATTATTTGACTCACATCTTTGGAAAAAAATTGACATAATGATATTGGGATTCCATCAACATTGAATATAAAAGCACATATAACAAATCCCAAAGAAAATTTAGCAATCTTTTTGAAAATGTAAAGAAATCTTTATAATTCGAAATGAAGTGTGGATTGAATTTATGAAACCCCAAAATCATGATATCTTGCTAAAAATGATCACAAAAATATAGTAATAGGAATCTAACCTTTTTAACATAATTATCATGCATTTATATAAAATAACAACGTTTTATGTTATACACAACCCTTAAAAGTTAGAGTTTCAACCCTACTTATGCCCAAATTAAAGATTCGATACTAATTGTAATGAAATTACTCTATCAACAAAGTATAATAAAAATAATAGAACACAATATGACATAAATAAGAGAAAAATATTGAAGCATATAACTAAGTCTCTTCAAGGGGAGTTCTCTACAACCTTATAATGAGAAAATATATACCATATGATGATCTACTACCAACTCTATCTCCTCGTATATACTTTACTTATGTTATGGAGGCCATAAAGGTCAATTCTACCAATAATATGAAACAATATAAATGATTATATAATATAATTTAAGGTCACACTAGCCACAAGTGAGTGACACAAATCCCAATACACACTATAATGTAAAGGCGTATCACCAAAATGGTAAAAATAAACTGGGGGATCACTTTTGTAAGGTGGCATATAATGCGTGTGAATACACAAGCGGTAATAATTTTTTTACATTTTTTATATATTTATATTAGTATAAATATGGGTAGTAGTTTAAAATGGGGCTCCAATAATGAGAGTAAGTAGTGGTATGTCCTAAAAATAAAAGGTAATATTTAGAATCCCATAATCACACATGTTTAAGATATTTTCTATCAAGTGCTCCTTCTCCATATGAGAAATATGATGATCCGATACAATGAAACCAAAATAAAAATCACCACAATTTAGGTAAAATAAATCATTTAATTGGGTTGCATTATCAAAATTTGATATTATATAATTAATTTTAATTTTTCTTGAAAATTAATTACATTATAAAATCAATTACTTAAGTAGGCTATAATTTTTAAAGGAAAGGAATAAAGCATACAAATTTCTAAATCTAGAATTATTAAAATGTTAAATTTCTATTTGCATTGAAAATACCCTTGATATATGGATGTACAAGGTACTAACTAATTAGATTTATGAACTCCTATATGTGATGTTAGTTGTGAAGAGTGAAAGGATCCACAATTCAAGGAAAATTTGGAGTGGATCATTGGTTTTCTTTCCTATCAAGCAAGAAAAAATATTTTGAGAGGGGCGAATGGTAGAAAGATAGGAAGGGAATGTTTTAGATGTGAAATATTAAATGGTGTCATGAGGTATTAGGGAGTGTAAAGATCAAGAAACAAGTGCATGAGTGTATGATCAGAATGAGTGTAATAACTAGAAATCGTACATGAAGTATACGATATGAATGCCGAAAGGGATATAGTGAAGAAGTGAAACAAAAATAAGAGGAATAATGGGAAAGGAATGGGGTGTAGAAAATGACATTTGAGGGTGGAGAAGGGCATGACAAAGGAAATATGAATGGAAGATGCTATGTGAAAAAAACCTCTACAAAGAGCACAACATGTTTGTTAATCGCAAGGAGAAAACCCATGGTGCGGAAGAAATCAATGAGACTATAGAGGGAGATATCAAAAATGCAAGTAGTAGATGGAAAATATTGCTGGCATCGCAAATAAATGTTTGAATTTATAGGTCTTGAGTTTATTAAGTTGTTAGAAAAAATATAAATGTAAGGTGAATTTGAATGCATGTTTCACATGTGTCATGTTAGGGACATGAAACCACAGAGTGTACCTTGAATGATTAGGTAGAGATATCATGCAAAATTTAGATTGGTATTTTAATCCAACTATTATGTTAACAATCAAGGTAGTGCAATATTCACGCTAGTGTAATTTACATCTAAAGGTGAGAAATAATAAAGGGAAAATACCACATGTTCCTAATTTAGAACCTGACCGTAATGACTAATTTTTACAAAAATTTTAGCCTCTTTACCAAGTTGTAAGGTCAAGTAATTGTAGGGAGCAAATGCATAGCCATGTATCGATAGTTGACACCTTCCAATGATTGGTCATACGAGTCAAAGGTAGATTAAGGATTTGAAGTGCATGGCCCACATGTTTTCAACGGATCATATTGTTCATACCCAAATAATGTCTGCTATCTGTGCTTCAGTTAAGCATTTCAATCTCATAAAGAGGACATAATAAAATTAGGGGAAAATCACAAAGTTTAAGGGTTTGAAACCCAGGTTGAATGGATGCATCCTTAAGTAATTTGGAGCCTCCGTTTAAAGTTGTAAGCTCAAGTAAGTGCAAGAAAAAAGATGACAAACTAACAAAAATCCCTAATTGAGTCACATGAGAAATTAGGAATTCATATTAGTGAAAAGTGTGTTTTATTTGTTAATCAAGTTTATTTTTTTATTTCATGGCTTCAAGGTTTTCGCATGGACAAAATTTAATTGGATAGGAAATATGTAGACATGGATGGATTATTGTAAATTATAAGATGGGAAATTATATACCTACATGCCCCACACCTATTCCATGAAGCATATTGTTCCTTCCCAAATAATTTCTACCATATGTGCTCCACTTAATCACCCAAGGTCCCAATTCAAGACCTAACCATGCTGCTTACTTTTTGTAGCACTTTGCGAGACATTTCCTTTGCATTTTTAAGCTCAAGGAACAATAGTGAAGTAGGTGATGTAGGAACAATAATTTATAATTGAGGCCGCTTGAGGAATGGATGTATGAGGTAAAATAAGATGTTATCGACAAGCTTAATTGTGTTATTTTGTCATTTTTCATTTTTATGGTGGAAAGGTTTTTCGATTGCATGAAACTTAGTGTGTTAATTATTTGAAATAAAAGTGCATATGATGCAAAATATGTAGAGGAAAATATTTTGGAGATCTAAAAAAGAAAAGAGGGATCAATTAGTACTTGCTAATGTCAATATTTGTTTGCAATTTCACAAATAAATGCAAGGGGAATTCACTTATGTGTTTCAAGGGTTAATTTAGAAATAAGTAAATGTGGTGTGGACCTAAAATTACAAGGTAGGGGTTGCATAAAAAATTACAATTAGGGCTTCCTTGTGGATATTAGGGAAACAAACAAGGTTTGTCTCTAGTCGTGAGGCATGTAGATTTTCTCCAAGTGTGGTTGATGTAAGTGAACTCTACAAGGAAACATAAAGGGTGATGCAATGTTCTTGTGGCCAAGATGATGCTTACATTTGGGAGGGAGGTCTGTCGAGATTGCAACCTAACAACTGACATTACTCCCTTTGGATCAGGTAGCAAGGATGCATAAAAGGAATGTTCAAGGAAGACTAAGACGTGAATTGAAGGTTAAAAATAAAAACAAATTACGTTATCCATATTTTCATCTCCATCTCACATGCATTTTGCACATGAATGCAATTTGCGTTTAAAGGGATGAAAATATAAGAAATGAGGAAAAGCCAATAAACATCAAATTTTAGTTTCAAGCTTGAGTATTTGTATGGGAAATAGGTGATGCTTAAAAATTCATTAATAATTGAGTCACTCTAGTAGTTGGTCATATGAGTGAAAGGTGTATTTTATTTGTCTTTTGAAAGAGGGATTTTAAAATAAAAACATGAGAATTAAATACATTCATGTCCCACACCTATTCCACGGCTTTGTAAAAATGTGGGAGTTAAATCATATCATGTCTCACACCTATTCCTTGGTTTAGATTATTCCTAACTAGATAATTGACAATTGCATTTGTACAATGTAATGTGAATCCCAAATGGTATAAATTATTTGTTTCGGATGGATAGTTATTACTTTTGTAGTTGATGTTGATAATGGGTGTCATTGATTTTTAAGTGTAGAAATATAGATGAACCACTTCATTTTAAGGTTCCATATCTACATTTCAAACTTGTTACAAATTCATACATATACATTTGCAAATCTCATCGGAGTGGTAGCGTTTTTTGACTATTTTATTTGTACTAAATATAAAACTATATAAAAATTTAACACTGTGGATTTCCAATGGGAAATACGCATAAGAGGTAATGATTTGAGGATAGAAAAATTGCATTTTTTGCTGAAGGAAAAGAGTATTAGTTATATGGAAAAATACAATACGTTCACATAGTATACAAGGATGCAAATACGTACATAACAAAAGTGCAAGTAATTTTCATTTATTTTCTTAAAAGTACTTACAATCCATATAGTAGTAGGAGGCAATAGTATGTCAGTGTATAAGGAAATACAATAGTTTTCTTTTGAAGCAGGGAAAAAAGTGAAACATAGATATGAAATAAGCAACATAGCAGTGATAGTTCAAAGTATAGAATGAGATGGGTGAGGGTGTAAAGTTTGAAAGGATGGGTGCATTAGAAATATTTGCGTAAAGAAGGTTATGGAGGAGTTTCACTATTATCCACTTTCTTTGAAATAAGGATAACACATTTCAATCTGTTGTTTCCGCAATATGTCTATTTTTCAGGGAAAGAGTGAAACAATATTCGTTTCCGATGACATTGTTGTAATTTCACTAGTAGCATCTTCATCTATACACAATAGATGGAGGTTACTAACTACAACACCCATGATTGACTCAGTTGTCTCATCAAAAGTGGTAATCGATTATAATTCTCTTGTTGGTTCCTTTAGATTGATCCCGAGTGCATATCTATAATCATAGTTCTCAACTTGTACATTGCTATTCAAACATAACCATAAACCATTACCATTCTCTCTCACCTTTTTCCTGCATTGTTTGTCACCTTTTTGAAGAGGACTTGAATTGTAAAAATGATTTCCATGTTGATATTTGTGATTTATGTAGTAACCATGGCCCATTCATTTCTCTCAGTGTTCCCCATCTGTATGACCGACAAAATCATTATTACAGAGGTCAATCTTTTTGGAGGACCCAAAAATTTTTGTGTGATAGAGGGCGCTAGAAGTGAGTAGTCATAAGAATGAACCCAACCATGGAGTGTATTAGTTTATGAAATCATAGGGTTGATGTAACATTTGGTACTTGAAGCAGTTGTCAACTTAGGTCCCATTGAAATTGGAGAAGCAAGAAAATTTCAAGGTAAGGACCGAAAGAGGTGGTATAGAAAGCATGTCTTCAATTTCTTTGCTTATATCATATAAGTGTTGTCCCCATAATGTGATAGTTAGACTGAATCTTGAAATTTCCTTTATTTCTACATTTTTTCTCTTTGTTTTAGAATTTTCATGCCTATGAATTGTTGATCATGGTGACATTGCAAGAACAATTCCAATCAAATCAAATGTAGAATCGATAACGCTTATAGGTATGTCCTTGATTTTGGTGAAGTGAAAGTGATGGGAAGGTATTGCATCCTCATTTGACATGAGTGGAGTTATGGTTGATGATGGTTGCGGGAAAATCTCCAAAGCATTGTTCAAATGGTTGTAACATAGATTTACATCAGTAATCCTCCCCATCTTCCCATTGGAAATTATATATAGCTTCCCATTTTCAATCTGCTCATAGAATGTTTTGGCGACCTCATTGAAATAGGTAATGTGAATTTCCACTCCATCCTGATCTACAAAATCAAACATAAACACGGAACCATCTCCCTTGGATTGTGATATTCACGACGGGTTTTTTTTTTTTGCTAGGGCACGACCCTATATGGACCACATGCACATAGATGTATTCTCTCTCACCTTTTTCTGCATTGTTTGTCACCTTTTTCAAGAGGACTTGAATTATAAAAATGCTTTCCATGTTGATATTTGTGATTTATGTAGTAACCATGGCCCATTCATTTCTCTCAAAGTGTTCCCCATCCGTATGACCGACAAAATCATTATTACAGAGGTCAATCTTTTTGGAGGACCCAAAATTTTTGTGTGATAGAGGGCGCTAGAAGTGAGTAGTCATAAGAATGAACCCAACCATGGAGTGTATTAGTTTATGAAATCATAGGGTTGATGTAACATTTGGTACTTGAAATAAAGTGTCAACTTAGGTCCCATTGAAATTGGAGAAGCAAGAAAATTTCAAGGTAAGGACCGAAAGAGGTGGTATAGAAAGCATGTCTTGAGTTTCTTTGCTTATATCATATAAGTGTTGTCCCCATAATGTGATAGTTACTTTGAATCTTGAAATTTCCTTTATTTCTACATTTTTTTCTCTTTGTTTTAGAATTTTCATGCCTATGAATTGTTGATCATGGTGACATTGCAAGAACAATTCCAATCAAATCAAATGTAGAATCGATAACGCTTATAGGTATGTCCTTGATTTTGGTGAAGTGAAAGTGATGGGAAGGTATTGCATCCTCATTTGACATGAGTGGAGTTATGGTTGATGATGGTTGCGGGAAAATCTCCAAAGCATTGTTCAAATGGTTGTAACATAGATTTACATCGATAATCCTCCCCATCTTCCCATTAGAAATTATATGTAGCTTCCCATTTTCAATCTGCTCATAGAATGTTTTGGCGACCTCATTGAAATAGGTAATGTGAATTTCCACTCCATCCCGATCTACAAAATCAAACATAAACACGGAACCATCTCCCTTGGATTGTGATATTCACGACGGGTTTTTTTTTTTGCTAGGGCACGACCCTATATGGACCACATGCACATAGATGTATTCAATCCACTTATTTAAGTTGGTGTTCTCGTAAAATATATGTTAAGTTGGTTTGCACTTTCATCTATTTATGACAATTGAATGTGTTCAAGAGCATTTTTGGTATTCCGGTTGGAGCACTAATTACCATATGTGTTTCAACAATAACATCCATTTCAATGATAAAAACAATCCTGTGATGGAAAAAAATTGGGAAAAAATTAGAGTTGAGCAACGGATGAAAAAAACAAACTGAAAGAATTCTAATTAATATAGGTAGTTTATATACATTAGTAATCGAAGAGGAGATGATTTTACAATTCACTTTTGATCATTCTAATGCAGAATTTATGTAAGCACATAATGGAGCCTTCTTGTATTGATTTGTTGGTTACATGACTTACAAATTTGGAGGGTAGAAGAGTTGTCTAAAAATGTATCCCATGTGAAAGGTCAACACGATGTTGGACACCCAAGTTGAGATTAGACCTTAGGGAGGAAAAGTGTAGTATATGAATTGTGGAGTCAACATTGGAACCTCCCTCAATTAATTGAGAAATTCCTTCGCGTGTCAAAGTTATTTCCATGGGAACTAAAAGATGCTCGAAATAGTGGGAGTTCTGCAAATATATAGTGGAAAATGTAAACTTGTAGTGCATTCAAACATGAAATGAAGGATGTGTTTAGAAAAGCATGCATTTCTAAACAACAAGAACCTTTAAAGTTTGCTTACTTATTCCTTTATATGTTCTAAAAAATGCAAACATGAAGTCTAACCCTTTAACAATTCAATATGTAAAAAAGTGATATAATGTACAAAGCTTTGCATGAAAACAACTAAAAATTACATGGTTCTTTCTCAACATTTTAAAACTATATGTATTTGTGTGAAGATATAATGAAGAACACATTAAAAATACATTGTTTTGGTTTAGATAAAGAAGCGTATAATTGTAAAATGGAAAAATTGTACATGTATGTTGAAAGTTAGACTATGTGTTCCATATGTTTCGCCACAATCTATACATGCATTTATTTGAAACAAATTATAAATTATTTTGTTAATAAAATAGAATGGAAAAAAATAAGAACAATATGTATACTTTAAGTAAGAAAACTATAGGTATTTGTATGGATATACAATGATAAAGAAATTAGAAATGCATAGTTGTTGGATTACAAAAATGAACATGTGTTCAAAAAGTTTAATTCTCTATCGTATGATATATCGCCACAATACATACATGGAATTATTTGGAATGAGTTAAATTTTGTTTCAAAAATAATTATAAACAAACACTTATAAACTAACCAATACAAGCTATTTTTTAAAATCAAATTTCTTTCTTTTTCTTGTGCAATCTTCTTTACACATTTCTTGTATTTTTTTCCAGTTGTAGATGCCTCAATTGGTCTTCCCATTCTCCTCAATTTGTGGGGTGGTTCATATTTTAGTGCATCTTCGTTAGAATCATAAATCAAGAAGATACCTCATGAATGATCTCCAATTATTTGGAATTTGGAGAGAAAAATTAGGGATGTTGGTAAAAAATGGTGGCGATCTATGATTAATTCAGCCATCACTATTTTTGGTGGTTTCAGTTTCCTGCAATGCAAAACATTAACAAAAAATTGAAGACATTTAAAATCTTTCTCCATTTGTAAGCAAGTGCATAGTTAATGTCAAGACCATTGTAGGGAGGGGAATTTTGTTTCTAGTCTGCATCATATTAAACTGGAGAGGGAAAATAAGTATGTTAATGCAAGAATATGTTCTTAGGTATGACGGAAACTTTAAAAGCATCCTCATTGATTATTCTAATGTACAACTTGGGACTCTTGAAATGGCCTCATTGGGAATGAGCCCTCAAGCACATAAAAATCGTGCCATTGATGAAGGCACAAGCCCCACACGTCACTTCAGAAAAAGGATTGGAGCCAACTATAAATATGGATGAAACAACCAAAAGAAAATAACACTAAAGCACTCTACAATATTTTTTTTGTCCATAACATGTAATAAACAAAAAAAATGAATAAATACATCAATCAATATTAAAACCCACTTGAAATTCGTTTAGAGACAACAATCTCTTTATTACCTAGGAGAAAAAAATCATAGATATCCTACAAAAAGCAAAATAAGAAGTTAATAAAACTAAATGTATCTACGAAATATTATGTACACTAACACGTAAAAGGCAATGACATCCAAAACACAAATAACAAGCATGCAAAAATGAAAAAAAAATAATCACTACAATAAGAAAACTTTGGCTGATTATGAAACTAATAAGAAAGAGAAATTTAGTTCAATTAAAACTAAAGTAAGTGAAATAAGTGAAATATATGTAATAGGTAAGTGCAGCAGAAAATATGGTTCAATTTATTTAACAAGATCAAAAGAATGGCAAAAAAGAGTAACTCTAAATTTTAAATAACTTCCACACATGAATTAGAGAAGCCAAAATCTCATTAATCATAAGTGAACGCAAAAACATCACATTAATATACTAACCTAATATTAATCTAACAATATTGTATAATATCTAATATATCTAACAATTTCCTATATTTGGTCAAAATGGATATTGATGATCACAAAAATATGCATAAACAACCAACATACATGGTAAATTTTAAGTGGGTTGAAAAAATGTTACCAAACTAATGTAAATAGAAGTAAAATTCTCCATTTCTCACCATCATCCATTTTTTAATATGTTCTCTCAATTGAGGTTTAGAAGCTATAAGCCTACGGAAAATTGATGACAAGTACTTAACATCACTTACACCACAATTTTGTGTTATGTTTTTATTCTCAGGTAGAGATAGAATAATCCCATATCTCAAATATTTTCTTAATCTTTTGTACTTTTCCTCGGGTATTTATCTACTACATTCTTGCTAGAATAGAAGCTCTAAAAAAAATTTCCTTCAAACTTCTAACAACATTGAAACTACCCATTGTTTATTTGTTTTCCTTGCCAATAAATTGGGAAGAACATCCAAAGGCACTACTTAAGCATGTACATATTAGGAGTATGCTAATTCTCAACTAAATTTATAGCTAAAATTTAGAATATTTTAGATCTGTCCCAAAAAATTTTAAAGTCAAATTTCTAGCTTATTTCATAATCTGAATACTACATAGTACATACTTATAGTTGTATGAAGTCAATTTATGATCATTAACTACACCGGTAAAATGTTTATAAATTTAGATTTGGAATATATGTTATGCATATATATAAATCGTAGAATACATGGCCTTATGATGGTACAAAACCACAAGTAATGGGATATGTCATAACGAAAGCAATATTAATGTAAGTTGATCTCTTGTGGGTGATAATATCTAAAGCAAATTGCCTTCACACTTGTAACAACATTGAAACTGCCCATTATTTATTTGTTTTCCTTTATAATAAATTGGGAAGAACATCCAAAGGCACTATCTAAGCATGTACATGTTAGGAGTATGTTGATTCTCAACTAAATTTATGGCTAAAATTTAGAATATTTTAGATCTATTCGAGAAAATTTGAAAGTCAAATTTCTAGCTTATTTTTGAAGCTGAATACTACATGGTACATACTTATATGAAGTCAATTTATGATCATCAACTAAACCTGTGAAAATGTTTATAAATTCAGATTTGGTATATATGTTATGCATATATACAAATCCTAGAATGCATGGCCTTATGATGGTACACCACGACCCCAAGTAATGGGATATATCATAACGAAAGAAATATTAATGTAAGATGATCTCATATGGGTGATAATATGACTAGTTTAAACTCAGATGGTATTGCCAATGGGATTCAAGGAGTAGTACAAGATGCTGAAATTCCAACATATAATCCAACTCATAGTAGCTTTTGCTTACAAAAATTTGATGCAACTCTGTGAAAATCAATCCAACCAAATTCAAAGGTTTTGCCACCCTTTATTCCACATGTCTTGTTATGGGTAACAAAAGATATATTTATACAAAAATATAGGTAGAACAATCATATACACGTATTTGAAATACATGCTTATAGTCATAATACAAGAAAAAAATCAGATGGTACTACCAATGGGATTCAAGGAGTAGTCCAACATGCTAAAATTCCAACACATAATCCAACTCATAGTAGCTCTTGCTTATGAAAATTTGAGGAAACTCTATGAAAATCAATCCAACCAAAATGCGTATTAACTAATCCAACCAAATTCGAGTTGTTGCCACCCTTGATTCCATAGGAATTGTTATGGGTAACCGAAAGATATATCTATACAAAAATATAGGAATAAAAGTAGTATAAAAGTATTTTAAATACATGATTAAAGTCATAATACGAGAAAAACTATAGACGAACAATATTAGCTCGCAAAAAAAGGGAAACTACTATGATTAAATTATTTATCTTTCTTAACCATGCCGATATGGCAATTCTACATGTTTTTATATGGGTGATGGGCATCCTGCAGTGAGCTAAATATGAGCAATATTTTTAGTTTATATTTATATACATAGGTATTTTGTATGACATATTGGATCAGGGATTAAAGCGCTTGTGGGTAACCATTGATGTATATTGGTTTTATTCACTGTCAGTAAACTGTTCAAGATTTGCATTTTTGTAAACATTAAATTTTTCGTATTGCTCATCAACGAAAAGAAAAGATTATAGACCATTGAGATCTTTCATAGAATTCAATAATAGGACAATTTTCTTCATTTTGATATTTTTCTTTCTTGTAAGGATACTAATGAGGCACAAACTAGATACAACTAATATTGAAAACATACAACTCAAAACACTCATAGAGATCATAAAAAGTGAAATTAGATAAAAATCTAAATAACATGAAAACATACCCCTTAAATAAATTGGGACTCTTGATCCAATAATTGAAGGAGACCTATAGTGTCCCCTTCACTTGCATTAGAATGAACAACCTTGATTTCTTGTACAAAAATTGAGGAAAATTAGTACATAGTATTATTTTAAGAGAAAATTCAAAAGTCAAGAAAAATTATTTTGTTAATGCAAAGCTATACCAATATCCTTAGGAAATTTTCTTTCCCAGACTCAAACATAAGACCTCAATGTAGTGAAAATAATGTGGAATGTAGAACAAAATAGAGCTCGATGCGTTTAATCCTTCGAAGGAAAAATTTAATCCTTCTATTAGTTGTTATCGACTATTTAAAGGCTATTGTATGCACATTTGAAAAGAAAATATAAACACAACAAAAAGGGAAACGGGAAAAAAAAATCTAAAAATAAAAGGAAAAAGTGAAAACATTCGAAGTGAAAACATCCAAATTGCCATCAAAATTAATCACCTTGAAAAAACATCCAAAAGGCCGTAAAATTTAACATAGTCACCAAAATGACTAAAGGGACCTTTCCCATAGGGGGAACGCCTTTGGCGTAATAAAGGTTATGTGCTCTACCTTATACAAAAATATGAAAACTTTTCTATACATAATTATGATTAGGGGTTTCAAAAGGAATTAGGATAAGGTTTTTTATGTTTCTATAAGGGAAAAGAATAAGGTTTGTCTTTAGCGATGGGGCACATAGTTTTTACATGCGTGGACAATGTAGGTGAAGTACACCCTAGAATTAAATACTTACATGTCCAACACCTTTTCCATGACTTAGTAAAATAGTGAGAATTAAATCCTTGCATGTCCCGTACATATTCCCTAACTAAGATTATTCCTACCCCAAAAATATGTGATATTTGATCCTCTTTATATACTATTATGATTACGGTTCCATAAAAAATGAGATTAGGGGTTTTATACATAATTGTGAGTAGGATTTATTTATATCCATAAGGGAAAATAATAGGGTTTGTCTCAAGTTGAGAAACACATAGTTTTCAGGTGTAGATGATGGAGGTGAAACCTTGGAAGTGCAAAAGATGATGCAATGTGATTTAGGTGAGAAATATGTTTGGGAGGGAGTTTTACTATGATGAAAACATTAAAACTAAAATTAATCCCAAGGGATCAAGTAATTAGGATGTGTAAAAGAAATGTTCAAGGAAAATGAAGACATGAATCGAAGGTTAGAAATAAAAAAGTGAGAATGTATGCTTAAGTAATGTATGCATAAAAACAATGTACGAATCAAAGGTTAAAACTAAAAATGTGAGAATGTATGCTTAATGAATGTTATGTGCTCCATTATTTTTGTCTCGATCTCGTCCACATTATTCAAATCAATGCAATTTGAGTGAAAGGTATTTTTCATTTACCATTAAAAAGAGGGATTTTTAAAATAATAAGGTGAGAATTAAATAATTAAATGTCTTTCACTAATTCTACGAATTATTTTGTAGAAATCTACTCAAACATCACCTATTCCCCTATAATATTGGGTTTTCCATTTAATGGCCATTTTAAATGTATATTGCATTCATGTGCATAATGAGAATGAGTAAAAAGGTGAATTGTCATGCCATCTAAATTCTAGGAGATGCCAAAAGTATAGAGGTCTAATGCAAGTCTAAAATTTTGTGGAATGGGTATGCCTCATTCCTTGAGGCAAAAATTACTTAAATGTATCTTAATGTTTCCCCTTCAATAATAAATGATCAATCATTTTTTTTGGGTAACTCTTATAATAACAAACATAAAACTCAAGATAAGATAAGGAGACTTGAAATAGAAAACAATGTTGAATCACAAATAAAAAATCACATTCCAATTGCCTACAATACACTTCTTTATAGTTTTCTTATTTGTTATCCTCAAACTGTCATGTTGTTGATGCATTTTTAGAGATACATTGAGTGAGCATATTTCTGGATACACACTTCCATACAATTTAACAAAAAATAATAACCTACATTACAATATCTATTTAAGGCCTAAATATAAGAAATTAAAAAAGTTGAGCAAGATTAACAATGAAAAAACACTGACCTTCAAGAAAGGAATATACTTGGAATAAGTTCTTCAAACTCGTCAGAAATGAAGAGACACATAACAAATATTTGAGGTTTACATTGAGATCATGAGGATCCTTTGGTGGGATAAAAAAAAGAGCCTTAACTCAACATCACTTTCTACACTAAAATAGGTTTGTGCCGAGGGCTTTTCCTTGCTAATATCTTGTACATAATGTGTAATATTAAAATATTAAGCATTAAATAATGAACTTGGAGCCACCCTAAAAGGGGAAAGTGGGGAAAGGGTTCCATTGAATAAGGTTGTAAACACCAATGCTAGCGATGCGCCAAACTATCACCACATTTGAATGGGTGAAAAGGAAACAATCTATGTCCCAAAATGTTGGAATGAATAGGGACACAAATATCACATGGGAAATTACAAACATGTACCTTGTGTCAAACTATTTCTAGTGAGTCCCCTAACAAATAAAAAGATAACAATCATTTTCCTACTCTAAAACCAAGGTTTTAAATGTTAGAGGTGAAATTGGAAAAGGATGGAGTTTAACATTAGTCAACATACATCATGTTGATAGAATCCATGAGCAACACTATATGCTTTAGTTCCCTCTCTTTAAGCCTCACACATGGTGTATGTATAAATATACGACATTATAGCTAAAAAAAAATATATAACAAAATTTAGATCCAAGCCACTATATTTGCTGCTCCTTCTATTTTTACTATTATACTTGCAGAGCAAAATCATCCTTGCACTCTGCACCCATCATATAAAATAGTTGAGATTATATTTTTAAAAATATGATATTTTAGTCATAGATTTTTTTTTTCAAAAGATCAAGGATTGTGCGTGTGTGTGTGTTTCTTACATTTAAAAGTTTTCCCAAATTGATAACATGGATTCAATGATGCCCAAAAAGAACCACCGACAGTGCCCACAAATGTAAATTATTTTACAAACAACCAACCAAAAAATCGATTCTTACTAGAAATTACAGGTGTGAGAAAACCGTAGTCAATAACCATGGACATTATGTGCCACAAAAGTAGTAAAAACCCATTGAAAAACTCTGGACACTTTTTTAAAAGTGATATTTTGAGAACCCACATTCGATGCTCTATCGGCACTATAGATCAATATCTACTACACTAAATCTTGGTGGTTGGGTAAAAAGGCTTATATTCACATGTCTATAGAACAAGGAATACAAAGAAAAAGTCCAATCTGTAAAACAATTTGCAAAAGAAGACAAATGTAAACCTAACAATATTTGACCTAGCGGAACCTCCATAGAAACAAAACAAACAAATTTTAGTATCTTCGCTATTTTCATTTGCAAGAAACATGATAAAATGTATCAAAGGCATTTGCAACCTATCATGACAAGTTGTTTCTTCCCAAACAACTGTAAGAGTCTCAAATGTCCTGTAACCACATATTTGTTTTGTTTTAGGTTTTTTTATCAAAACATTATGACCCACCTTTTACATTTTTTTCACAAATTTAAGGCCCCAATCATGTCGTATTCAATTTACTATAATTTTATCTCTCTCTTTCGTAGATACAATGGAAACACCTCAGGTCTATGGGTATACCTATTTTGAGGTGAGTCTCTGGTATCAAGGCCGGTTCCTTATTGATGTATCCTAAACTGATTTTTTGGGGTTTAAGGGTAAAAGATGACTATAAAATGAAATTAAAATTGAGGTGATACACCAAACTTGTATGAGGTCTTTGACTGAGTACATGCACAATTGATATGGAATGAATTTCTGATGCACAAGCCAACAGTTTTCTAAAGATAATTAAGGGTAAACACTTTGATGTATTGAGGGATAGAATCACAACAATACTACTAAGTTACACATACACATTAATATCATGTAGAAATATTGAACTTGTAATAGGGTAAGATGATTAATAGGGAATTAACATTCACAAGATTAATGGAAACATACACAAGACTACAAATAATTGGAAAGGTAGAAAATACTTCACATTCAAAGGGAAAAATTGGTAGAAAATTGCTTCAGCACTCATGTATCTAAAAATTCCTCTCCTTGTGCTTTGCCAAGGCACACAATATATAGCAAAATTGATTCACCCACCCTTCCTAAAAATAGACTAGGGTTGTACTCACCCATGCATCCTATTTTTATCCTTTATTTATTAATAAATAAAGGAATAAAATAAAGAAAACTAATAGAAAGAGGCATTAATAGCCTTTGATTACATCATAGTCAAACTATAGTTGACTATCCTATTTTTAAGAAAAAGCATAGGTGAATAATGCTAAAAATAAACCTTGCTTGATAAGAAAGTCTCCTTCAAGGTGCATGCAAATTTGTCTTCTTGTTGTTGATGTGACATCTAAAATTTTGATCCACTTGTCCCCTTGGATGCACATGCAAAAGTTGATCTCTGTGTGTGAGTAAAGATAATCCATTATTTACAATATTTTGCAAAAATAACTCACTCAAGTATACATCTTGATGGGGACCACCTTTAAGATCAGGCTCTGAAATTGACATTCCCTTTGTCCCCTAGTGTGGTAACATGATTTCTTTTGCTATCTTTTAAATATATCATTTGCAAAATACAATACTTTTGTTTCTGTGCTAACTCCATGTGGGGACCACTCTAGATAGGTGCACATGTATTTGTTGAGTTTGGTCTTCTTGTAGACTTGGGACATTGCCATGGTTTTAAACATATATATGTGGGTAACTTTTTAAAAGGCCACCATGCCATACTCGGACACCTTTGATTAACACATGACCATGGTGATTACTTGTCGGCTTTTGAATATCATTGCATATTATATTTTTCGAATTTTACATGGTTTGATGGCAATGATTATGGTTTGATTTTATATGGAGAAAATCATAAGTCAACATGCATAATTTAAATAAAGTCTGGTCCCTCCGCCATGATGACTCACCCCTTCACATTTTGTGCATGGCACTTTACATTAAATATTTTGGCCACTATGATTGGCTATGGCCTATGATTTAGGTTAAGATTCTTGTGAACCATTGATCTTGATCTTTATTTAGGGTTTCACTTGGATTTTAATGTGGTTGTTGGCATTCTAATCATCATAGTTTGCTTTGAATACTATTGATTGTTTTTAAATCATTGATCTCTTGTATTGGACATCTTAAGGCTATGATCTTTGACTCGTGGTTAGGGTTTTGACTTGGAGTTTAGCGTAGTAATTGGTATCTTACCATGGTGACTTGCGTTGAAAAATGCCTCGATCCATCATCCATCGATTTTGCACGGACTTGATCTCTGATCGTTGATCCTAACTCCTGGTTGAGTTAGATTATACCAAGGTTAGTGGGTGAGTTGAAAAGTACCCGAACTCCATCATTTGGTCATTATTTTTTCTTGCTTTGAATGGTGAAGCCCTAGAAAATTTGTTTCAGATCACCATTATTTGATCTTTGAGTTTTGGGACTCTGAAACTTGGCCTCTATGAGTCTGTGAAGATTTTGTGAGTGAAAGTGTTTGATCTCTCCACCATTTTCATTCTATGAAGCTCTTCTTCTTTAGTAGATCGATTCTCTCAGCTCGGTTGCATCTATATTTTCTGTGATTGTTTCTTGTGAGCTCGGCTCTTGGACTCTTTGCAAGGTTTTAATGGCCACCGTTATTGATTATTTTGATTTACTTGGTTATGTGATGTCTTTGTGGCCATGAGGGCTCGAACACTAGTATTTCTCTGCTCATTTTAAGTTTTGGTTGTTTGGCCTCTATGGAGGAGTTCATGAGCTTGACCTCCTTGAGTTTTTTTCATGGCCATGATATCTTATTCTTTCAGGCTCTATTAATTCTTTCTGAGAAAGAATCAAGCTCAGATTTTTTGCAAAAGAGTTCTCTTCTTCTATAGTGGAGAGCTCTGTGAGGTTTCTCTGTAGACACCATCTCTTTTCTCTCAAGCTCTGTAGATTTGGCTTTCAAAACCCTGGTTGGAATTCAAGGCTGAGTTGCATTCTTCATTATATTCACTCTGTTAGAGTTTTTCGAGAAAGATTTGTGGTGTTTTTGCCCATGAGTGGTTATAGGTGAGCTAATTTTTCTCTTGCACATGTACACTTCTATTTTCATTTTCTTCCTTGGATATGTCACTGAAAATCTTGAAAATATTTGTGGGTTATGTGATTTCTTGCTCCTACTTGACTCCCGAGTTCAAAACTTCTCATGGGCATATGGATTTCTTGCTTCATCATTCAGTTGCTTGAAAGTTTTGACTATTTGATTATAAATGGTGAGTTCTTGTCTGTTACTCTGATTTTGATATACCCATTAATGGGTTTGCGATGAAAACTAGGATATGTATTTTTCTTCTTCTATTCTACAACCTGAAAATAATTTTAATGGGGATGATAATTTGAAACTTGAATCTTTCTTCAACTCGGATTGCATGCAATTTTGATTCAATGTTTTTTATCGAATTTGTAATATAAAAATATACTAAGATAAGATACACCTAATTATATATATATGGACCTACGCTTCGAAATTTGGGCATTCACTTGATGATACCTCGTAGTATTGGCTCTACCCAAAATATATATGTGTGAATATTTTATTTTGAACTTTTGTAGCATCTTTACCATAATAAATGATTTGTTTTTAGTAGTGCACTTTCAATTGCTGAAACGCTGTTATCCCTTCATGTTTCCTTGATACATTCCTTGGAGGCTATTCTGATATATGCATATTTTGATCTTTTATAGCTCTCCACGTTGTATTAATATGAAATTTCTATTTTGAGATTGCCTCAGTACTTTGTACTACTCTGCTCTTGACTGAGAGTTGTTTCTTTGTGTTTTCTCCTTGTACTTTGTTTAAGATGAGCTCTTGAGATTTACTTCAAGGTGGTCCCATTAGTAGGTTCTTTCTGAGCTCTAACTTTGGAGCATGTAGTTTAGTTTCTTATTTTCTTAGTTGACCTTAAGAATCTGAAGCTTTGAACTAGAGATATTTGGAAGTTCCTGTATTATGCTTTGTTATCCTTGTAATTGAAAAACTTTGTACTATGTGGCTCTTTGTGCATTTGGTTTCAAGCTTACTCTTGGGCATCAAGTCTATCTTTATAGACTTCGATTTGAAGCTTTATTCTGATGGGTATCTTCTTCTATTTTGATTCAAACTCAGAAACTGGTTCTCCTTGTGGGTTATTCTAGTTTTGTTTAACCATGAATCTTGCATTTAAAATTGGATTTGAAGTATACTGTAGCATATTGTACACTTCCATCATGTCCCAGCGTTTGGGCTCGAGGTCTTGAATCATTTTGTAAATTTGAATTTGTTTGCTTTGCACTTGCAGTTCCTAGTACAAACATCTATTACCATTGATTTCATCTTCTATATTTTTGATTTATTGGATCTTGAGATATCTTCTTGATAGATAGATAGGCTTTCATTTGATTCTGGAAGTTACAATATTAATATTTTGACTATTCTTGATTCCATGAGATCTTTGTACCTTGTATGTGGCATTCTAGAATTTGTAAATAGTTTCTCATTCTTGTTTCATTTGAAAAATGTAATTAAAAATGGCTGAACTTTGTAGTATTATCTTGAAACTTCATTTTATTCAGTTGTTAAGCTAGAATGAAAGATCCAAAGTTCTTCAATTTGATGACTGAAAGTGTAGTCCTATTATTTTCTTAAAATACTGCATTTAATATTCATTACAACTTTAGTATGTATGCTGGAAAATTTAAAATGTCCATTTTACATGGTGAAACCGTGCCAAAATTTTCCCATAATTTTTTCTTTTATTTCTATTTTCAGCTATAATAGATGTACTTTTTGAAAGTTGAAACTACAGAATGTATCACTTTTCCCTTTGAAACTGATTTGTTGTTGGAAATTGAAAAATGATAACTGTTATCTGATTAAGGCATGCTTTTCTTTTTCTTGTATCCCTTATTTGATTTACATACAACATTTAAAGCATGTGTTTAGTTAAAACATCATGAAGGAAAGTTGTAAATGTCCATTTTACATGACGAAGCCCTAGAAAAATTTCCTCATATTTCCTCTTCTCGATTTGTTATTGATGTAATTTTCTCTCTCAAGTTAACTTTAGCCTTTAAATTCTAACTCTTCTTCTTCAGTTGTAATATGGAACATGTAATTTTATCTGCATGTGTCTCCTCTCTTTTGTAATGCAACTTCTTCTATTTCTAGAATAGCTACTAAAATTTGAGTTGCATTCTTCCTTCATTCCATCATGTACTTATTACTCATCTGCTTCATGTACCATAGGATAGAAGTTATTGAACTCTGTAATCTTTATCCATAGTGAGGACTATAAGACATGATTTATTTATTCTTGGCTGCAACCTGTACATGCACACTTGAGAAAATAGTTAGAAAATATTTAGGCTTTTGGCCTCTCTTATGTCCATGTTTTTTTTTTCTTCTCTTTATTTCTTTCTGAGTGAGTAAATCATGTATATTGTTTGATCTTCAAGTAATCTATATCTCCTATTATTAAGAGATCCATGTGCACAAATTAGGACAGTATAGGAATATGGATTAACCCTGAGCTCATAACTGATGATTTTTTCTTTTTTATTTTCAGGTATGGTGCTTTCAACAATGAAGATGAAGAGGGAACAAAGCTGAAGATGAGGATGCATCAACCGAAGGAAAACCTCAAGGCAATGATGGGTTCACTCATACTCCTTTATTTTCTCTTTCATTGCATGTACCTCTTATTTCAGTAGTTGTACTTTACTTTCCAGTTACATCCCATGGCTTGTGTGGGAACATTTGAAATTCCTTATGAATAAAACATTGAATTGTGAAATTGAGTTGTGTATTTATTTCTGCATTTATGCTTTTTGATATGGATTGTATGATGAACTAAAAAACCCAATAATATAATTGAATGTCTTAATCATGAAGGAAAGATCATTAAATAATACCTTGTAACATCAAAAGTAATGAACTCGATTTTCGTAATTTGATGTCATGATTGTCATGATCAAAACCTAACACTTCTTCAAAACCTAACACTTCATCTATTCTACAATTTGGTGTCTTCATCAAGGCAAACACAACTATCCTTGGGCTTTGTGTTCTTTTTTGCTGAAGATAGCATGAAATTGTAGGCTATGTGATCTGTTATGTTTTGCAACAACACACATAGCTGCAGATTTCATGTAATCATTAATTAATTCAATAGTAACAATATTTTTGAAAGAAACTCCCCTAGCTTAGGTATACTTCACCAATGCTATCCATCATAATGAAGTTTTGAGTTTCCCATTTTTGCACAAGTGAAAAAATTGTCAACATTTCTGGTGATCTTTGGGGAAAGCTTACTTGCTAGCTTGTAAACCAGTGCCTTTCTCTTGTCCATTGGGCATGGATTATAAAGCATGTAACCAAAAATATGCCTTCTTGAAGGTCCAACCCTTCCAAAATGAACTAAAACTAGGAAAGGATCTGGTAAACCAAGATCACGTGCACAAATGCACTTATTGAATTGAAAAACATTGCAATGTGCAGGAACTACACTTATTGAAGGGAAATCCTACTCTAAAAAAACACTGTAGGATTTTCAATAACAATGTTTGAGAAACATACCATTCACAAGAATGGGAAGTTCCTCTCCATTCAACCTCAAGAGATGAAAATGTTGTGTTCTTTGCAAGATGAAATCATGTAAGGACCACTCAGATTGTATCAAACTTCGTGTGTCTTCCTGGATTTGCATGATCAACATCCCACTTTAACACAATATCTCCTTCATTGAAGATTCTGAATTTGGATTTCTTATCAAAAGTCTTCTTCATCTATTTTGATTCTTTTCCATGTTTAAATGAGCTTGATCTCTTAGCTCTTGTAATTCCATTAATTCTGCATAACGAACCTACAATGGTTCATTTTCAAGTAGCTCCATTTGATGCAGCAAATCTAATGCGAGTAACTCAACTAAAATAGGCATTCTTGCTTCTCTTCCATAAACAAGCTTGTATGGTGAATTACCAATTGATCTTTTAGGAGTCACTCTATCAGCCCAAAGTGTTAAATTCAACATTAGATGCCAAGCTCTCTGGTTATCTTTGAGTGTTCTTTGATGATCCTTAAAAGATTCTTGTTAGTACTTTCAGCTAACCCATTACCTTGTGGGTAATAGTTAGATGAAGAACTTAGATAAATTCCATGATTAACAAGCCCAATCTGTTACCTTTGCACCTAAGAAATGCTAAAGCATTATCTGATATGATAGTTGTTGGAACACCAAATCTGCAAACTATACCTTCATAAAAGGATAGTATCGAAGTTTCATTAGCATATTTCAAGGCTATTGCTTTAGTCCAGTGTGTAAAGTAATCTGTAGTAGTCAAAATCCACTTGTGTCCTTGTGATGAAGGTGGGTTTATCATGCCAATAAAATCAAGGCCCCACTACATAAAAGGTTGATCAATTGAAATAGGTTGTAAAGGAAAAGAAGCCAAATGTTCATTATTTTCAACAAAGAAAGCACATTTCTTACACTTCCTAATCCATTCAAAATAGTCCTTAAATATATTGGGCCAATAGTAACCAACTTTCATAATTTTTAAGGTTGTGGTATGTGCTGAGAAATGACCTCCTGCAGGTCCTTTGTGGAATTCTGATAATAATTGCTGAATTTTATCATAGTCAACACATCGCAACAAGATTCCATTTATATCCCTTTTGAATAATACACCATCAATGAAAACATAGGGTACAACTTGTAATCTGAAATACCTTCATTTATTCTTGTCCATACCTTCCAGGATAGATGCCATGCTGTAGATAGTTAACTAAATCAGTCATCCATCTTGATTCTGGACTTCTTGAGCAAGTTTAGGTTGCTGATTTTCTAGCTGAACCATAATGTTTGATTGCTGATACGTAATTTCAGCATGCTATTTTGAATCTTCAGGTTTTGCAGTCTGTTGTTTTTCCATATCAGCAATTAGATGTTCACACAAGCCTTTTCCTCAAACTGTCTTTGCAACATGAATATCAACATCATATTCCATGACCTTCATTATCTATCCTACTCTTTTCTCATTCAATTCTTTATTTAACAAGAAAGCTTTCACACTTGGATGAGAAACAAGAACATGAATTTTTTGTTTGAAAGCATGTACTTAAAATTATTTAGCCCTATGACTACTAAAAGTACTTATTTTTCAAGAAATGTGTACCTTGTTTCGTAATCATGCAAGCTCTGTCCAAAGAAAGCAATTGGTTGCTCAACATTTTCATCATTAACCTGAGTTAATATGGTTGAGATTGTTTTAGCTCCTGCAAGTGCATACATTGTAAAATCTTTATCAAAATTTGGATTTGCAAGAGTAGGAGCTTGAGAGATGGCTTCTTTGATTACTTCAAACCCTTCTCTCCCTTCGTTGGTCTAAGAGAAAGTCTTCTCTTTCTTTAACATAGTTGTTAATGGTTTCACCAATGTTACAAAATCTGGAACAAATATTCTAACAAAGTTGATTTTTCCAAGAAAAATTTGTAATGCCTTCTTATGATGAGGTAATGATAGTTGTGATATGGCTTTGATCTAAAAGGATCAATTGCTAAACCTTCTTAGAAACAATATGACCAAGTAATTTTCCTTGATGTATTGAAAAGATAGACTTTAGTGGATTCAAAGATATCCCAAATTGTCTGCATAACTGAAAAGTATGCCTTAGGTGTATTAGATGTTCTTTAATTTTTTGAGAATACAGTAACATCATCTAAATAAACAAGGATGCATTTATTTAACAAGTTGTGAAAATCCATGTCCATTGCACGTTGAAATGTTGCACCAACATTTGAAAGGCCGAAAGGCATTATTTTGTAAGCATAAGTACCCCACTTAGTGGTGAAAGTTGTTTTGTACCTATCCTCTTCTCGGACTAAAAAATTGATTGTATCCACTATAGCCATCTAGAAGAGATAGTCTATCTGAACTAGAAACTGTTCTCAAAATATGATCCATATTTGGAAGTGGGTAGTGATCTTTTAATGAAGCTTTATTAAGATCTCTAAAATCCACACATAATCTGATTTCTCCATTTTTCTTCCTAACAGGAACAAGATTGGCTACCCAACTTGAATGCTTAACTGGAAAGATAATACTTGATTCAATCAACTTAGATAACTCTTTCCTCATTAGAGGCTCTATTTTGGGATTTACAGGCCTCTATTTTTGCCTAACTGGCTTGGAATTTGGCTACAATTCAATAGTGTGTTGTGCTAAACTGGGATCAAACCCTTTCAGGTCTTGGTATTTCCAAGTGAAAACATCTTTAAATTCCTTGCAAAGATTAATAAAAGAATGTTTTTCAGCTAAAGAACATACCTTTCCAAGAAACAATTTTTTTACCTTCATCAACTGAAATCTCCTCATAATTATCAGCATTTGTTGACATCTTAGTCTTGACCTTCCTTAACTAATTGTTAGTGCTAAAGATGTCTTCTAATGTGACCAGACCTTGAGGTAGTTTATTTGTCTTTAACTAAACAATCTGGTCACCATATAAGTGTTGTAATTTATCTTGATTTACTATAGAAAATTCAGCTTCTTCTTTGCTAAAAACCTACAGATTTGATCATCATTTTCAAAAACCTTCCAATTCAAGTCATTATTAGGTATCAAAGGCCTGACAATCAAGCTTTATATGAGGCTAAATTTTTCTATTTTCAATTTGTTCCAGCACTTCAAAACTAGCACCAATTGTGGCAAGTCTATTTGCATGCTTATTTTTTTTCTAGGAATGGATTATGATGTTAATAGCTTCAAAATATTCCATTAAGTTTGAAAATCTATGTTCTGTAAGACTTCATTAATGGATTCTTACAAACATTGAAATTTCTTACTTGATTGATAACCAACTCAAGAATCACCAAAAATTTGTAGCATGCTAATACCTCTCTTTCTAGCCCAAAGTAAGCCATGAATTAATGCTTTGTATTCAGCTACGTTGCAAGTGCATGAAAATTAGAGACTCAAAGATGAGAAATACCTTTCATTTGTTGGGGAAGTGAGCATCAAACCTACTCCTTGTCCTTTCTTGTTTTAGCTCCATCGAAATGAAGCTTCCAAATCCCTTCCATTGCATTTTTGTTTTGGACAACAAGGGAATTGGTGTATTTTCTTCATGTAAGCAATACACACCAAAACAGATGTTCTTCAAATTCTTTGAAAGGATCATGAGCATGTTCTTCATGTGTCTTTTCATCCATAAATAGGTTAGAAACACCATCTAATGCTGAAACATGAGCTATATTATCAAAATTAGACTAGTCTAAGGCTACATAATTAGCTACTACATTAGAAGCATGAGGCTCAATGTGAAATTATGGCCAATGGTTTTGAATTGATAGTAACCTTGGTCCCATAATGAGTAGTGAAAAATAAGAAAGACCAATATGAAGAGAGATAGCCTCCTATCTTTTTGTGAAATCTCTTGATAAACATATAGCAAAGTAAGGAGGTAAGTCTACAACAATAATATCTTGTAGAATGGAAACATTTGGGCAAGCATGCAATGTTACCTCTAGATTTATGATGACACCAACTATATTAGTGACAGTTCCATCCAAGCTATAGGACACTCTTTTTTGTAGGTTCATATTGCAGACCCAATTTTTCGCAATTGCTTTTGGCATAACTGTGCTACTTGCACCATTGTCCACCATATAGTTATGAACAAGATGTTCTCCAATAATCAGTGATAGATAAAATGGTGGTGGCTTCTTGATGTCATGAGCATTTAAGACTTTTTGAACCATCCATTTAACTTCTTTGATGTGGTCTTGTTCCATTGTTCCAAGGACCATGTCTACTTTTTGGACTTCCTTTTCTATTGTTTTAGAAGAAATTTGCAGCTTAGCTAGTTCATGAGAAAGTAAATCTTGTTGTCTGGAATACTTAGAGCATCCCACATTGAGATGTTAACATTATGCTTTTTCATTACATCAACAATGTTAAAAGAAGCAATAGTTTTAGAGACAAATTCTATTGTTTTAGCATAGGCTTTGGTAAAAACGATTCTGCTTCAACTACTTTTGATATCTGAGGTATAAATAACCTTCTTGGATCAGGCTGTAGCTGTTTTTGCTGTTCTTTACCAGCTATAACACCTGTTGTTTTTTTAGGAACAAATGCATTATTAGCTGGTTTTGGGCTTATAGTTGTTGTTTTATTAGTGATAGTAGGTAGAACAGGCCTATTCTACTTTTTACTCTCTTATGACCTTTTCTTGAGCCCTAGTAGTAACTGCAATGAAATCATCCTCACTAAAATTGACTAAATTCTTTAGGTGCCTTTTGAACCTGAGTATCTTGCTTCCCACCCTCCATTTGAGGCATGAACAATGTCTCAGATTGAGGTTGTGCAACAAGACTTATGTTCAGAAAAGCATTTGGGCAACTTGCAGCTGAATGAGGTTGATTACAAGGTTGACACCACTCTTTTCCATAGCCATATTAACTGGGACTAAAGCATTAGATGAACTAGGAGCCTTTGGGTCAAATTGCCTTTGTTGATAAGGCTGCCTATAATTTTGATTATGTTGGTAAGGCTACCTATTTTGTTGGTTTAGCTGATTTTGTTGATAAGGAGCCTGATAAGGTCTGCTAGGTAATGCAAGCCTATTCTCGATTGAAGTCATCTTATTCCCATAGTCTACAAAGATTTAAATATATCATCTGATGGGGCTGAAACAACGGGTTCTATAATTGTGATAGGCTATGGGATATGAGCTAAATCTGCCAAAAAAGGCATTGAAGGCCTTGGTGCTAATTTTCTAGCTTGAATAAGACTATTTTCAGCTCGGATAAATATCATAGGCTACTGGGAGAGTCTCTCCTCCCATAGACTAAATCATAGTTGAAATATCACTGTTTAATGCCCTAAGATAATAAAGAAAAGTGTGATTAGCTTGAGGCTTGACACTTGCTGGAATTCTTTCCCAAGTTCTAGAAAAATAGATGTTAAAACTAGACATAAATTCATTGGGAGATATTTTAATGGTAGAAAGTTGTTCTATGAGAGATAAATGATCTAAATTATCTTGAAATTATTTCAGCAATTTATCACCTAAGTCATCCCAAGTTCTTATGCATCCAATCTCTAGATTTCTATACCATTGCAAGGCTTGTCCTTTAAGAGATGTAGCTAAAAGTCTCAAAGCTACATCCTCATGAGTGATATTATGAATTGCACATAAGGTTGCAACATCTTTAATGTGCTCTATAGGTGTAACCTGATTTTCACTAGTGAATGATGACAAAATTTTCATGGACAAGGGATGTCTAGGATTACTAATGGGCTACCATTAGTAAAGGTCACAAAATTCCTAGGTGGTTGAATAGCCATTTGAAAGACTAGGATCTGAATAGAGAAATTGATACATGGTGAAGGAATATTAGGAGGGTTATCAAAACTAGGCCTATTATAAGGTAAAGTATTACCAACTCTTCTCCTTCTTGCAGAATTCAAAGGTAAAGAAATAAAACTTAGAAGGAATTCCTCTTACCGATGATCTTGTAGTTACTTTAGGCATGGAACATGCTGCAATACTGGTCTGAAATCAGCCCTATGGAGTCACTAAATAGATCTTTAAATATTTAGAATAAATTGCTGTAGCTTGTTGTCCTGAAAGTAACTTTTTTTATCTGTTATAGATCTGTTGTAAATATATGTAACTTGCATGCAAATATGATTCATTGTCCCACCGGGTGTGCCAAAAAATGTTATCTCTCGAAATTGCACCCTGTAGAGAGATGGCTGCAGGTTTTCTAAGCTTGCAAATTTTATCTCTCTCTTTTGTAGATATAATGGAAACACCTCAGGTCTATGGGTATACCTATTTTGAGGTGAGTCTCTCGGTATCAAGGCTAGTTCCTTATTGATGTATCCTAAATTGATTTTCTAGGGTTTAAGGGTAAAAGATGAATGTAAAATGAAATTAAAACTGAGGTGATACACCAAACTTGTATGAGGTCTTTGATTGAGTACATGCACAATTGATATGGAATTAATTTTTGATGCACAAGCCAACATTTTTTTTGAAGATAATTAAGGGTAAACACTTTGATGTATTAAGGGATAGAATCACAAAAATACTACTAAGTTACACATACACATTAATATCATGCAAAATATTGAACTTGCAACAAGGTAAGATGATTAATCAGGGAATTCAACATTCACAAGATTAATGGAAACATACACAAGACTATAAATAATTGGAAAGACAGAAAATACTTCACATTCAAAGGGAAAAACTGGTAGAAAATTGCTTCAACACTCCTGTATCTAAAAATTCCTCTCCTTGTGCTTTGCCAAGGCACACAATATATAGAAAAATTGATTCACCCACCCTTCCTAAAAATAGACTAGGGTTGTACTTGCCCATGCATCCTATTTTTATCCTTTATCTATTAATAAATAAAGGAATAAAATAAAGCAAAATAATAGAAAAAGGCATTAATATCCTTTGATTACATCACATTCAAACTGTAGTTGACTATCCTATTTTTAAGAAAACGCATGGTGAATAATCCTAAAAATAAACCTTGCTTGATAAGCAATTCTCACTCAAGGTGCATGCAAATTTTCTTCTTGTTGTTGATGTGACATCTGAAATTTTGATCCACTTGTTCCCTTGGATGCAAATTCAAAAGTTGATCTCTTTGTGTGAGTAAAGATAATCCATTATTTACAATATTTTGCAAAAATAACTCACTCAAGTATACATCTTGATGGGGACCACCTTTAAGATCAGGCTCTGATATTGACATTCCCTTTGTCCCTAGTGTGGTAACATGATTTATTTTGCTATCTTTTAAATATATCATTTGCAAAATACAATACTTTTGTTCTGTGCTAACTCCATGTGGGGACCACTCTAGATAGGTGCACATGTCTTTGTTGAGTTTGGTCTTCTTGTAGACTTGGGACATTGCCATGGTTTTAAACATATATATGGGGGCACTTTGTAAAAGGCCACCATGCCATACTTGGCCACCTTTGATTAACACATGACCATGGTGATTACTTGTCAGCTTTTGAATATCATTGCATAGTATATATTTGTTAGATTTTACATGGTTTGATGGCAATGATTATGTTTTGATTTTATATGGAGGAAATCATAGTCAATATGCATAATTTAAATAAATTTTGGTCCCCTTTGCAATGATGAATCACCCCTTCACATTTTACATTGGCACTTTGCATTAAATATATTGGCCACTTTGATTGGCTATGACCATTGATTTTGGTGCTAAGATTCTTGTGAACCGTAGATCTTGATCTTTGTTTAGAGTTTCACTTGGATTTTAATGTGGTTGTTGGCATTTGATCATCACAATTTACTTTTAATATTTTTGATTATTTTTAAATTTTTGATCTCTGTATTGGACATCTTGAATGTCATCTAATCTTTGACTTATGGTTAGGGTTTCTAACTTGGAGTTTAGCATAATTGGTACCTTACCATGGTGACTTGCATTGATCTCCAATCATCAATCCTAACTCCTGGATCGCAAGTTGAGTTAGATTATACCGAGGTTAGCGGGTGAGTTAAAAGTACCCGAGCTCCATCATTTGGTCATTATTTTTGCTTGCTCTGAGTGGCGAAGCCCTAGAAAATTTGTTTCAGATCACCATTTATTTGATCTTTGAGTTTTGGGACTCGAAACTCGACCTCTATGAGTCTGTGAAGCTTTGTGAGTGAAAGTATTTGATCTCTCTGCCATTTTCATTCTATGAAGCTCAACTTCTTTAGCAGATCGATTCTCTCAACTCGGTTGCATCTATATTTTCTATGATTGTTTCTTGTCGATATTGGCTCTTGGACTCTCTGTAAGGTTTTAATGGCCAACGTTATTGATTATTTTGAGATTTACTTTATTTTGTGATGTCTTTGTGGCCATGAGGGCTCGAACACTAGTATTTCTATGTTGTTTTAAGTTTTGGCTATTCGGCATCTGTGGAGGAGTTCATGAGCTTGACTTCCTTAAGTTTTTTCATGGCCATGATATCTTATTCTTTCAGGATTTGTTAATTCTTTTTGAGCAAGAATCAAGCTCATTTTTTGTAAAAGAGTTCTCTTTCTTCTTCGGAGCTCTGTGAGGTTTCTCTGTAGACACCATCTCTTTTCTCTTAAGCTTTGTAGATTTGGTTTTCAAAACCCTAGTTGGAATAAAAGGCTGAGTTGCATTCTTCATTGTATTCACTCTGACAGTGTTTTCTGAGCAAGATGGTTGTGGGTGTTTTCCGCCATGAGTGGTTATAGGTGAGCTATTTTTTCTATTGCACACGTACACCTCTATTTTTATTTTCCTCCTTGGATATGTCACTGAAAAACTTGAAAATATTTGTGGGTTATGTGATTTTTTTCTCTTGCTTGACTCCCGAGTTCAAAACTTCTCATGGGCATATGGATTTCTTTCTTCATCATTCAGTTTCTCGAAAGTTTTGACTTTTTGATTATAAATAGTGAATTCTTGTCTGTAACTTTGATTTTGATATACCTATTAATGGGTTTGTGATGAAAACTAGGATCTATATTTTTATTCTTCTATTCTGCAACCCAAAAATAATTTTAATGGGGATGATAATTTGAAACTTGAATCTTTCTTCAACTCGGATGTTCATGAAATTTTGATTCAAGGTTTTCTATCTTAATTTATAATCTAAAAATATACTCAGATAAGATACACCTAGTTATATATAGATCGACCTATGCTTCTGAAATTCAAGAATTCACTTGATGATACCTCAGTACTTGGTTGTAGCCAAAAATCTATACGTGTGAAGATTTTGTTTTGAACTTCTATAGCATCTTTACCATAATGCATGATTTGTTTTTAGTAGTGCACTTTCAATTTTGAAATAGGTTATCCCTTCGTGTTTCCTTGATACATTCCTTAGAGGATGTTCTGATATCTACATATTTTGATCTTTTAGAGCTCTCCACGTTGTATTAATATGACATTTCTATTTTGAGAATGCCTCAAGACTTGGTGAACTACTTGCTCTTGACTGAAAGTTGTTTCTTTTTGTTTTCTCCTTGTAATTTGTTTAAGATGATCTCTTGAGTTTTACTTTAAGGAGGTCCCACTAGTAGGTTCTTTCTGAGCTCTAACTTTGGAGCATGTAGTTTAGTTTATTATTCGCTTAGTCGACCTTGAGAATTTGAAGCTTTGAACTAGAAATATCTGGAAGTTCCTATATTATGCTCTGTTATTCTTGTAATTGAAAAATCTATACTATGTGGCTCTTTGTGCATTTGGTTTTTATGCTTACTATTGGGCATCAAGTCTGTCTTTATAGACTTCGATTTGAAGCTTTATTATAATGGGTATCTTCTTCTTTTACGATTCAAAATTAGAAGTCTGGTTCTCCTTGTGGGTTATTCTCGGTTCTATTTAACCATGAATCTTGCATTTAAAATTGGCTCTAAAGTATCTTTGTACAATTCCATATCCCAAGTTTGGGCTCGAGGTCTTGAATCATTATGTAAATTTAAATTTTTTTGGCTGCACTTGTAGTTCCTATATTACAAACATATATTTTACCACTTATTTCATCTTTTATTTTTCTTGAATATCATTACTTGGATCTTCTAAAATTTGACATCTTCTTGATAGAAAGATAGCCTTGCATTTGATTCTAGTGTAGATCAAGAATTTCTACACTTGTTACCTGTCCAAGTTAATGTACCAAACTAAACACAAAAACCCTGAAAAAATCAAATGAAATCAATACCTGATAGATAAGACAAGATCTAAAGATGTAGATGGAAAAGAAAGCCGATGTAGACAAGACGGGCGCACATGAGCAATCCTGTAAAGTAGATCGAGAAACCTGCGAGACACAGATACTTGACAGAAAAAGACAATGTTAAAAGATATTTGGGTGGACTACCCAAAAAGCGGGTCCAGGAAGTGATAAGCTCCCTCAGCGGATGTCAGTCCATGTTTTCAATTAAAGGAAGAAGCATACATGATAAAAGAATGTAAATAAATGTCTAGATTTTTTGATTAAAAGTGATAGACATAATGTAAACAGTGGACAGAAAGCAACAGAAAACAAGAAACTATGAAAACAATGCTAGATTTGTGTTACCTGAATTCTTTTACCTGTCTGCAGGCCAATCGGTGTCGATTGGGTGAATCAGCGTCGATTAGGAAAATCAGCGTCGATTGGGATCGGTCGGTGTCGACTAGGGGAAAATTGCAGGAAGATTGAGAAATGGACAATGAAAGCTAGATCGTCGATGTCTCGCTGGATCTGCAGGAGCCATAGGGATACTGACAAAGCTCCACCTCCACTAGATGTAGGAGCAGAGTCACCAAGAGATTGATGGAGGCTCACGATGTCGATGTGGTAGGAGCAGAGTAATGGTACTCCTCTTAGGGATTGATCTGGATGGAATTGCTTTCACTTGATAGAAGATGCTCGGGCTTGATGCTCAAAACTTTGTCATTCTTTTCTGTCAACGAGAACTAAATCCTCGGCTCCATATTTGTAATCGGCACCGACTAGGTATAATCGGTGCCGCTCCAAAAAATCAGCGTCAACCGAGTACTAGTCGACGTCGATCAGGGAATAGACTCCCAAAATTTCCAAAGTGGACGTTTTTGGAAAGATGAAAGCGATCCTTCCGACTCAAATACGGGAAATATCCCACTGCATGGTTTGGGGGAGGAGAAATAGGGGGGATAGATGGATAGAAATAGCACGGGAGGTTAGAAATTGATATGGGGTAGATAAGCGGTTAAGATACATGTAAAAAGTATAATTAAATAGTTAATATTTAATTATCCATGGATAAAATACAATGGGGTACAAAAACTTAGGATAGATGTTTAATTAGATATTTAATTAATACCCTAAAGGAAAAGTGGTGATATAAAGGTGCCCTAGGTTACTCGAGAAGGTAAATGAACATGGGGGACACTAAATTGGGTAACCAATTTTAGGTGTCTACATTTTCCCCTTTTTGTTGAGTAACTTGCGATAAGAAAAGTTGCAAGACAAAAACAAGGAGTTGGAAGAAAGGAAGAAAAAGTGATGATGTGATCCCCCTCAAACTAGGGATGGGATGAATCCCAAAAGACCAACCGATCCCAAGTTTGAAAAAGGTAGATGAGAATGCAGGATGCCCCAGCTAGATATCTAGAGTAGATCTGATCATTGATGACACATGCAAAAACCAAAAAAGGTAGCGACCTAAGGAGCTCACATTGTTAGGGCAAACTAGACATCCTCATATGAGATGACATTAGTACCTATAGACCCGTGAGTGGAAGGAAGGCTGCAAGATAGTAGCAACTAAAGAGTGACACATTGGTAGGGACAACCAGATGGTCTACAAAGCAGACGATGTTAGTGCCTACAGACCCACTATCTTTAAGCTACCACAAATGTGAGTGACCCGTGTGCAGGGAACAGACTTGAAATGGGTGATAATACCAAAAATATGTGCCAAAAGGCAACACCCAGGTGATAATAATGATCAGATAAACAAGCCAAGCATCAACACTTTGGCAAAAAGATGAGGAGATGGAAGAAAGTGATGTGGAAAGGTAAAATTGCAACCAATCGGCAATGATGGGCCTCAATCGGCGTCGATATAGACAAAGTCAACGTTGACTAAACCAATCGGCACCGACCATAAAAATTGGTGCCGACTGTACCGAGCCCATATAAATAGGAGAAAGGAAAACGTGAACGATTTATTTACTCTGCGATGATTGATTTAGAGAGAGTCAAAAATTGATTTTGAGCAACATGGAAGCCTCTGGGAGCAAACCAGAAGTAGAAGAGGACACAACCTGGGGTAAGTGGATCTACCCGAACTTGGTATACAATTTTATCATTTAAATAACATATTAGGATTTGATTTTTTAGGAAAAAATTGGATGAATGAGAGGCTAAAGTATTTTGGGCACTCGACCTTTCAATTGGTGTCGATTAGAAAAATTGACACCAATTAGATTCAATGGGCACTAATTGGAATTTCAATCGATGTCGACTAAATTAGATTGACATCGATTGAACTCAATAGATGCCGATTATAGTGTTTGGACTAAAGAAAGTGGTATAATGTGTTTTTGATGTTCGATTTGGATAAATGAGAAGCTAACATTGCTCTTGATGTCGTGGATGTAGGCACAAGAGGCGTTACATATGCGGGATGCTATTCCTGAGCTTTTAGAGACCATTCTCCCTAATGTGACAGATGCTGATTGGCGTCACCTAGAGCTAGCTGGGATCGGGGCTTTCGTTACTACCGATGGGTGCCTCAAGATGTAGAGTTGATGCGAGCACTGATATGGTGATGGGATAATAGGACATGCACTTTCTAGTTCAGGACGGGTGAGATCACCATAAACCATGAGGATATATATATATAGGATCATGAGGCTATCACCGGGGACCCGATTGAGATCACTCCATGAGAGCAGCAGTCAGAGGGCCCTAGGACAATTGTATGGAGATAGGGCAGATGATTTAGAGATAGTGTCCGGGGCGGTGAGGATAGCCTCACATTATAGACAGGATGATGCCAGGAGCAGATAGATTGCGCTGATTTAGATGGCGATCTCTTATTTTTCTCTACCAGATTCAGGAGGTGGGAGATTTCCATTCTTTGTTACTAGACTATGTGTGTGACATCCTGGAGTTCAGGCAGGTGTTCACATTTTCCGATGCCCTAGTAGCATAGATATACCATGAGTTATGGATGTACACCACAGTAGGCGGACATGTATCGATGTTAGCTTTGTGCTCCATTGTTGGGCATATGAGCATATAGCAGTGATCAGGCCATCAGGGCTTCCATGGATGCCAGTAGCAGAGGGGGCCCTAGATTATGGATTCTGGCGATGGTGGGTAGACATGGCCCTGGGAGATACAGGGAGATCTACGGAGTGGTATACTGAGTGTTTCAGGACACTGACACTAGAGCAGGTCATTTGGAGACCATATCGGGTCTACCGACATGGGCTGGTCAGGATGCTCACCTGGTGGAGCTGAGATAGAGTAGGGTGGTTAGGGGCCGCAGGCCAGATATGTGGGAGTGCATCCCATTTATACGGTATTGAGGCAGTTCGGTTTAGTACAGACAGTCTCGACCACCTACATGCCATACAGGTGGGATAGCAGAGAGACTGATCTACCGATTTTGATCCCGATAGATCCACTGAGGGAGGCCCCACCTTCCACAGATAGTGATGATGATGTAGGAGTGGATGATGGCTACGTGGCATGGTACTCCATATATCTACCACGACACCTACCAGCATCCATAGATGCAGATGAGGAGGACATAGCTGTAGTGCTGGAGATACGGAGGGAGATCACACTACACTGACACACGCACACCAAGCTACCCTCGAGGATATTAGAGCTCTGACGGAGGAGAGGGATGCATTGATATTAGAGAGAGACACAACACATTAGGAGCGAGATACAGTGATCCAGTAGAGGGATCGCTACCATCGGCCTGCAGAGGCCCCCGGGGAAAAATACGATGATATTGGCACCACTTCAGAGTCCGAGTCATAGGGTGCGGCATCAAGAGGGCCACCAGTAGCAGCAACAACACCATTATGAGCACCTGGCATGGTGAGTCTGAGCACCTATTAGGCTCTCCTTGTCTAGGTGAGATACTATGAGGATGCCCTAACACAACATGCCCCTGATGTGCCTCGTTATGGTGTGAGAAGGAGATCAGTGACAATCGTAGCTAGTGGTGCATCGGAGGGTGGGAGCACCAAGAGAGATTGATGTGGCGGCAGGGCTCCAGAAGTAGGTGCTTATAGCTCGATAGGAGGTGGCCAGGAGTGACAGCCTGGGCCAGAGGAGGATGGAGGAGATAGTGTTTTCCACCTATCTGATTTTACGATATACATATGTTATTTTTGTATCAATATACTAATGTAGCCTCGATTTGAAGGCATTTTGTTGTATGATATAGATGGCTTGATTGAAAGCCATCCATTCTTTTTTGTACACACACAAGTATATATATATATATATATATATATATATTCATCATTTTTGGTGTTATGTGATTGTACTCATGCATTTAATTTTGATAGATATGGATAGATGTAGTGTAATTGTGATGGACATAGACATATGCTGATAGAGGATAGATAGATGTGATGTGATTTGATGGACATAGACATATGCTGATAGAGGATAGA
Source organism: Taxus wallichiana var. yunnanensis (assembly GCA_018340775.1). Classification (NCBI taxonomy): domain Eukaryota; kingdom Viridiplantae; phylum Streptophyta; class Pinopsida; order Cupressales; family Taxaceae; genus Taxus; species Taxus wallichiana. Next base: position 297,424,489 of record CM031240.1, on the reverse strand, counting down.
TAGATGTGATGTGATTTGATGTGATTGATAGATTTGATAAACTAAACATGTGTAAGATGTTAATTTAATTTTAATGAAATAGATAGATGGATTCACATGTGTTTTTAATACATGCTTTGATGTGCTTTTTAGACGAAGTAGATAAGATGAGTATAGATAGAAGATAGATTTGACTAAATTAACATGTTAAATGTCAATTTAATTGGATGAATAACAAATAATAATGGGAAATGCTCCTTGTGACAACAAGGGATGTAATGAAATTATCCTTGTTTAGAAATAAAAAGCAATACACCTAGATAGGAAAAAGAATGATAACTTAGGCCCCTAACCGACCATAAATAGAGACTTTGGTAGGAAACCGAAAGACGATGCACATAAGGCCATAGATACAGATAAAATGAACCTAACACTAGTCAGTCACAAACCAGATCTAAGAGATAGATGGAATGAGAAGTAAGTATGTATCTCGTCGAAATATACGAAGGACAAAATACGTGCTCATATTGGGAAAATAGGGTCTCCATATGATCAAAAAAGGTCTTATATCTCAGCTTCATGATTTTTGTTTTGATAGAAGAGAAAACTGATCAATGCGGGAAGTTTGCTAGACATAGAAAGACTGATCGATACGGGAAGTCTTTCAATGATGCTAAAAAGTGAACAAACTAGCCAAAGAGGAAGTCTATTACTGCAAAGGCTGATTAATGCGAGAAGCCTTGAAAATTCCATGAAATAAACAATCGTCCTTCAAGGGAGTAGTTTGTATTTTGAATTTGATGATAGCCATCCTTCAAGGGAATGGTCTATACTTTTTGATTTATTTGATAAGGCATGGATAGCTGTCCTTCGAGGGATCAGTCTATCTTTTGGAATTTTAGGATAGCATCTTTCTCTCTCTCTCTCTCTCTCTCTCTCTCTCTTTTTGAAAGAAGTTGAGTTTAGACCTAGATAGATCAGATAGAGGGGAAGAAAATGTATACAAACATGTACTCTTTCCCGAGTAGATTCGATTAAGATAGTCACTTAGGACAAATGAAATAGTGATTAAGGTGTTCCTACCATGAGGAGGAACATATCCATAAGAAAAATTCCATGAGTAGAGCCACGGTACTCATATTTAAGGTATAGAAAGAAATAATATGGAGAACCACATAGTTCAAAATCACTTATAGAATACATGACTGGTATTAGATGGATAAAATATCTGTTTGGAAACTAAGATCGTGTAAGATAGATTTTAATAGTAGAAGGGCCTTAGATGTAAAGCATTAAGAGGTTCCATTTTAGGTACACCATCCATGGAAGATAGATGATAAGCCTCGGACCCATATTTATGAGTGACTACGTACGGACCCATCTAGTTAGGAGCGAACTTACCATGTTGAATCCTTTCTAGTGTAGTGACATTTTGGTTTTCTTTAAGAACAAGATCACCAACTTTGAAGTCATGGTGCTACAAGTGCTTGTTATAAGCATGTTTGACATGCTCAAGGTAGAATTGATGATGCTCAAGAGCATTAAGATGCCGCTCATCAAGTAACTCAAGTTGTGCTAGACGATTTTGATGATAGTCCTCATCAGAGACAAATTCTCTAAGAGAGACACGAAGAGATGGGATCTGGACTTCCAAAGGAAGGACAACCTCAGACCCATAGATGAGAGAGAAGGGAGTAGCACTAGTAGGAGTACGAATGCTAGTCTGATAAGCCTAGAGAGAAAAAGGGATATGTAAATGCCAATCCCTACCAGCTCGACTAGTTACCTTTGTGAGGATATTACGCAAAGTTTTATTGGAAGCCTCAGCCTGGCCGTTAGCTTGGGGATAGTACGGAGAAGAAAAGATGAGTTTGATATTGAAAGCATCACAGAGGTTCTACAAATCGATGTTTTTAAAAGATTTACCATTTATCTGTGATGAGTTTGTGTGGGACACCAAAGTGACAAATGATGTGTTGATAGACAAAATCAACAATGGGTTTAGCTTTGGTTGATGAAAGAGGAATAGCTTCCACCCACTTAGTGAAGTATTCTGTGGTAGTAATGATAGAGTGATGACGCTGTGAAGAGTGGGGATTGATGAGACTAATGAGATCAAGACCCCATTGTGAAAAAGGCCACAAATTTGTTGCAAGTTGCAAAGCCTGACTAGGGATATGTGTAAGATTGGAATACTGTTGACACTTGACACACCTCTTAGTGTATTTGCAACAGTCTCGATTAAGAGAAGGCCAATAATAACCTAAATGTAAAATGCATTTAGCTACAGCCAAGCCACTAAAATTTCCACCATAGATATCATCATGGACTTCTTGGATGGCTTTAGATGATTTAGGGGTTTTGAGGCACCGAAGCAAAATACCATCAAAACCAAATTTGTAGAGGATTACGCCTAGAATAGTATAGCGACTAGCGCAGGATTAAAGATCTTATGCCATTGGAAGTTAGATCGGAAGGAAGTGCTGAATGAGCTAGATCATAAAAAATGTGTTGATACCACTCATCTTGAGTGTTGGTTGTGACAACGTTAATTGAAGTCAACTGCTTGAGATGAGATGGATGGTCTAAACGCTACACAACCACAGAAAGTCACGAGTCTTCGGTAAAAGGTGGAATAAGTGAGGCTAAAGAATCCATTGTATCCACGAATCAGTTTACAGTGCACGAGGGATAGCTTGGATATTAAATTTATAAAAATCTTGAAGTTAAAAGAGAACGATATCACAATATTTTTGAAGGATATCATTTTTGCATTGATAGACACCCGTGACTTGATTAATGATGAGCTCAGAATCACCAAAGATGTCGATATGGTGAGCACCAAGATTAATGGCATTCTGAAGACCTAAAACAAGAGCTTCATATTCAGCCATATTATTGGTACACTCAAAGTTAAGTTTGTGTGCGACAGGGATAGGTGCACCCCAAGGAGGAATCATGACAAAACCTACACCTCCCCCTTGCTGACATTTGGACCCGTCAAAGAAGAGTTTTATTTTAAACGGAGAAAGACTGAAATTGATTTGTTGAATGCACTCATCTGGGAATTGAGCAAGGGGAATTTGAGTGTCCGGAAGAGGAGTATCAGCTAATTGATCTGCAATGACCTGACCCTTAATAGATTTTTGCGAGATGAACTCAAGATCAAACTCTTTCATGAGCATGAGGTAACGAGTGATATGATCATTGTGATATGGTTTTGCATGCATTGTCTTGAGTGGATTGACACTGTAATAAATGTAAGTATTTACGATTAAGGAGGTAGTGACGAAGCTTAGAATTTGTGAAGAAGAGATCACAACACAATTTTTTAGCTTCAAAATAGCATGTTTCATACTCATGAAGAGTGCGACGATGTAATAGACGACTTGTTCTTTCTGTTAGCATCCCGATGCAAGATCATGGCTCCTGTGAGCATGGTTAGTCACAAAAATATAATGATAGAATGGCTCCCCCTTGCGTGGAGGTGTAAGCATAGGTGGAGAAAGAAGATAAGCTTTGAGATCATCAAAGGCCTTTTGGCAACGCTCATCCCATTCAAAATGAACATTCTTACAAAGGAGATGATGAAAAGGTTGACAACGGTTTGATAGTTGTGAGATAAAATGACGCACTGATTGAAGGTGTCCTTGAAGACTACAAAGTTGTTTTAAGTTAGAAGGGGGAGGCATCTCAAGGATAGCCTTTATTTTTGCGGGATCGACTTCAATGCCCCTAATAGAAATGATAAAGCCTAAGAGTTTACTAGTGAGAACACCAAACACGCATTTAGATGGATTTAGGAAAAGAAAAAGTGAATGAGCCTCTCAAAGAGAGGTGCAAGAATGAAAAGATGATCCTGACGGCATTTGGATTTACTAAGGAGATCATCAATGTAATCTTCCACAATTTTGTGTAAGAGATAATGGAAGATGTAGGTCCTCGCTCATCGATAGGTTGTTCCTTCATTATTAAGACTAAAAGGCATGCCATGATAACAAAAATTCCCCCAAGGGGTTATGAAGGAAGTCTTATGCTGGTCCTCCAGTGCAATGAGAATTTGATTATATCTAGAGAACCTATCCATAAGAGAAATCATCTCATGCTCTGCGGTTTAATCCATGAGTTGATCGATATTAGGTAGAGGGAAATCATCTTTCGGACAAGCGAGATTAAGATCTTGGAAGTCGGTGCATTCAAATTTTCTCAGTAGCTTTGGTTACTGGTACTACATTTGAAACCCATTGTGGATAGTCGATGGGTTGGATGAAGTTAGCAGAAAGCAAGCACTACAACTCTTCTTTAACAAGAAGGGCTACACGAGGGTGCATTTTACGCAATTTTTGTTTAACCGGTTTGATGTCTGGAAGAGTAACAATATTGTGGACCACAATATCAGGATCGAGTCTTGGCATATCTTCGTATGACCAAGAAAATGCTTGGCAATGGTTGGAAAGAAAGGTTGTGAAGTCTCCTAACTCCTGTGGATTAAGAGATTGGCCGACCTTAATGATGCAAGGGTTTTTAGAAGTCCCTATATTAAGGTTGACAGTGGCTTCATTGAGAAGTGTAGACGTGTTAGAAGGAATGGTTTTAGGAAGATAAGAGTCCTCTGCCCCCAGATAGGTGAGGACATAATCATCATCCGTACAGTGGATAGTGTTGATAGTGGGAGAGTCATCTCTAACTATTTCAGGGAAGACTAATGGTATGGAAGTGGATTCACCATTAGTTTTATAGGTTAATGGACCTATGGAGTTAGGCGAGATGGAAATGGTGTCATCCACATCAAGTGATGCTTCGACTTGGCGGGGAGAGGATGGATCCTTAATGGAGAGAGGTTCATCGAGAATGGTGATGGTGGCTTTTGAGAGAGATTTGAATCCTAAACTAAATTTTTATGTGGTTTAAGAGTTGGAATGGATGCGAGGTCATGTATACCCTATTCATATTTTCCCAGTGCCAAAGCCCTTCCATGCACATGATATAAATAAGTTTTTACAAATCTAGGATTTTGTAAACAATCAAACCCGCATTGAATAGGGTTTCACCCTAGGGGAGAATCGAGTGATAGTGAGGTGTATCAAGACCACCGTAAATGAAGTTAGTATTTTGATTTGGCAGACCAATGGTGATGATGCGACCAAGACCTGGTTGATAGTCAGGTTGTTTTTTTGGTCTACCATACTCATTAGGTTTGAGATGGGCATCAAAAGAGAGAAGAGGAAGCTCTCCTAGCGAAAAATTCTATAATGTCTCTTCCAGATTTTGTAAATCTAGTAGTTTTGTTGTAGGTATGGAAGAGGATGAATCCTCATCAGGAGAAAAAGCATTCTCCTTTAGAGGGGCAGACCCTGTGGTCATGTCGCATTGTGTGGAAGGAAAAGGATCTCCTGGATGAGTATAGATTTTTCCCTCATACTGATATTTTAAGCATCGATGGAGGGTTGATGGGATGTAATGCATTATACGAATCCAGGAGCATCCGAGGATCATATTGTAGTGGAATTTCCCTTCAACAATGTAAAAGAGCTCGTGAAGCAGTTTCTTACCTACCCGAATGGGCAGGACCACAGTTCCTAAAGTAACCACTAGCTGATCGTTAAATGATCGAAGGGCGAAAGGTGGTGGTGACACTACGTTCTTTGGTAACTTAAGTTGCTCGAATGTGTGAGAGGAAATGATGTTGAGTGCAGCACCACTGTCAATCATAGTGTGTTTTAATGTAGTGTTGTTGATTTGAACTGTGATAAAGATAGAACCTCCAAATCCTTAGAATAAAGGGAAGGAATTTTAGAATCTTCAAAGGAAATGGTGGTGATCTATTTAATCCAAAACCATCTCAAAAGGCTAGGGATCATCTAAATTCACTGTGATGCAATGCAGATTATCAATCAGAGCCTGATGATGCTGTGGAGATGATTGAATGAGGTCAAAAAGAGACATTTTGACCGGAGCATGGGTAAGTTGTTTCATAACACTTTCCTCAACTGACATGGGAATCTGAGCCCGAGGTGAAGCACGAATAGAGACCCAAGGTCTCAAGGTTGATGAGGAAGGAGGAACTCCTTCAGGGGCTATAGAAATGACAACCCGTGGCTGAGATGTAGATGATGATAGATTATCATATTGTTGTGCTCTAGTGGCGATATGAATTGTGTCAATTTGAGAAGGTGGAAGATCATCCAGGAGTGGAATTAATAGAACTAGAGGCCTAAGTAGATCATTGAGGTTTAGATGTAGTTGAGATGACAGGAGATACTTGTTCCTCCTCCTCTTCTAGCAGAAGATCACTTTCTTCCAAGAGACTGCTAACGATAGATTGAAGGGCTTTACATCCCTCGGTGTCATGTCCTAGAGTGCGGTGGTAAGCACAAATCAAATCAGAGTTGAACCAGGAAGGTTTTACTCCTTTAGGATTATAGGGTTTGATTGGAGGAAGAGATATGGATGAAGATTGGATAAGTTGGCGAAGAATTTCAGTATAGAATCCGGTAGACAAAGATGAGGACAAAGATGACGAAGGCGCCTCTTTCACCTTAGCAGACTGTCGAGGTAAAAGAATCTACATATCTGGTTTGATAAGTATTTTTAGGGATCATTTTGCTTTTCTAGACATCGGGAGAAGCAGCCTTGGGCACCTGAGATGGAAGTAAGTGAGGCAAGATTGATTTTGGTGGAGGAGGAGCTCCTAAGATAGATTTTGAAGAAGATGAAGATGTGACAAGTGTTGTGGTCTTCAGAGATGAAGAAGGTTGCTTGGTCGAAACAAATGATGATTTAGATAAGACTGACTTAGATGAGGGAGGAGCTCCCAAAATAGGTCTGATAGGAGGAACAAAGGGTGCCTTGGCTTTTGGTGATGAAGATGATGGTCCTGATAAAAGAGGTGACGCCTTTCTAGTGGGTAAATTAACTTTACTAGGCACCGTGAAGATGGTGTTGTAGAAGAAGATGATGATTTTGATGGTGTTGTAGAAGAAGACACCTTCTTAGTCAATAAATCCAATATTTTATGAGGCGTAGAGAGATATTTTTGAGGGAAAGCACCAAGAGTCTTAATAGTCCGAAATATTGGTTTTTCCTTTTCAGGGATAGTGAAAACTTTGACCGCATAAGGTGATTGTAACCGTTTCAGGGGAAGCAGATGGTGAGGCACTGATGATGCAACATTGGATTTTAGTTGTCTTGGTTTAAGTTTAGGAACTAAAATTAGAGGTGCTAGTGCTACTTCTTTATATTTTTCCTTAATAGGCAAGGTAGAATCGATGATGGAAGAGATGGATGATGAAGGAGTGATTCCTTTTGATGGAGATACTTCCGGTATAGTAATTGTGGGTGTAACTACTGTAGGAAAGGAAACGGGAAGGGTCAAAATTGAAGACACTTCCATTGGTAGAGAAGTTGGTATGACTATAGGTATGTTCACCAATGGCATAGTCACGGTGAAAATAGGAGAAACAGAAGTAGATGTATTCATTGTGGAAACTTGAAGAGATGTAAATGCCTCAAGCATTGAAAGAATGTCTGACGATGAGACAAGATGAGGATGACACTATCTCTGGTATGGATGGAAGATTAGATAAAGAGGCAGAGAGAGATGAATCCATTTCTAACAATGGAGGAATATTCAAAGACAAATTGTCTGAAGATGGTGGAATCTCAGAGATTAATGGAGCGGGAGGAAGTTCCGATTCGGTCGACGTGTTCGTAGATGGCTTAGGTTTAGAAGAAGATTCTTCAGTAGAGATGAAGCTGATAGTATGAGTGTTTGGTTTTTGAGACCCTGAAGCATCATTGTTTGGGGAATGATTGGGAAAAGGTTGTTTAAAGACATCAAGTGCCTGATTTGGGGGAGCATTTGGGTTATCTAGAATGAGCTCACCTTTATCAATGAATTTTTGGACAATATTTTTGAAGGTCTGACATCATTCAATGTCATGGCCTTTGGTTCTATGATAATGACAGAAGTCATTTTCCCTATACTAGAATGGTTGTTCTTGGCTTTCATCAAAATTTCTAATAGGGGGAAGTTTGATCATGTGAACTTCCAACATTTTTTCTAAGATAGACGCATATGATTCCCCCAACGAAGTAAAAGATCGAGATGACGAGGGTCCTTTTCGAGAAGATGAGGAGTCTCTCCGAGGTGTTTGATTAGAAGTGTTATCAGCTCGTGATGTTTTTAATATGATAGCGTTGGTGGACCCCTAATTCTTGTCTTTGTTAGAAGTGGAAGGGTTTGATTTTGTAAACTAAGAAAAATATGGTTTAGATTTAGAGCGAAGTTTTAACTTCCCTTGTTCAATGGCACGGGACTCAAGTTTACGTGCCATCGTAAAGGCTTCTTCAAATGTATGAAAGGTTTGAATCCTTAAAGTGGAAGAAATATGATTAGCGCAAGATCGAGTAAACAACTCGATCTGTTGAGATTGAGGGAGGGAGAAAGACAATTGATTTATTATACCTCTCCAACGAGTGACAAAGTCTGCAATAGACTCGTCATCGAATTGATGAATGTTATAAAGATATATAATTGAGATCTTATGTGTGATATTTATTGAAAAGTTTTCAACAAACATCTGAGCTAATTGAGAGAAAGAAAACAGGGAGTGTTGAGGGATGTTATTGTACCAGTCTAAAGCAGGCCCTGCTAGAGACATAGGGAAAGTACGGAGCATAAGCTCTTGATCCTGGACTATAAGGTAGCAAGCATGTTTGAATGCTCATAGGTGTTGTTGAGGATCCTCTCGACTATGAAATTTTGAGAACTTAGGAAGTTCCCATTGGGGAGGATAAGGCTTAAAAGCCACTGATGGATGAATCGGTTCATTACACACTTCTTCAAAAGAGTATGAAGGGTAAGCCCCTTTGGTGGAGGCTTCTAGGTCTACAATTTTCTTGAAAATAACTTGGACAACATCAGATTGAGGAGGGGGCATGTTAGTATGTCCTACATAAGAAGCGAATGGTAGATTTTATTGAGGCGTTAACGGGGGATTCATCTGTTGATTAACAAGATGATAAGAGTAATAACTAGGTGTTCTAGGTGACGCCTGGTGAGGTATTTGTTGTGAAGGATCATGCGTAAAAATAGGCTGTGAGATAACAAGTGGTTGAGAGAAAGGTGGTTGAATGAAAGATAGAGCCTGTGATTGGTGAGCTCCTACACTTGTCGATCGAATCGAATGGATATGGGTGTTGATTTGATTGGAAATGGTGGGGAAAAAAGTTTGAATGAGGCTTTTGACTACCGGAATTTTTATTAAGGGCATCGACGCAGAGGATGGGTAAAGGTCAATGTCGCTACTGAAGCATTGGAAGAAAGACCAACTGGAGGACAAGAAGAAGGAACCAACTGACTCATAGAAGGGGTTGATTCATAGAGAGATACTGACCCTGAGACGCAATAGATGACATAGAAGAATTAACAACAATCTGTGAGTGTGTAGATGTGCCCATCATAGCTAAAGAAGAGGGCCTCTCAAAATTAGGTTGTGGAGTAGCCGAGGTAGCCACGACACTAGGAATAGGTAAGACCATTTGAGAACCAGTCGACATGGTTGGTGGAAGAGAAAAAGGAGGCACAGATGTGCCACCCTCTTCCGTGGTTCGAGGTGAGAAAAAGTGTGCTAACTGTTCTATAAAATCCTGGGATGGTTCATGAGAATAATCATAAACTTGCTGGATTGGTGGTCCCTGATCAGATATTCGAATAGACTTATGCACTAGATAGTCCATAAGGGCTACCAGATTGCGATCAAGGAGCACCTGAAATTCAGGATCTCCATGAGGAACATACTCTATATCAGAAGCAGATGATACCTCTGAAGGACTGGGGGAAGCTGGACGTGATGGGATCGCTTTAGGATGATAGAAAGGATTATATGACCAAGATGGGGAACCAACTAATAGTGGTCCCGAGGAAGACCCGAGGGGTGCCGAAACATCCACATTAGTGGTGATCTCGGATGAAGAAGGGGCAGTTGAGCCATTTTTCTAGATTGTAACCGGGTGATGACCGTCATAAACAAGCAAAAATATAGAAAAAGGAGATTGTCCTAACTAATGCACAAACAATTCAAGCAGCGTGGGTGATTATCTCTTTTAAGTTTTCATGCTTTTAAGAAAGAAAATATTAGGGAAGGCTTTTTAGACCAGGAACTACTCAGATAGCCAAACTAAGGATGGTTTGGGGAATGTTTTGGTAAGAAGTCCCAAAGGCACTTCAGTAAAAGACCAGTTCGTGGCTTGATATAGGGGTCTACCCCCGCACTTCACACACCGCTGCGATAAGGGAGTTGGGTGTTTTGCCAATATATACCGGAACTTCTGTGAATTTATAGTGCGGCCCAAGTACCACGTAGGCTCTTCCTCTTAGATGTCACTTCCAAGTAGGCGAGGCCAGGGAAGGAATTTTTGTTTAAATGCTTTATACCTAGTGATTTTGGCTTTGTGTGCAAGGGTGAAAAATAAAAATCAAATAGTGTCACTACTGATTTTGATCAATTTTCCAACCTATTTAAAAAACTAGATGAAGAACATACAATGAAATGACAAAGAGGAAGTTCTTTTTAAGCACTAAAAATGAAGTGTTTGATTTCGATGAAGACAAGTCAAACAAGTTCTTTCCCAAATGCGATTAAATTCTTTTTAAGCACCAAAATTGAAATGTTTGAATGTGATAGAAAATAAACAAATCGGTTCCTTTTAAGTTCTTAAAAAGGAGAAAACACCGTAAAAGAGAAATACCTATAGATTTAGCTCTCCAAGGCGTGTGGACTTCAAAAATTGCGTTGTTGAGCTCTTCCCCTCGAACAATCCCACAAACAAGAAAAGTTATCTGGAAGAAAAGGTTAAGAAAACACATAAAAAAATCCAAAAAGATATATCCAAATAATAGTAGAACAAAAATTTCTATTTTTAAGGAACTAAAAACTTCGGGAAAATAACAATTTTGCATAAAGAGATGGATCAAAAATGCAATCTTGAAATCAAGTGAAAGATTTTCTAATCTTTGAAATAGAAATTGGGATTTAGATTTGCAAGAAAGAAGAAACTTTGACTTTACAAATTATAAATGAAAGAAGCAAGACCAAAATGGAGGAAGGAAATGCTTAAGGAGAACTGATGAAAAGTAGTGAAGAAACAGAACAAAAGCTCAAAACTGGAAAAGAAATGAACTTACCAATAGGGGAATTTGGTTGGGTCCCACCGGGCGTGCCAGAATGTAGATCAAGAATTTCGCGCTTGTTACCTATCCAAGTTAATGTACCAAACTAAACACAAAAACCCTGAAAAACTCAAATGAAATCAATACCTGATAGATAAGACAAGATCCAAAGATGTAGATGGAAAAGAAAGCTGATGTAGACAAGACGGAACACATGAGCAATCCTACAAAGTAGATATGAGAAACTTGCGAGACACAGATACTTGACAGAAAAGACAACGTTAAAAGATATTTGGGTGGACTGCCCGAAAAGCGGGTCCAGGAAGCGATAAGCTCCCTCGGCGGATGTCAGTCCACATTTTAAATTAAAGGAAGAAGCATACATGATAAAATAATGTAAGTAAATGTCTATATTTTTGATTAAAAGTGGTAGACAGAATGTGGACAGCGGACATAAAGCAACAGAAAATAGAAAATTGTGAAAACAATGCTAGATTTGTGTTACCTGATTTCTTTTACCTGTCGTAGGCCAATCGGCCGATTGGGTGAATTAGCGTCGATTAGGAAAATCAGCGTTGATCGGGATTGTTTAGCATCGACTAGGGGAAAATTGCAGGAAGATTGAGAAATGGACAATGAAAGCTAGATCGTCGATGTCCACTAGATCTGCAGGATCCGTAGGGATACTGAAAAAGCTCTACCTCCGCTAGATGCAGGAGCAGAGTCACGAAGAGGTTGATGGAGGCTCATGATGTCGATGTGGTAGGAGCAGAGTAATGGTACTCCTCTCAGGGATTGATCTGGATGGAATTTCTTTCACTTGATAGAAGATGCTCGGGCTTGATGCTCAAAACTCTCTGTCGTTCTTTCTGTCTAACCAGAACTAAATTATGGCTCCGTATTTGTAATTGGTGCCAACCAGGTATAATCGGTGCCGTTCCGAAAAATCGGCGTCAACCGAGTACCAGTTGGCGCCGATCAGGGAAGAGACTCCCAAAAATTCCAAAGCAGACGTATTTGGAAAGACGAAAGCGATCCTTCCGATTCAAATACGGAAATATCCCACTGCACGGTTTGGGGGGAGGAGAAATAAGGGGGATAGATGGATAGAAATAGCACGGGAGGTTGGAAATTGATATGGGGTAGATAAAGCTGTTTTAAGATACATGTAAAAAGTATAATTAAATAGTTAATATTTAATTATCCATGGATAAAATACAATGGGGTACAAAAAACTTAGGATAGATGTTTAATTAGATATTTAATTAATACCCTAAAGGAAAAGTGGTGATATAAAGGTGCCCCAGGTTACCCGAGAAGGTAAACGAACATGGGGGACACTAAATTGGGTAACCAATTTTAGGTGTCTACATCTGGAAATTACTGATATTAATATTTTGACTGTTCTTGATTCCATGACATCTTTGTACCTTGTATGTGGCCTTCGGAAGTTGCAAATAGTTTCTCATTCTTTTTCATTTGAAAAATGTAATTAAAAAGGCTGAACTTTGTAGTAATATCTTGAAACTTCATTTTATCCATTGTTAAGCTAGAATGAAAAATCCAAAGTTCTTCAATTTGATGACCTGAAAGTGTAGTCAATTTCTTTTCTTAAAATACTGCATTTAATCTTCATTACAACTTTAGTATGTATGCTAGAAAATTTAAAATGTCCATTTTACATGGCAAAACCCTCACAAAAATTTCCCATAATTCTTTCTTTTATTTATGTTTCAGCTATAATAGATGTACTTTCGAAAGTTGAAACTACGAGAATGTATAATTTTCCCTTTAAAACTGATTTGTTGTTGGAAGGCGAAAAATGATAACTCTTATCCGATTAAGGCATGCTTTGCTTTTTCCTATATCCATTATTTGATTTACATACAACTTTTAAAGCATATGTTTAGTTAAAGCATCATGATGGAAAGTTGTAAATGTCCATTTTGCATGGCGACGCCCTGCAAAATTTCCTCAGATTTCCTTCTCATTCTATTTCTGACGTAATCATCTCTCTGTAGTTAACTTCAGCCTTTAAATTCTAACTCTTCTTCCTCGTTGTAATTTGGAACATGTACTTTTATTTGCAAGTGTATCCTCTATTTTGTAATGAAACTTATTTTATTTCTAGAATAAGCTGTTGAACTTTGAGTTGCATTCTTCCTTCATTCCATCATGTACTTATGACTCATCTACTTCATGTACCATAGGATAGAAGTTATTGAACTCGTAATCTTTATCCATAGTGAGGAATGTAAGAAATCATTTATTTATTCTTGGCTACAACCTGAACATGCACATTAGAGAAAAAAATTTGAAAATATTTAGGCTTTTTGGCCTCTCTTATGTCTATGTTTTTTTCTTTTCTTCTCTTTCTTTCTTTCTGAGTGAGTAAATCATGTATACTATTTGATCTTCAAGTAATCTATATCTCCTATTATTAAGAGATCCATGTGCATGAATTAGGATAGTATAGGAATATGGATTAACCCTGAGCTCCTAACCGATGAGTTTCTCTTTTCTGTTTTTAGGTATGGTGCTTACAACAATGAAGATGAAGAGGGAACAAAGCTGAAGATGAGGATACATAAACCGAAGGACAAACCTCAAGGCAATGATGGGTTCACTCGTACTCCTTTATTTTCTCTTTCATGAATGTGTACCTCTTATTTTAGTAGCTATACTTTACTTTCCAGTTACATCCCTGACTTGTGCGAGAACATTTGAAATTCCTTATGAATAAAACATTGAATTGTGAAATTGAGTTTTGTATTTCTTTCTACATTTCGATTTACGATATGGATTATATGATGAACTAAACAACCCAATAACATAATTGAATGTCTTAATCATGAAGGAAAGATAATTAAAGAATACCTGTAACATCCGAAGAATGAACTCGATTTTAGTAATTTAAAGTCATGATTGTTGCTTCAACACCTAACACTTCATCTATTCTGCAATTGAGTGTCTTCATCAAGGCAACATATTTTGTCCTTCTGGGCTGTGTTCTTTTTTCGAAGATAACATGAAATTCTAGGCTATGTGATCTGTTATGTTTTGCAACAAAACACATAGCTACTGATTTCATGTAATCATTAATTAATTCAATGTAACAATATTGTCTCGAAATAAAATCCCTGGCTTAGTTATACTTCACCAATGCTATCCATTGTAACAAAGTTTTGAGTTTCCCATTTTTGCACAAGTGAAAAAATTGTCAACATTTCTGGTGATCCTGCAGGGAAAGCTTCCTGCTAGCTTGTAAACCAGTGCCTTGCTCTTGTCCATTGGGCATGGACTCTAAAGCATGTAGCCAAAAAATATGCCTTCTTGAATTCCAATCCTTCCAAAATGAACTAAAAATGGGAAAGGATCTGGTAAACCAAATCACGTGCACAAAAGCACTTATTGAATTGAAAAACCATTCCAATGTGTAGGACTGCACTTATTGAAGGGAAATCCTACTCTAAACATACACTGCATGCACTGATTTTCAATAACAATGTTTGAGAAACGTACCATTCACAAGAATGGGAAGTTCCTCTCCATTAAACCTTGAAAGATGAAAAGTGTTGTGTTCTTTGCAAGATGAAATTATATAAGGACCACTCCAGATTGTATCAAATTTCATGTATCTTCCTGGATTTCCATGATAAACATCCCTTTTTAACAAAATATCTCCTTCATTGAAGATTTTGAATTTGGATTTCTTATCAAAAGTCTTCTTCATTTGTTTCTGATTCTTTTCCATGTTTAAATGAGCTTGATCTTTTAGCTCTTGTAATTACATTAATTCTACATAACAAACCTGCGATGGTTCATTTTCAAGAAGCTCCATTTGATGCAACAAATCTAATGTGGGAAAATCAACTAAAATAGGTATTCTTGCTTCTCTTTTGTAAAAAGATTGTATGGTGAATTGTAAACCGATCTTTTAGGAGTCACTCTATCATCCCAAAGTGCTGAAATCAACATTAGATGCCAAGCTCTCTGGTTATCTTTGAGTGTTCTTCTGATGATCCTTAAAATATTCTTGTTAGTAATTTCAGATAACCCATTACCTTGTGGGAAATAGTTAGATGAAGAAGTTAGATAAATTTCATGATTAAAATCCCAATCAGTTACCTTTGCACCAAGAAATGTTAAAGCATTATCTGATATGATAGTTATTGGAACACCAAATTTGTAAACTATACTTTCATAAAAGGATAATATCGAATTTTCATTAGCATATTTCAAGGCTATTGCTTTAGTGCAGTGTTTAAAGTAATTTGTAACAGATCAAAATCCACTTGTGTCCTTGTGACGAAGGTAGCTTTATCATGCTAATAAAATCAAGGCCCCACTGTATAAAAGGTTGATCAACTGAAATAGGATGTAAAGGCATAGAAGCCAAACATTCTTTTCCAACAAAGAAAGCACATTTCTTACACTTCCTAATCCATTCAAAACAGTCCTTAAATATATTGGGCCAATAGTAACCAACTTTCATAATTTTTAAGGCTGTGGTACATGACGAGAAATGACCTCCTCCAGGTCCTTTGTGGAATTCTAATAATAATTGCTGAATTTTGTTATAGTCAACACATCGCACTAAGATTCCATTTATATCCCTTTTGAATAATACACCATCAATAAAAACATAGGGTACAACTTGTAATCTAAAATACCTTTTTTATTCCTATCCATACCTTCTAGATAGATGCCATGCCCTAAATAGTTAAGTAAATCAGTTATCCATCTTGATTTACGGACTTCTTGAGCAATTTCGGGTTGTTGATTTTTCTCGGGCTGAAACATAATGTCTCGATTGCTGATACGTAATTTCAGCATGCTATTTTGAATCTTCCGGTTCTGTAGTATGATGTTTTTCCATATCAGAAATTAGATGTTCACACAAGCCTTTCCCTCGAATTGTCTTCGCAACATGAATATCAACATCATATTCCATGAACTTCATTATCTAGCTTGTTCTTTTCTCATACAATTCTTTATTTAACAAGAAAGTTTCTCACTTGGTTGAGTAACAAGAATATGATTTTTTTGTTTGAAATCATGTTCTTAAAATTATTTAGCCCTTTGAGTATTGAAAGTACTTATTTTTAAAGAAATGTGTACCTTGTTTCGTAATCGTGTAAGCTCTGTCCAAAGAAAGCAATTGGTTGATCAACATTTTCATCATTAACCCGAGTTAATATGGTTGAGATTTTTTCAGCTACTGCAAGTGCATACATTGTAAAATCTTTATAAAATTTAGATTTGCAAGAGTAGGAGGTTTAGAGATGGTTTCTTTGATTACTTCAAACCCTTCTCTCCCTTCGTTGGTCTAAGAGAAAATATTCTCTTTCTTTAACATAGTTGTTAATGGTTTCACCAATATTACAAAATCTGGAACAAATCTTCTAAAAAAGTTGATTTTTCTAAGAAAAATCTGTAATGCCTTCTTATTACTAGCAAAGTGATAGCTGTGATATGGCTTTGATTCTGAAATGATCAATTGCTAAACATTTATTAGAAACAATATGACCAAGTAATTTTCCTTGATGTACTGAATAGATAGATTTTAGTGGATTCAAAGATATCCCAAATTTTCTGAATAACTAAAAATTCCACCTTAGGTGTATTATATGTTCTTAAGAATATTTTGAGAATACATGAACATCACCTAAATAAACAAGGATGCATTTATTTAACAAGCTATGAAAATCCATGTCCATTGCGCGTTAAAATGTTGCACTAGCATTTGAAATGCCGAAAGGAATTATTTTGTAAGCATAAGTACCCCACTTAGTGGTGAAAAAATTTTGTACCTATCCTCTTCTTGGACTAAAATCTGATTGTATCCACTATAGCCGTCTCAATTTGATGACTGAAAGTGTAGTCAATTTCTTTTCTTAAAATATCGCATTTAATCTTCTTTGCAGCTTTAGTATGTATGTTGGAAAATTTAATAAAATGTCCATTTTACATGGCGAAACCCTCACAAATTTTTCCCATAATTATTTCTTTTATTTTTGTTTCAGCTATAATAGATGTACTTTCTGAAATTTAAAACTACATAATGTATCACTTTTCCCTTTAAACTCGATTTGTTGTTGGAAACTGAAAATGATAACTTTTATGTGATTAAGGCATTCTTTTCTTTTCCTGTACCCCTTATTTGATTTACATACAACTTTTAAAGCATGTGTTTAGTTAAAACAACATCATATAAAGTTGTAAATGTCCATTTTGCATGGCGAATCCTGCCAAAATTTCCTTAGATTTCTTTCTCATTCTATTTCTAATGTAATCTTCTCTCTAGTTAACTTTAGCCTTTAAATTTTGACTCTTCTTCTTGGTTGTAATGTCTGGAACATGTACTTTTATTTGCAAGTGTCTCCTCTAATTTGTAATGCAACTTATTCTATTTATAGAATAGCTCCTAAACTTTGAGTTGCATTCTTCCTTCATTCCATCATGTACTTATGACTCATCGCTTCATGTACCATAGGATAGAAGTTATTGAACTTTGCCATCTTTATTCATAGTGAGGAATGTAAAACATCATTTATTTATTCTTAGCTGCAACCTGTACATGCACACTTGAGAAAACAGTTAGAAAATATTTAGGATTTTTGGCCTCTCTTATGTCCATGTTTTTTCTTTTCTTCTCTTTATTTCTTTCTGGGTAATTAAATCATGTATATTGTTTGATCTTCAAGTAATTTATATCTCGTGTTATTAAGAGATCCATGTGCACGAATTAGGACAGTATAGGAATATGGATTAACCCTGAGCTCATAACTGATGATTTTCTATTTTTTGTTTTTAGGTATGGTGCTTTCAACAATGAAGATGAAGAGGGAACAAAGCTGAAGTAAGGATGCATAAACCATAGGACAAACCTCAAGGAAATATGGGTTCACTCATACTCCTTTATTTTCTCTTTCATGCATGTGTATCTCTTATTTAAGTATATGTGCTTTACTTTCCAGTTACATCCCATGGCTTGTGTAGGAACATTTGAAATTCCTTATGAATAAAACATTGAATTGTGAAATTGAGTTGTGTATTTATTTCTGCATGTCTACTTTCTGATATGGAGTGTATGATGAACTTAACAACCCAATAATATAATTGAATGTCTTAATCATGAAGACAAAGGTAATTAAAGAATACCCGTAACATCCAGTAATGAACTCTGATTTCTGTAATTTGAAGTCATGATTACTGCTTCAAAACCTAACACTAACTTCTATTCTGCAATTCAGTGTCTTCATCAAGGCAACATAGCTGTCCTTCGGGTCTATGTGTTCTTTTTCTTAAGATAGCATGAAATTGCAGGCTATGTGATCTGTTATGTTTTACAACAACACACATAGCTATAGATTTCATGTAATCATTAATTAATTCAACTGTAACAATATTTTCGAAAGAAACTCCCCAGCTTAGGTATACCTTCTGCAAGTGTAGTCCATAAGGCTGCAACATCTTGCCATTTATTTCATCTTCTATCTTTCTTGAATACTTTAGCTTGGATCTTGTGAGATTTTACATCTTCTTGATAGAAAGATAGGCTTGTATTTGATTATGGAAGTTACAGTATTAATACTTTGACTTTTCTTGATTCCATGACATCTTTGTACCTTGTATGTGGCCTTCATGAAGCTGTAAATAGTTTCTCATTCTTGTTTCATTTGAAAAATGTAATTAAAAATGGTTGAAATTTGTAGTATTATCTTAAAACTTCATTTTATTAAGTTTCTAAGATAGAATGAAAGATCCAAAGTTCTTCAATTTTATGATTAAAAGTGTAGTCCATTTATTTTCTTAAAATATTGCATTTAATCTTCATTACAACTTTAGTATGTATGCTAGAAAATTTAAAATGTCCATTTTACATGGCAAAGCCCTATCAAAATTTTCCCGAGAATTATTTATTTTATTTATGTTTCAATTTGTAATAGATGTACTTTCTAAAATTTTAAACTACAGAGTGTATCACTTTTCCCTTTGAAACTAATTTTTTTGGAAGGCTGAAAAATGATAATGTTATTTGATTAAGGCATTCTTTTCTTTTTCATGTACCCCTTATTTGATTTACATACAACTTTTAAAGCATGTGTTTAGTTAAAAAAACATAATGTAAAGTTGTAAATGTCCATTTTACATGGCGAAGCCTTGTCAAAATTTCCTCAGATTTCCTTCTCATTCTATTTCTAATGTAATCTTCTCTCTCTAGTTAACTTCAACCTTTAAATTTTGACTCTTCTTCTTCAGTTGTAATCTAGAACATGTACTTTTATCTTCAAGTGTCTCCTCTATTCTGTAATGTAACTTCTTCTATTTCTAGAATAGCTACTGAACTTTGAGTTGCATTCTTCCTCCATTCCATCATGTACTTATGACTCATCTTCTTCACATACCATAGGATAAAAGTTATTTAACTCTACAAGTGCAAAAATTGTCAACAAGACCCACCTCCCCTACCCAACCTGTCTAACCATTTCTTGCCACATGTATGACATATGTAAGTCCATGCTTCGTTAACCAAAAATATCATGCACTAATATCATCACTTTGCCATCGCCGAAGGGGAGGAGCTTTCCACCTATGAGAACTCCTTTCGACATAATGAAAATTAAATTGAATCAAGAGTAAGTGATAGGGGTAGTATGTGATAATGTAAGAATGATGTTTAGACATGAAAATAACCTTAAAATATTTTTATCATCTTTATAGGGGCCTTATGAATCCTATTATAAAGAAACTAAGTGAATTTAAAGGCAAAAATAAATAGGGGCCTTAGGAATCCCATTATAGAAGCAAAATGGATTCAAAGGCCAATTTTTTTTTTTATACTAACCCAAATAGTTAGATAATGAAAACCAATCTCTTAAGAGTTACATCTAGGGTTAGATGTCTTAAAAGAGGTCTTATTTATTTGCAAAAATCTAGACTTTAACTACTTTACAAGATTTAAAATTTTGGTTTCATAAATATTTATTGAACAAATCATATTTTCTTATGGATACAATGAAATGGGATAATATGTGTGCTATGGCTAGATTAAAAATAAGGATAATTGAACCTTTCACCATTGTTTTATGATCATCATGATAAATGGATTATTGATTGATATTGTAGGTGTTGCGTAGAATTATTTGAGCTTCAAGGACATTATTATATTCTTCAGTGATTTAGGCCTCTTTTTATTCCTATGTTAAATTTCAAATGATTTATTCACCCTTCGATTTCGATCCTTGATTGTTCAAGAGTTACTCCAAATGTGTTCTACAATTAGTTTCACAATTTGACTACTATTGATCATGCTATCCAAGTAATACTCTAACATAAGGGTAGATACATGGGACATCCACCCCATGCACCTGAAACATTTACATAGTAACACCCATAATTACTGTCCCATTTGCATATCCGATAATAGGGGTTTCCCTACCGATTGGGCATTGGATCACTATAGAGGCACCAAATTCCCATCCTTCCCAATTTTATTAGTTCCCTTCTTCTCAATTGTTCTATTTCACTAATTGATCTTTGAATCCTAAAATTATTTTTCCTTTATCTTTTAATACGTACACTTATTACATCATGCCATATTTAACTTCCTTCTTTTTCACATTGTACCTCATGGTGTCATAATGCATATCATGCCCATGCTTTTATATTTCATTACTTACCTTTTCCATAGTCTATATCATGCATACAATAGGGGAAATGAGCTTGTACTTATGTAATATTTGATTTTACTCTTTCCCATTTGGGTCACATTATCCTTTACCATCAAGTTTTGATTTCATATTTACCACCTTAGGGTCTATCCATTCTTAAATTAGATTATTTCAGATTTACCACCCAGGGGTACCATTCTATAGTCGACCCACAATGATTGTGCGTGTGGATGTGTGTATTTGGTGACACATTTTTACTTGGACATGTTTGATAAATAATTTTTATGATATTTTTTCTCTTGCGTGTTTAAGTCATCTCAAGTTGACCCCCATAAGTAGTCATTAATGTAATGAAATTTTTTCATGTATTTTTGGTAAAAATCACAAGGAAGAAAAGGGACACTTAGCACATATGTACTATAAGCATTTGTTGGTAGGGGAAGGTAAGGTGAATGTATAATCTAATGATTCAAGATTCTCACCCTCTCATGTATTTCCCCATTTGTGAATATTTTAGAGAGTGTAGTGAGTTATAGATCACCCATGTCTCATAATTATTAATAATATGGAATAATACCTTTTACAACCCAATTATGTATTTATGTTGAAGGATTTCGTGAGCAACATAAATTACATAATTAATTTTTGTGGGATTTTTATTCATGGTGTTTAAGTAATCTCAAGATCACTACTTTGAGTAGCCATTAAATTAATGATATTTCCCCTCACATTTCTATATGTTTGCATGAACACATGTTTCTAGACAACGGAGCATGAGTATTAGTTATAAGATCTTAATATCCCTAAACTTAGGAGATAAGGTGGTATCGACTTCATTTTGACCGTCAACTCATTTTCCCTCTTACTAACTTTGAGGACTCCCGATAAATGGAAAGGAGATTGGAAAAAATGTATTCTTGGTGTGGTGCCCCATAACTTGCATGAGTTTTTTGAAATAGTTACACTCAAAATTGGTAGATGTTGTCTAAACATGAATCATAGGATTTTGAGTCTAGTTTCTAAGCTACTAAATTTTATTGAAAATGGATAAGTTTAAGTGGGTCAAATAACTGAAATACCAACAAGTGCTCCTAATTTTGTTAAAAAACATAACATAGTGACTTTTGTGCCCCCCACCATTTTTTGAGCACCATTTAGTAGTTTTGAAAACCCTTTGGTAGAAATATAGCTAGGAGCATCTAGTTTGTGCTAGAAGCTTTTAAAATTTTTTAACAAATATTTATTTATTTTTATGATTTTTCTAGTATAGAAATTTTATGTTTTGAAAAATAATAGGAGCTCCAACCGTGCCCCCTAACTACCTAAAAAAATATAGAAAATTAGATTTTTTTAATATGTATATAATTAGGCCTAGTTTGTGTTAGTATAATTTTTTTCAATTTTGATGACCCCAAAAAAAAGATACACGATGAAAGATAGACATTTAAACTTCAAAAAATAGCTATAAAAAGGCATAGTTAGAAAATAAATAATATGGAAACCTTATATTAGTTAGAAAATTTGAAAAATTATATTTTTAGAAAGAAGAAACTCTACTCTACGTCATGGTATAATGTTTTTTAAACGAATCAATTGTTTTATGTTGATTTATCATAGAGGAAGTGACATTTTTACATTTTCCTACAAAAACATGTTATTTGTTGTGTTTGTGTAGGTCCATGCCTCAGGGTTGGGGATCCAAACCGGATCCCAAGCCTTGAGGCATGGCTTGGAAAAATTGAAAACACAAAACATGTATGCATTATAACGCGTACACACTATAACACGTACATTTTGTATAGTATAAACATTGTATATGCTTTTGGCAAGCTTTTATGTACAAAAATAAATGTTCAAGTATAAGTTTTTCATTTATTATTATTTATATTTTATTATTTCTTATACTTTAAATTTATTTTAGTAAATATAAGAAATTAGGGTCACTCTGCACCTTATGGAACTAGTCTCACAACTCCATTAGTCATGGTTTAGGAGATAGTTTTTATAGTATAATCTAGTTAGTACATAGGTAATTTTCAGGATTTCAGCATTCAGCCTAAATATTTTAGCATTTAAATTCTACAATCAAAACCCTAAACCCTAAATAAATATGAGGTCCTAAACCTAACCCTAAACCATGATCCCTAAACCCTAAAACCTAAACCATAAACCTTAAACCATAAATCCTAAGCCCTAAGCCCTAATCCTTAAATATTTAGCCCTTACCCATGATCCCTAAATCCTAAACCTTGAGCCTTAAGCCCTAAACCCTAAACCATGAACCATGAACCTTAAATGTTAAACCTTAAACCCCGAAACTAAATCCTAAACCTAACCTATAAACCTAAACCCTAAACTCTAAACAATGAATCCTAAACCCTAAACCTGAGCCCTAAGACCTAAACCATTAGCCCTAAATCCTAAACACTAAACCCTAAACCCTAAAATTTTGACCTAAACCCTTAACCTAAAACCATGAGACCTAAACCCTAAACCCTAAACCATAAAACCAAAATAATAAATCCTATACCCTAAACCCTAAAAACTAAATCCTAAAACCTAAACCCTAAAACCTTAACCCTAAACACTAAACCCTGATCCCTAAGCCCTAAACCCTAAACATTAAATCCAGAGCCTTGAACTATAACCCGTAAACCTTAAACCAATAACTATAAGCCTTGAACCTTAATCCATAAACCATGAACCATGAACCCTAAACCCTAATCCCTAATCCCTAAACCATAAACCCTAAACCCCTAATCCTTGAGCCTTAAACCACTAAGATCCATAAGCCCTAAACACTAAATCTAGAGCCTTGAGCTATAAACCTTAAACCTTAAACCCGTAACTCCAAACCTGAACCCTAATCTATAAACCCTAAACTATGCACCCTAACCCATAAACCCTAAACCTTGAGCCATGAGCCCTAAACCATAAACCATAAACCTTAAGCCTTAAATGTTAAATCCTAAAGGTCCCAAACCCTAAACCATGAACCATGAACCATGAGCCCTAAATGCTAAACCCCTAAACCTCATATATTTCTAGTAGGTCTCATGAGTGAGTTCATCTTTTTGAATATCTTAGGACCATATTTCCTAGTCTTGTGCCTAGAACCATCATTAAGTCTACTTTTACAACTACCTTGTTTATGAGAGGTGGGCATTTCCCTCCTTCAAAATATCAATAGATGAAAGACATCAAATTTTGATGAATCTCTTTGAATTTTGTTCCTACGAAGTCGATGAACCCTTTTCAGTTGAATACTCTTTGTCAATATTAATAAGAATGGGTAAGACCAAACATTATAATGAGTGAAATAGTTTACATGCAATGGAAAGATGAAGATAGATCTGTATTGGGTAACATTTATTTATACCAAATTGTTCTTGGATATATATAATTTCCCTCCTTTAAAATATCAGTAGATGAAAGGCATCAAATTATGATGAATCCCTTGAATGTTCTACCTACGAAGTAGATGAACCCTTTTAGTTGAATACTCTCTATCAATACTTATAAGAATGGGTAAGACATAGAACATTATAGTGAGTGAATGGGTGAGCCTAATCCATGAGCCTTAAACCCTGAGCCCTAAACCCTAAACCCTAACCCCTAACCCCTAAAACCGAGCCTTAAACCCTAAACCCTAAACCCTTTTTCCCTAAACCTTGAACCTTGACCTTTAAACCATAAAACCTAATCCATAAAACCTAAACCCCGAACCTTAAATATTAAACCTTAAACCTTGAGACCTAAACCCTAAACCATGAGTGTTAAACCCTAAAACCTATCCCATAAACCCTAAGCCCTAAACCCTAAACTCTAAGTCCTAAACCATAAACCCTAAACCCTCAACCATAAACCCTAAAACCTAAATCTTGATCCCTAAACCCCAAACTTTTATCCCTAAACCTTAAATCCTGAAAACATAATCCCTAAGCCCTAAGCCCTAAGACCCAATCCAAAACCCTAAACCCTCAAACATAAACCCTTAAACCTAAACCTTGAGTCTTAAACCTCAACCCATAACTCTCAACCCTAAACCCTAAACCTTGAACCATAAACCCTAAACCCTCAACTCGATCCCTAAACCCTAAACCATGAACCTTGAACCCTAAACCCTAAACCCTAAATCCTAAACCCTCAACCCTTAACCCTAGGCCACCAACCCTAAAATCTAACCCCTAAACCATGAACCCTAAGCCCTAAGCCGTAAACCCCGAAATAAGAGCTACAAGACTTAAAAATTAAACCTTAAACCCTAAACTCTAAACCTTGAGTCTTAAAACCTAATCCCTCAACCCTAAATCATATTCCTCTCCCAAAGGAAAGTCCTAATAAGATCATTCAGCATGTTTCAAATGTGTAGGGAATAGTATCTAACGTGATCGATCGAATCATTTAGTTTTGATGAGAAACTACTTCCTTTAAAGGCCTAAAAGGAATCTTTTTGGCCAATCTGTAGCTAATTGAACACCCTTCTAATAATCTAAAATGAGCTAATCATGTCACCGAGGTATCAAAGACCGTCATGTGTGAAGTATTAAGGCATCGTTTGTCTCCATAAGAGACATATGAGAAAAAACATGTAAGAGAATCATGAATTTTATTCCATGAAAGGATGCTTTTAGAGCTAGGAAAGGTGAGGGGATGATCTTTATATGGAGCACCATGTTTATAAGAATGAGTAATCATCTGAGTTTACTTAATGCAATTCACTTGGTACTATTCATAAAAATGCATTCAACACCTATTAAAGTGTTATCAAACCTTAAGGAGGAGGCACATTACAATCACTCATTTTGGTAATAGGACATGAATTCCATTCGGGAACAATCCTCTATATAGAAAGTGAGGATATATTTTTAGTAAGAAGTAGATAAGAAACATAAAGGTGATTCTTGGTCACTAAAGTGAATTATGGACCAAATTTAAAAATTGGTACCAATTCAAGTAGTGGTAGGGCCAAAATCCTATTTAGAAGGTCAAAAAACCTAAAAATAACTATATGCTTTCCCAAAACAAAGACCGACTACAATATATATGCCCTGAAAGTCTTAGGTCCTTTGTTGAAATCCTGAAAATGAGTAAATCTTGACTAGATTAGATTTTGAAAAATTATCTTATAGATTATAACTCATTAGAGCTATATAACCACTTCCATCAAAAGGTGCAGAGTGACCCTAATTTCTTATATTTACTAAAAAAATTTAAAAATATTATACTTAAACATTTATTTTTGTAAGTATAAGACACCCAAATACACATACATAGTCCATAATATAGAAAAACGTGTACGCATTTTAACTTCTCTAAAACGAGTACGCATTTTGTATATTATGGAACATGTACACATTTTGTGTTCTTCAAAATGTGTACACGTTATAGGTTCAGTAATTACCAAACCAAAAAAATTAAAACACGAGCGTGTTATAGCAAATCACATATGCATTTAGTCTATTTTCGGGTTTTTGTCACTTTTTGGCCCCCAAATTCTGCACTTACCCTATATATAATAATAATAATAATAATAATAAAGAATTAAAACAAAAATAAAATAAAGTAGAAAAAAAGTGAGATTAAGGAGTTGGAGGAGTAGGTCTAGAAATGGTGGTCAAAAGTTTTCAATGCATCTTGGTGAGTATGTCATGTAGAAGTAGATAAGACATGGCATGGTATCCTTATGGCGTCCATACCTATCATTTCCCTTGCGTAAAAATAATTTTATTTTATTTGAGATCCAGAGGCATGGAACAAGATGAAACCCAAGTTATATTGTAAATTTAGCAGCAATTAGATAGTGGCAAAGTGTGGAAAGTGTGAAGGGGGTGTTGTGTTAGGAGGAGCCTTAACTCATAGTTGTCTCAAAATTAGTGCCATAATGGGTTAAACAACATGCACTAGGAGATAAATTTGTAATCGCATATCTCCTCATTTTACTATATAAAAAATGATTGAGCTAGATCAATACCTGTATCTGAAGTGGGTTGATTTGTCTATGAAGAGAAAGGAAACTAATGTAGCTATTATTTTATTTGTTGTATTGAATAGAAAACTGAAAGTTCCATTCTTGCTATCCCACACATGTGTCTACAAGTTTTTTTAGAGCTTTGGGACTGCTCCTTTCCTCAAAGCATTGAGAATGTGGGTCGGATTTGAATCAATGCCAGAAATAGAAAACATTTATTCATCTATTTCAGACCTATCTTTCAAGAAAACATGTTTGGGGTCAAGTTTGGTTAGAGGTGGAAGCTTAGACAGAGTACTTGGCCTATTTTACAAATGGTTGCAGAAATGTGAAGCCATTTCGTTATTGTAGGACTTACTGTTTGTTTGACACAAAATGGTTTTGTTGAAATGACTTAGAAACCTCCAAGAAAATACCAATTGGTATGTGTCAAGAAAGACTCCACAACCTATTCCAACATGATTTCCTATCATAATATGCACTAATGGACAATTTCCAAGCATAATGGAAGTATGGATGCGTTAAAAGGTCAATGGGAGCCACGATCGCTTGAAAAGGAAATACACTACATTTTGAATAGTTAGTGCACTTATGCTAACGTGAATGGTGATTGATTATAATGGATGGTCTAAGGTATGTTTGTAATGAGAAGTGGGAAATGTGAGGAAGCCCATAAATTCTATTTTTCAAATGATAGAGGAAGGATTAGAGAAAAACCACTATACATTTCCCATTGTGCTCAAGGTGTGTGCTTCTTTGTTAGCTCCGCGGTAGGACAAGGAGATTCATAGTGACATCATAAGACTTAAATCACAGTATTACACTCTTCAATATAATGCAACAGTAAAACATATGCCTAATCTTGTGACCATTGTTAGGTTCCTCCCTTCCCTTGTAGATGTGTATGTAAAATGTGGGAATGTTGAGACCGCTCACAATATATTTGATAAAATGCAAAAATAATTGTGGTTTCACGGAATGCAATGATTTTTGTATATATGAAATGGATATTACCATGAAGACTTGAAGTATCTCTCATGAATGAAGATGGATAAACTTTTTGAATGTGTGCAACCATTTGAAGAAATGCCTAATTGAGATGTAGAACTGAATCCCTCAGTTTTGAGTCGACTTCGTTCCTCCAGGCATGGTTCATCTCTCATTATCTTTCATAATTATTGTTATTTAGTTTTTCATTTGAAATGAAATAAAATTTCAAACCGTAGGATTATTGTACATTTGATTGTTTTAAATAAAGTTGTTTTTAAAATAATAAAATGTTATATCGTAACTTTTACACAATTTATAGTCCTGGAAAATGGTAGATAACCATGAACTTAAAACCTCACTTTAAGATGATCTAGAAAAACTTTCTAGCCAAACTATATTACTACAATAACATTTCATTGATAGGTTAAGGTTGAGCTTCCTTTAAATATGTTGACTATTCCCTTGTTAAAACTAGTAAATCATGATTTTAGAGACTCGCAAAACAACCTTCAGAATCAAAAAAGAGATGTTAAGTTTCTTCTTCGTGTTCCTTGTTATGTGAGGAGTCACTTCAACACTTAGATTGACCTTGATTGATCATCATGTTATCTTTTCGACACTCCTCTAGGAGCCTTGTTACCTCGTGTCACAATTTTAGGAAGTTGTTAAAAATTGAAAAGTTGGGTTTCATATCATATTTCCATGTGGGCCCTGAACAAAAATGCTTTTCCTCCTTTGGAAACCCCTACCATTTTTACTAGACAATTTCTGGAAACCTTTGGTTTGGGAAAATATCATTCCTAGTTAGTTTGGAAAAGTGGTTTTGTAGGCCTTCAATCTTTGTTTGACTAGGTCAAACTTGGCCAATTACGATATGTGGCTCGAAAAACCATTTTCCAATTGTACACCATTCGCTAGTTCTGAGTCCTGTTAGTTCTTGTGGTTTCTTGGTATATAGGTGGACACTTAGGAATTCTCCTGCCATGAATTTTCTTATCGAAATATTTTTTAAATGCACTTTCTTAGCCTCCGAGATAAAATTTGGCATTTTTACAACTAGCAGGAAAATGTAAAACAAATTTGTAGGACCCCAGTCAAGTTAGAAAACCATCATGGAAACTTATTAACACTTGTAAATAACTATTTGAAACTCTATCATGTGACTTGTTGTGTGAAATTGAACTTTTGGAAAAATAGTGTTTCTCTCTCTTCCCTATCTCTTTCTCTCTCCTTGGTTAAGAAATGAAGTGAAATGAAATGAAATAAATACATGTCTCTAACCCTCTCCTTTTGAATGTAAATTATTATTATTATGTAAATGAGAAACTAAAAATATTAATTATGCTAGATTTAGGTGGATGCCATGCCAGTGATTTATCATTGATTTCATGCTCACATGGTTTTGTAGGATGCAAGTAAGATGGTGAAATGATGTGATTGTAATTCATTTTGTATTATTGTAATGTATGTATGTTAATGAAAAAAAATTTATTGCTATGTCACAGTAAAGTTTATTATTGAAATTTGGTAATGTGTATGAGTTACTAGTTTTAGGGGTGCTTTAGGAAATGTGCATTTAACCATAGGTATATTTTGATTCATATTTTCATATGGTAAAAATGGGATTGGATATATATATGTTAAATGAAATTGTAGAGGATAATTCAACATTTTGTGAAGTATTAAAAGGTTATTATTGAAGTTTTGCAATATTCTCAAAATGCTAGTGTTTAAGGGAGATGTTAATTTAAACATGAGTGTTATTTTAACCCCAAACTTGGTAATATAAAATTTGGATATGTATTTTAACTTAAATTAAATTTAATATCTTATAGTGCTTACTTGTTGTTAAATTTATGATGAAATCTCTAGATTGTTGTGTTATTTAACTAAAAATATAGAAAAGAAACCAAAATATAATAGTCAACCCTAGTTTAAAACTTGTCCATATCTACCCTTCTCGCATGTTCTTTCTTAGCACATAAGAAACTAAAACCTTAGGATAAACTTAAATCTCTACACTTGATGACACCTTCTCATTAAGTAGATAAGAGCCACATTGAGATTTCCACCCTAGCCTGCATGCTTAACAACATTGTCCATAAACCCAAAAATTAGAAATGACATCGTTTAAATTTGTTCTGGTGTATGTCATCCCCTCATATGATTGATAGTTGGGTGTGTAGCAAGGAGAATATGTTCTCCTAGGTAGGGCGCCATAGGAAACCAACATTAAACATAGTGTAAAATCCTCTTGAACCGACATACATGTTGAGTGGAGAAGATCACCAACTAACCTTGGAAGTCACCCTTAGGAGTTGAGATCACAAATTAACTCAATACCCAATCTCAATTATCATTTTGGTTTTATAGTGCAATCTTAGAGTTAATTGCAAAATTTAACAACTTTTAGTTTATGAATAGTTGGTGAAAATGTAACCATGACATGATGTGCTTGGAGGAAGGTGAACATTAGATCACTCACATAACACATTTAAACCATCTTGTGGTGAGAAAAATGGAATCCCCGCTATGTAAACTCTTTTGTAAACCTTAACTCTTTAAATGATGGACTAATCCATCTCGCTCTCCCATTAGTCCTATTAGGTCATGGATCTCTTATGTGAAATTAGGTGATAATGTTCTTAGAGACAAATCTCCTAAGATAGGGACTAGTATTCTAACATGAGGATGAAAATGCCCTTGTTAACAAATAGGTCACACAATTTATTACAAGAGGCATATGAACCTATTTAGGGAAAAACCTCTTGAGTTGGATGAAAGGAATACTTCAAAAACATAACCAAGAAAATGTAACGCCCACAAATTACACACACAAATACAACAATAAAAATAAGAGGATAATTTTTTTTTACATACATTCTCACTACACAACACTACGTGAAAGGGCTCTAACACTTTTAAAAAAGAGAAACTCCACAATGGATGAGACACTTAAATAAGTCATCGACTCACATTGACACATGACAATACCATATACATTTCTATGCCACACTTTCCTCAATGAATGAATGCTAGCAATGACCGAACCACAAGAAAAGGACTCAAGGATTGGAAAACCCACAACACATCATTACCATGATTACATCTTAGTTACGATTAACATTCCAAGATCATTATTATGCAAGGATAATTTTATCCTTTTTCCACCTACATATTCTTTAACTCATTTCACATTCAACTTAAAGTTCAACAATTTAAGTTGAATCTTTACCTCTTACAAAATCTCCATAACTTACATAATTATTTGGAATATTTCAAATTGCATACAAAGTTCTTAATTCTCTCGTTCTTATGTTTAGATTATACTTCTCAACCATTTATTCAATGTTTAATTTTTACCCTTGCTACACAAGAGAATATAACGTGATGTCAACAAAGTAATCTTAGGATTTAAGAGGGGGTTTAGATTCAAGATACATTTTTCCCATAAACATTATTTGATCATAGGTATCTTTATTTCCATACCATAGTTAATATAGTTCTCAACTTATTGAATCCGTTCAATATTTCCACACAAGAAATTGTATTTAGATTTATATATATATATATATATATATATATATATATATATATATATATTGTTTTCTCGAAGTTTGATCTCACCAAGGGAAATTCATATTCTTTGTAACACATGAAAATGTTTAATTGAGTTATAAGGACTCCAAGAGTGACATTATTCCTAACCTCAAATATCATTTTACTCTTATATGATTTACTCTTACATTGCACTATGGTCTCATTATTAGCATTGTTTTATAACAAAAGGAGTTACAATACGTATTTATGGAAAACATCTAGAAGAAGTACATGATTGGAAGCATTATAAACTACACATGAACCACAAGTGATTTGTGTTCAAGGTAAGATCCCATGTTTCTGCATTTCACATGATTCCACATGTGAAATTTATTTTATTCTTAATGTAAAAAGGACATAACAAGGGATTATGGACCAAGATTTTGGTTTCCTAGGTTCTCTAAAGTCAACATCTTTCAAATCAATTTCATTTGCAAGGAGTTACTTACCATTTTCTACCCACAAGTTAACCTCCTAATCAACTGAGGTTTAGTTTAATTCCAATTTGCACTCAAGGCTCTATGCCCTATTATAGATTAGATTAAGGTGTGAAAACATATTTACCCTATAAACCCTTGTAAAAGATCAAGGCGCTATATTGTCACTAGCCAAAGTAACACATTTAGTTGTGAGGAACTAAAGATATCATTAATAAGAGTTTAAGTCATAGTATGAACTATTTCACTAGGTCCATTTGTGTCATCTGGGTCCCATAAGGAATTCATTCAATGATGAAGAAAATTTCTAGATCTAACTTTGTAAGACTTGGAGTTGACTAGGATACTAAAGAGGTGATAACTATACTTACTCAACATATGGTAAGATTACACATCATAGTTGTTGCTTCAAACAAAGACTCTTAAGTTATAGAAATGAACTAACAAATATATTTCTTAGGGGTAGTACTAGAAAACCTTAGCTGTGAGGATTATTTCTCCTTACTACATACATGATAACCAATCGTGGAAGGGGACCACTTACTATAGATAACGTTTGAACAAGTCATTATAAATATGGTTTCATTGAGCTAAACATACAAGCTATGATAGTACTCAACTATGGATCTTATTTAGTTAAGATAGAAGGTGCCATCGAGCATACATTTAAGTTCATTCTAAGGTTTTAGTTTTCTATGTAAAAAGAATAACATAGGAAGGTTAGTTATACACAAATTTTGTACTAGGTTGGCTAATTCACTTAGGTTTCTTTATTGCATTTTCAAGGTAAAGAACACAACACACCAATTAATTAATCGGCTATTGCAAACTGGAAATGCACTACAAGATATTACATTCAAATTCATTTAACATATCCAAATTTTTCCATATGAAAATCTAAATCAAAATGGTACCCATGATTAAATGCACATTTCCCAAGGCATTCCTAAAACTAGCATCTCATACATATTACCAAATTTTAAATATAAATTTCTGTAACATGGCAATACATTACACATATATAATTTTTAAATAACTTATATAAATTACAATACTAAAAATGGATTACACCATGCCTTTTCGCCATCTCACTTCCATCCTTCAAAACCGTGTGAGCATGAAATCTGATAAATCGCTAGCATGACATCCACTCAAATATATCATAAGTAACATTTTTATTTATAATTTACATAATAACATTAATAATTTGTATTCGAAAGGAGGAGGTTAGAAAAATAATTTTATTTCATTTTAGTTCACTTCATTTCTTAACCAAGGTGAGAGAAAGAAATAGGGATGAGAGAGAAACACTATTTTTCCAAAAGTTCAAATTCAAATAATAGTCACATAATAGAGTTTCAAGTAGTTATTTACAAGTGTCAACAAGTTTCCACAATGGTTTGGCAACCCAACAGGGGTCCTACAACTTTCTCTTTACGTTTTCCTACTAGTTGCAAAAACATTCAATTTAGGCTTGGAGGTGAAGAAACCACTTTCAAACGTTGTCCTCTAATGAGAAAACACACCAAAGGTAAGTTTCTACATGTCCTCCTATACACAAATAATTCACAAGAACAAAGGGGATTTAGAAATGGCAGTGGTTTTTGATTGGCAGTTAGTTTTCTAAGGCCATCGTTTGTAATTAAACTAGTTTAAATGATCAAAAGTTAGCTCGAGGGCTCAAGAACCCACATCCAAAAATGACGTTTGATGAAAAAGCAGAAAATTAGAAACTTCCTACAAGTTCCCATATATATGGATAATTCACTAAAGTCAATGGGATTGAGAACTAACAAATGGTTTTCAAATGGCGACATGTTTCTCGGAGCCACCATCATAATTTGTCCATTTTGACCTAGTCAAAATGCAAAGTGAGGCCTATAAAATGCCTTTTCTAAACTATCAAGAAGAGTGTTTTTTCCCAAACTGAAGGTTCCAGGAAATTGTTTAGTAAAAATACTAGAGGTTTGTGAAGGCGGATATGCATTTTGTTGTCCAAGATTCAAACGGCGAGTTGATACGAAATCCAAATTTTCAAATTTAACATCTTCATATAGTTGCAAAATGGTGTAACAAGGCTCCTAGAAGGGTGTCAAAAAGATAACAAGTAATCATTCAAGGTCAAATCAAGGATTAAAGTGACTCCTCACATGACAAGGTACATGTAGGAAACTTAACATCTCCTTTCTGGAGTTATGAAGGTTATTTTGCAAGTCTACGAAAATCATGATTTATTTGTTTTAATAAGGGAGTGGTCAACATAATTATAGGGGTTCAACTTCAACTTGTCAATAAAGGTGGGTATTATAGTAATCTGGTTTTTTCAAGAAGTTGTTAATTCACCTTAAAGGAGGGTTTAATTCATGGTTGACTACAAAAAGGGTTATTTTTATTGCATGATTTATGATATGAAATTTTATTATTTTGCAAAAAAATTATATAAAACAATTAAATGTATGATAATCCTAAGGTTTTAAACATTGTTATCTAAATTTTTCCCCCTGAAAAAATTGATCAAACACGACCCTACACAGAAAAATCTAAGGATCCACTCTATCATGCGAGCCACATTTCAAATCTGATGATCGATCCCAAATCTAAGGAGTAGGAAGACTTGAAATGGAGGGGCAGAGTCGATGAAGGGGGTTAACAACAATGTCAAAGAAACTAGAGTCTCACAAGAGGAAAATGTGTTAGACTCAAAGTTTTTTCATACTTAGCTGCATAAAACTCAACTCGGAGTTGAATAACAAACTCATGGGAGGTGCCATGTGTCAACCCCGATGTAATTATGAAAGATGCATCAAAGGGCAGCCCCTAAATGAGTGTGAAGCTTCCACGTGTCCCAAGTCCAAAAGGAGATAGTTGGCAGTTGAAAAGTCTTAGGGCAGCGGAAGCCTCCACGTGTCTCATCGACGCAACACCAAGGTTGGGTCAAAGAGTGGGTTCCCAAATGAGTGTGGATATTCCACGTGTCCCAAGACCAAAAAGAGGAAGTCAAAAGGTAGAACCGACCTTTGAAAAGTCTAAGAAAAGGAAGAGCCAAAAAAAGGTAACATGTGCCTCAATGGCAAAAATTCAACAAGAACGGCCCAAAGGAAAGTCCCAAATAAGCGTAAGTTCGACACATGGCTAGGAGACCAAAAGGGAAAAATTTGGTTTTAGAATCAGCTAAGTATAAGAGAACCAGGCGAGTGGAAGGTGCCACGTGTCTCTTCGCCATAACTTCAAAGGTAAAATATGGAGGGATAGTCCCAAACAAGCGTTGAGCCTCCACATGTCTCGGGTCAGACATAAGCCCCGTTGAACAAAAGGGAATTAGCCAAAATACAAAGAAACAGAGTAAATATGTGGAAGAATCCAAGCATCTCTTCAGCAACTTCAAAAGAAAAATCCAAAAGCGGTCCCCAAATGAGCACTAGCTCTACACGTGGCCATGATTCAAGTCAAAGTGGGAAGGTAGGTCACCGGAGGTAGTTTGAGATTTTTGGATTTTGTTTTGAAAAGGTTTAAAGTATAAAAATAAACCACGCCTCCGCTAACTCCAAGAGAAGCCAAGTCTCAAGCCTAAATTACATGCAAAGCAGCGGGATGGGAGGACTTTTTCCAAAGTGGAAAATGCGGACCGGTGGGCCCGAAGATGAATTTTGGGAAATATTAAGTTATGGGGCCGTGGGGATTTTGTCCATCTTTTGCCACTTTCACAAAGGAGTTTTTTAGTATAGGCCCGTGGCCCACGGGAGATTTCTTGCCAAGAAGAAAAATGAGAAGGATGCGGGCTTGCGGGGTTTTAGGAAAAAGTGAATTTGGAATTGTGGGGCTCTGCCGGAAATTTTTTGATTTTGAGTCTTTTCGCAAAAAGTGTAGTTTGTATTTTCGGGCCTGTGGATCCACTTTGCCAAGATTACATTTTCTCCATTTTTGTATAGCCTCGATGTAGAATCTTTAGACCACCATATATTTTGATTGGAAGCTCAGATTTGAGCAAGAGAAGAATTTTTGGAAAGGTCTCAACATACTCTACTCCATGGGAACATAAAAATATTATTCTTTTAGCAAGTTAAGTGGGTGAAAATTAGGAAAACGTATTTTAGGCCATTAATGTAGGATCCGATTGCTTCAACCACTCAGATTTTATTTTAATCCACCTTTCTTCCTTCTCCAACACACCAAATAGGTATGGGGAACTAGAATTGAAAAATTGTAGGTGGATTTGTAGGGGCATTGATGGTTGGTGATTGAGCTTTAAGAGTAGAGTAAATTTTATCTTTTTTCTCTTGGGTTTTCATCATCTATATATTGTAACACTTCTCATTTGAGAAGGGAGAGACATTCTAGGATGTGGGGAAACTCTGTCAAAGTTGTTTCCCAACTCCATTTGAGCTGTAAGCCTTCTCCTATGTCTGGAAAGCATATTTGTGCCTCTGAGCACCCATGTAATGGTCTCATGCACCTCATAGAGCAATAAAATCATGTTTTTGTGGTGTTCTTCAACACTTTGCATTGTTTTGTTGTTTCTTTGTGCCTCCCCATTTTGGGTTTGCTTCCTATGCATATGTTTCTCATTTGTAGGTGTAAGATGAGATGTTTTGTGGAGTTTTGATGGAAAATTTGGATCCGGGTCTCTGTGTCACTTATGTCTCGACCTCTCTCATCTCTTTTTCCCTGTTTTCATCCTCCCTCAATGAGTATGTCTCACCACTTCCTTTTCTGGTGTATCACCACATAGTGTAGGCTCTCTTTCACCCTATCTCTCTCTCTCTCTCTCTCCACATCTCCTTTGAATGATTAGATTAGGATTAGATTGGTTATGCACCGCACTAGAGTAGCTTGTGATAGTAGATTAGGAAACATGAAAGATCCTTTCTCACGGAGGTCCATCTCAAGTTTTGCAAGTCCCACAGCTTGATAGATGGTCCAGTGTTATGCAATCACACTAAATGCCCCATTTTAGACTCGGGACATTGGATGTGTTGTGATTTTCCACTAAAAACATTATATTTCGTTGTAAATGAAAAAAACTAAAGTATGAGAATTATGAAAGATAAGGAGAGATGAACCATGCCTGGAAGATATTTACATCCCAAGAAAGAGGTGCTCCAAGTGGATTCACCCACATATACAAGGTGTCATCCCTCTTCCAATCATTTCATAAACTATTTATTCGTGCACTCAAACACCCATTTACTCTCCTTTTCTCAAATGTCTCTAAAGCTTCTTCAACAAAACCATTTGTGCACATCCTCAAAATGAAGCATTCCATGAAACATATTTCCTTGGGGAATTTTTTTCTTATAGTTCACGTGCCATGTGTATGCTCCCACATCTACAACACGTAGGGAAAGAGGTTCCTCTTCAACAGTTGAATCTGACATTTCATCATCCAACTCATCACCATCACTCTCAACATCCTCTCTTCTATAATCATAAGATCTCAGGCTTTGACCATGGGACCTTCCCACATTTCGAAAACTAGGTGCAGATGCCAATGAACTAAAAACATCCTTTAGAATGTGTAGAGGAGTATCTTCTTTGATAATTTGAATTTGTGTACATGGTGTACCATTTTCAATAGTTCAACAATGATGCAAGAGAAAAATGTTGCTGACCCATAGTTACCACATTCATTGAGCCATCCTCCAGGTGATGGTACCGCTGATTCAAATAATATATATGTGGTTTTTCATGGATTTAGACACTTCTAGCCAAAAAATAAAGATGAATAGACTTGAACATGAGGCCACTTGATGACCATCAAGGATTTGATTTCAATCATCAAACAAATTTTCTTGACAATTTTTTTAATATATTTTTTAACACAGAAATGGAAAATATCACACCCAAAATAATGAATTTTGGGACCCATGCTTTGTTTTAAGCCCAAAAGGAGAATAACATTAACCCTTCTTCAAAAATCCAATGCCATTTTTCAGCAGTTCTAATGTCTTGACAGGTATTTTCATCTCAACAATTATCCCGACTAAAGAAAATTGAAGGCCTTCATTTAGAGTAAAAAAAATAGAACATGAGTCACACCTATAGTGAATGAGGCTTCTTCCTGCTGCATATCCCATTCTACAGCTGCTTTAAACCTTGGATGAATAAATCCTAAAGGAAGAATAGCTTCTTGAAACAAAACAATTCCCTCCAAATACAACATTGGTAGATCCATACGTAGGATGGAAGGAAAAACACTTTCAATGCCTAATTCAATACAATGACTACTAAAAGATAAAGAGAAGGAAAATGTGTGGGAGGCATTGGATAATTATTTTTCTACATTACAGTGCTCACAACACAAGTGCTTAGAAGCAAGAGAACGAAAAATCAATAAATATAGACAACATTCCCAAAAGAAGGTCCTCCTAATCCTTAATCTTCTTCTTCCTCTGAATACAAACAACATAATAGCAACACCAGTGGTTTCCTCTCAGAGACAATGTAACTTGCTTCAGCACAGATACCTATGCCAATAATCAATTTGTACATAGTAAAATGAGGGATATTGGGTTATAGATTTATCTCTATGTGTAGGACTAGTCTGACCCATAACGGTACTAATTAATGGATGACTATAAGGTTTTTGCGAGAGCTCCCGATCATCATAGTTCCCTGAAACGTATCACCTTCTCTATAACTATCCACATATAATTAATTTTACAACATTAACCTACATTCTACTGTGG
Organism: Taxus wallichiana var. yunnanensis; assembly: GCA_018340775.1. NCBI lineage: Eukaryota > Viridiplantae > Streptophyta > Pinopsida > Cupressales > Taxaceae > Taxus > Taxus wallichiana. The sequence continues at coordinate 297,385,976 of CM031240.1, read as the reverse complement.
TTAACTCCTTTGCATCTTGGATAGAGTGCTTTTGTGAAGCAAGGAAAATGAAAGGTTTGAAAGCTGCTCAAGATTTATCGGTGCTCCGTGCCTTGCATGCACACCGACAGACATGGCCCTCCTTCAACATGCCAAGCCTCCCATTACTCTCTAACAAAACCACTTACCCACCAACACTTCACTTCCTATTTTTTTTTGAATTTTTTTATAAAGTGGCACTAGATTCCCTCCCTTATAAGAGCATTGTACTCGATGTGACACACCAACGAATCTCGAAGGGTATGTATGAAGAAGGTTAATAATGACACACATGTTTTTAAAAACATATTTTTGGTACAATGTGACCACAAGGAAGCAAAACTAATTTTGATAATATCTTAAATTTTAATGTTATGTGAAGATTGATACTTTTTCAGTTTACATTATTACTTCATTAATTTGTTTCCTTTATAGTATTCCCTAAACTCAAGCTCTTAATATTTCAATTCTTATGATTTTGGATTATGTATTTTTATGGGTGCCAATATGATACTGACATCACGATGCAACACAAGAACCAAAGACAACACTACCGGTCCACAAGACATATATCTACATACTTCTACAACTGTATCACATCACAAGAACTCAATTGAACCATGGAAAGAACATACATATCCTCACAACATATGTACTTATCACACATGCACCCAACACAATAGTACACATAACATAAGCAAACTACTACAACATGGAATTCCCAACAAGTACACATATAGAGGTTTCACGCAACTTGGGATAATAACTGTAGTTACATAGTGTCAAAAATGGGTCAAAACATACCCTCAATGAGGAACATCAATCCTCAACATCACAAAACATGACCAGAATCACATGAGTACACATAAATAAAAGTACCAACACCATACACCTCCAAAACATCACAAAACAACTCCATATACCTCCCAAAGCATAACAAGACAACTACATATACCTCCCATGCATCACAAAACAATCTCCATATACCTCCAAAAGCATCATAAAACAACTACATGTACCTCCCAAAGCATCACAAAGCAACTCCATATACTTCCCAAAGCATCAATCACACCCACACAAATATCTTATGCCTCCCTCAAGTCTCTTATGGCTCCCTCAAGCAATAAAATAAAGATAAATTTTCCTTTTCGATCCCCAAAAGAGGCCAGTCACCATATGGCCCTAGGCACATAGAGTCTAGATACCTCTAACCCAAGTGAAATAATAACTCATGTTTGACAACCCACTAGTTATTTGTAACTCCTTGGGCGTACCCCAATATAACGAAGAAGGTCCATAGGTTCCACACTCCATGGTGAATCCCATGACTGTATTCCAACACATTACGACATTAGAACTAGCATAACAATCCATCACAAATGCCAAGTGAAAAAAATCTCAACCCTTGGGCTAGGCTATAAAACTTTTAAACATGAAAAGAAAATATAAAAATAAGTAAAACAAATGGCCAAATATCCATAGTTAGTGCAAAATTGCATGTTAGTGAAACAACCAAATAAAATGCCCAAAATATAAGAACACATCAATCAAGAAAACTCTTGGTTCTAGCAAGATTTTTTTTTCAATTTACGAATAAAATACATATGGAGAAGTAAACATCAAAATAACTATGTGGCCTTATATGACAACCACCAAAGGGGTACTCAATGAGTTTCTGGCACTCGGACATTGAGCCTCATATCACAAAATAACATATCAAATAATACAATTGTCATCATCTCTGTCTGAATCATCCCTCCACTGCTTCCACAAGGCTCAACATAGTCATAACTACACTTAGGTTGCATTCATATGATAACCATATTGGGAGAGAGAAAGGAGTACAAGTCACCATCTATTGAGCCTAAGGTGTCTGCGAAACACAATATGCATGACACCCATTGAGCAAGTGCCATAAATACCAAAAAAAAGTGGGTTTTCAGCCTATGTAAGACTCCACTTCCTATCTCGTACTTGGCTTGAGTGACTGTTCAATGGTACACATTTCCTCACTCCAAACATACACCTTTTATGATTTCCCTTAGGTTCGGTTAGTGTAGGGTCCACAACATAACACATAACTACATCACTAACACAATGATGATTCACACACATTAACCATAACATCTTACGGATGGTATATATATAGGGTATAACACAATCATTACTTTCATGGGTTACGATACATCACATTACCACACTCTTTCCAAAATGCAATCACTATACAATAGGGATCATACGCTCACCATATGCCCCTAAATCACAAATTTAACCATCTCGTATTACATGAATTATATGTATGAGGAACATAATTTCTAACATTACAACATATAATCAATTCAATTGATGAACACAATCATAACATGGTGATGCATCACGATACACCAATCTTGTCAAACAACATATCAACACACTTACATATCAAAAAATTCAAAAATGCTCTAACACTCTGTAATCAACAATAACATTCCTTTCACACACAACAAGGTGGTACATCACACATGAATTCCTCATTGAATCCACAAAAAGGAGGAAGAATACTCTCATCTCCAGCACATCAACATGACAACAATTACGCACTAAGTGATATACACAACATGTGCATTCATAATATCACAATTACAATATTGTTCACATCACGTTTATATCACATTACTCTTCCAATCTCCACCACCACCATGCAAAACCATCAAAACTCTAATCTGTCCTAGAGGTTTGAGAGCATGAACCTCCGCTTTGATACCAAATGTAACGCCCACAAATTACACACATAAATACAACAGTAAAAATACCAAGATATTTTTTTAACTTACATTGCTCACTACACAACACCACAAGGGCTCCAAGAAGAGAAACTCCACAATGGATAAGACACTTACATAAGTCATTGACTCACGTAAATACATGACAATTCCATATACATGTTTATTCCACACTTTCCTCAATGAACGAATGCTAGAAAACCCAACCACAAGAAAAGGACTCAAGGATTGGAAAACCCACAACACATCATTACCATGATTACATCTTAGTTACGATTAACATTCCAAGAACATTATTGTGCAAGGATAATTTTATCCTTTTTCCACCTACATATTCTTTAACTCATTTCACATTCAACTTAAAGTTCAACCATTTAAGTTGAATATTTACTCTTACAAAAATCTCCATAACTTACATAATTATTTGACCTATTTCAAATTGCATACAAAGCTCTTAATTCTCTCGTTCTTATGTTTAGATTATACTTCTCCACCGTTTATTCAATTTTTAATTTATATCCTTGCTAGAAAAGAGAGTCTAACATGATGTCAAAAAAGTAATCTTAGGATTTAAGAGGGGGTTTAGATTAAAGATACTTTTTCCCATAAACATTATTTGATCATAGGTATCTTTATTTCCATACCATAGTTAATATAGTTCAACAACTTATTGAATCCGTTCAATATTTCCACATCAAGAAATTATATATATATATATATATATATATATATAATTTTTTCAAAGTTTGATCTCACCAAGGGAAATTCATATTCTTTGTAACACATGAAAATGTTTAATTGAGTTATAAGGAATCCAAGAGTGACATTATTCCTAACCACAAATATCATTTTAGTCTTATATGATTTGCTCTTAAATAGCACTATGGTATCATTATTAGAATTGTTTTATAATAAAAGCGATTACTTAAGTATTTGTCTAACATCTTGTAGTGCCAAAATTTACACATCCAATTATAACGGTTAAATAACAGTAATTTTTTTTTGACTTACATTGCTCACTACACACAACACAGCAAGGACTCCAAGTACAGAAACTCGACTCGCATACGACAATTACCTAAGCCATCGACTCACATAGACACATGAAAACAACATAGGCATATCGATGCCACACTTTTCCCAATGAATGGTTACTAGTACTGACCCAACCACAAGAAAAATGACTTCAGGAATGGCGAACCCACAACACATCATTTCTTTAATTGTATTTTAGTTATGATTAACACTCCAAGAACATTATTGTGCAAGGATAGCTTCCTCCTTTTTCCAACTACAGAAACTTTAAGTTCATCCCACATATAATTTACAGTTCGACCATTTTAAGTTGGCTTCTTATTCTTTACAAAATTTCCCATAACTTACACACTTATTTGGCATAATTCAAATGCATATAAAGTACTTAATTATCTTACTCTCATGTTAAAAATCTTCTTCTCGAACATACATTCAATGTCTACCTTTTTACTCTTACCACTCAAGTGAATGTGACTTGGTGTCCATATGGCGATATTAGGATTTTACGGAGGTTTAAAATACAAGATAGCTTTTTATCACAAAACATTCCTCGATCACAAAGTATAGTTATTTTCCTACCATAGTTATTCTAAATCAATGACTTAATGAATTCTTTTTATATTTATATATATCTTTTGTTTTCTCATAGTTTGATCACAACAGTGCAATACATATTCTTTGAATCACATAAAGATATTTAATTGAGATATAAGGTCTCCAAGAGCGGCATTATTCGAACCTCAACTCTCATTGTTTACTCTTATATGCTTTATTTTCTACGTCTCAAAAGGGTCTTATTATTAGCATTGTCTTGTAAAAGGAGTTACGAAATGCTTGACTAACCTCTTGAAGACAAAAATGATAAGGAGACTTGAAGCTACACATGCACCCTAAGCCAACATCCAAATCAAACGAGGTTTAGATTAATTCCCAACTTCACCTAAGGGTCTACCCCTCAACTATATATGAGTTTTAAGTGAGAGGGAAAATTTATGCTAAACCACCTTCCAGAAGGGACCAAGGTGTTAGGTTGATAGGAACCAAGGTAGCACATTTAGCTGTGTGGAGCCAAGGGGGTTCATTAACAAGAGTGCAAGGCAAAGAACAACTATATCCTGATCTCCATTTATGTCGTTTGGATCCAACAGGGATTTCATTCGATGAAGAAATTTACTTTCAAATCTATCTTCGGAAAACAAGGTAATCCACTAGGATACGAAGGAAGAGTTAGCTCTACTTACTCCAAATGAAGTTTGACTATGTCGCTCCTATCAGATAGGTTTAGGAAAATGTCACTAAACCTAATGACTAAGACAATAAACAAATTCTTGGGCTCTTGATTTTCCTAAATTAGGAAGTTTCCTTGAGTGCAAAGATTAAGTTCATCCTATGGTTTTTCAATGTCTTCTACGGTAAGGAGTATCATACATGAAAAATAAGTTATGTCCCGATATTGAACAAGGGTAGAGTGTTTCAATTTAATTCTCTTTATTACATTTACAAGGTATGAAAGCACAAGATGACTCATTAAACATTTATTGAGCATTAAATATGCACTACAAGATATTACTTCAAATTCATTTACCTTATACAAATATCAGATCTTTTACCAGGTGTACTATAAATCAAAAATTGAACCTAAGATTAAATGCACATTTCCTAAATGTCCTTGAATCCAACATCTCATACATAGCATCAAATTATCAAATATAACCTTCTATAACATGAGACTACATTATACGTTTATCCTTTTAAAATGAACTATATAGATTACAATGAAAATTAATGCATTACACAACGTTGTTACGTCATCATTCTTTCATCCTGCAAAAACCACGTGAGCAAGATATCAACGATAAATCGCTGGCATGGCATCCACCCTAATCAAACATAATTATCATTTTTTAGTTTTCCCATTTACATATAATAATAATTACAATTTTCAAGCGAGAGAAAAAGTTTAGAGACATGTATTCAATGCATTTCATTTCACTTCATTTTGTAACCCAGGAGAGAGAAGAAAGGAAGAGAGAGAAAACACCATTTTGTCAAAAATTATATTTCACACAATGAGTTACACTATAGAGTTTTAAACAGTTATTTGCATGTGTTTAAAGTTACAGGGTGGTTTGGCAACCCGACGAGGGTCCCATAGCTTCCTATTTTTACTTTTCTAACTAGCTAAAAAGACGTTCAAAATGGGCTCGGAGGCTAAGAAACCGCTTCTAAAAGTTATCTTCCGATGAGAACGCACACCACAATTAACTTCCTACATGTCCCCAAATATACCAAGATTTCATAGCAACTGACGGAATTGGGAAAAAGTGAACGGTTTGCGTTTGGCAGCTAGTTTTTCGGGGCCATTGGTCATAGTTGGCCCAGTGCAAATTGAAGCAGTTAGCTCGAGGGCTTAGAAAACCATGTCTAAAATTGATGTTCAATGGGTGAGCATGCAATGAGACACTTCCTACAAGTTCTCCTATATAAGGAGAATTCATCGAGTCGGCGAAAATGAGAACTAAAAACCATTTTCGAATGATGACAAGTTTCTGCAAGCAACAAGTCGAAATTGGTCTAGTTTGACCTTGTCAAACTGCGATCGAGGCCTACAAAATGGCTTTGCCAAACTATCCAGAGAAGTGATTTTCCCTGAACTGAATGTTCCATGCAATTTTCTAGTATAAACACTAGAGGTTTGCGAAGACAGGAAATAATTTCTCTATCCAGGTTTCAAATGGTGGTTCAAAACAAAAGCCAACTTTCTAGATTTAACGACTTTTTTCTGCTGTAAACCAGTGTAACAGGGCTCCTATAAGAGCATCAAAAAGATCACATATGTTCTTTCAGGGTCAATCCAGAGGTCAATGTGACTCCTCACATAACAAGGTACACAAATAAAGGTTAACATCTCATTTTCAGAGTTACAAAGGGTACTAAGCGAGTCTCTAAAAAACGCAAAAATTAACTATTTTATATGGGAGATTATCAACGTTATTACTGGGAAGTCTATTTCATCTAGTCGATAAAACAAAGTTGTAGCAATCCAGTTAGATAGGAAGTCTTCTAAATCACCTCAAAATGAGGGTGGAAGTTCATGTTTTAATGCAAACGGGTTATTTTGACTTAGTGAGTTTCGACGTGACATTTCATTTTTTTACAACGAGTTGAAATAAACATTTAACATTATTATAATCATAATATTTTAAAATTATATTAAGTTGCAAAATATAACTAAAACACGATAATTATGAGAGGTAAGGGAAGATGAACCATGCTTGGAGAAATGAAGTCGGTCGAAGTTCCCGGGGTTCGGTTCAGATCTCACTAAGGCCTTGTTGGATGCAATAACAACTCGATCCCTCCAAACAAATAAAAACTATGGCCAAGATGTAGCATAGACATAGCTCAAACCCTTCAGCACAAGGGTCAAGTTGAAAGAAAACCATGACCAAGAAAAATATGCAGAGCAAGATAAAAAACTCAGCTTGAGCCCTTCAGAGAAACCACGACCAGGTTACAAAACATAACTTGAACTCATAGTGAGATTAGAGCTCAGAGAAACCAATGCCGTCCTCAAAGAAGGAACATAGCTCCAAACAAACCATGGCCACTACAACTTGCAGTGAGGGTCAAGCAAATGAAAACCCATGGCGTTCCAAAAGAATAAAACCAGAGCTACAGATCGCACTCTTAAATCATGGCGGCCACAAAGGAAAAAAAATCATGGCCAAACAGTTAATGTGCTCTGTCAAAGCTTTCACATTTTGCATACGTATCTAACATACCCATTTTGTGTAGATCTTGCAATCATGGCACTCCATGAGACCGCATTTCTTTGAGGCATTCTATCAAACAGCTCCCACACCTTTTCCCCAAATCCATTTTGGCACAGGCTGGAGGTACACTGGCAAATGTAAACTCATCAGGTTGGAGACCTATTTGTTGCATGGTGAAATGGTGTGAATGCCTTATGAGGGGACCCCCATGTTTTTCTGTACATAGCTGCAATCATACTCCATGCGAAGCTTTCTCATTCTTTCATTTGGTCAAACAATGAAAACAACACCCCCCCTCTCAGCATTTGCGACTATAACATTTGTAAAAAATCCCTCTCTTTTATGCTTTGTAAGATGTCCACGCAGGAGTATGAGCTTGGGTTTGACGTAGGCTAGAAGGAAGCTGGTAAAGGCTACACAACCAAGGTACTCCATGAGATGACATCATACGACGAGGCATATCTTAGAACAATGCAAAAAAAATCCCTTCAACGCATTGATCCGAGTGAAAGCCGCAAACCACGGCATGTTCCGGTTTTCCCCCCTCCCTCCATGGTGGCGGCGCTCTCCTCCAACAACAAAACCAAAGGATGAACAAAAAAAAACAAAAAAGAAATAAAACCATGGAGCCCGAGCCCCTTCCCTTTGCCCTAAATTTGCCCCACTATCACAGGATTTTTTTTTTTTTTTAAATTTTTAATTTTAAATCTCTTATTTTATTTTATTTATTTATTTTGTTTGTTTTAACTAAAAAAACAAACAAACCTAAAACGAAGTAAAATAATAATAAGCACAAATAATAATGATCGCCATATTAATAATAATAACACAAATTTCATAATAATAATAATAATAATAATAATAATAACACAAATTTATTAACCATATTAATAATGATCAAACAACGTTGAGTAAAATAATAATACGCACAAATCGACACTTCAATATAATAATTATTATGTAGATGTTCCTTTAAGCTGGACATGCCCTAACAACAATGAGACATCATTAAAACCACCTATAGAATTCGAGAATGAGATTCTCCTTAACAAGGTAATCGAAAAGGCACTACGGAGGCCCTCCACTAGCACATCGGCAACGACACGGACACGGGAAGGCCAGACGAGGAGGAAGGGCACTAATCGTTCTCTGGGACACAGCCAAGGTCGACTAGTGATCAACAAACTCACACCCACCACCTACCCCTGCTTATCAACAGGGTCATCAGAGAAAGGATGGGGTAATGTTGAACGGGGCATTACACATCTAGAAGAAGTACAGGATTGGAGGCATTATAAACTACACATGAACCACAAGTGATTTGTTTTCAAAGTAAGATCCCATGTTTCTACATTTCACGATTCCACATGTGAAATTTATTTTATTCTTAATGTCAAAAAGGACATAACAAGGGATTACGGGACCAAGATTCCGGTTTCTTGGGTTCTCTAAAGTCAATATCTTTCAAATCAATTTCATTTGCAAGGAGTTACTTACCATTTTCTACCCAAAAGTTAACCTCCTTATCAACTGAGATATAGTTTAATTCCAATTTGCACTCAAGTCTCTACGCCATATTATAGATCATAGTAAGGTGTGAAGACATATTTACCCTATAAACCCTCCTAAAAAGATCATGGCATTATATTGTCACTAGCCAAAGTAACACATTTATCTGTGAGGAACTAAAGAGATCATTAACAAGAGTTTAAGTCATAGTACGACTATTTCACTAGGTCCATTTGTGTTGTTTGGGTCCCACAAGGAATTTATTCGATGATGAAGAAAATTTCTAGATCTAACTTTGTAAGACTTGGTAGTCGACTAGGATACTAAAGAGGTGATAACTCTACTTACTCCACATATGGTAAGATTACACAACATAGTTGTTGCTTTGAACAAAGACTCTTAAGTTATAGAAATGAACTAATGAATATATTTCTTAGGGGTAGTACTAGAAAATTTTAGTTGTGAGGATTAATTATCTTTTTGGATGACAACATTTTGCAAACTAATGTGGCTAGAATGAGAGGGAGGGTGCAAAAAATTTAAATATTAACTTCATTAGATAATCCCAACTACTAAAGGTTACTTTTAAGAGTAGTTGGTGATCTTTGTCACCTAACACATAAGTCAGACCTAAAGAGAACACATTCTCCTTACTACACACATGATAACCAATCTTGGAAGGGGACCACTTACTATAGATAACATTTGAACAAGTCATTCTTAACTAACGGTTTCATGATGATGTCGCTAAACATACAGGCTATGGAGGTACTCAACTATGGATCTTATTTAGTTAAGATAAAAGGTGCCATCGAGCATACATGTTTAAGTTCATTATAAGGTTTCAGTTTTCTATGCAAAAAGAATAACATAGGAAGGTTAGTTATACACAAATTTTGTACTAGTTTGGCTGATTCACTTATGTTTCTTTATTGCATTTTCAAGGTAAAGAACACAACACACCAATTAATTTATTGGCTATTGAAAACTAGAAATTCACTACAATATATTACATTCAAATTCATTTAACATATCCAACTTTTTCCATATGAAAATCTAAATCAAAATGGTACCCATGATTAAATGCACATTTCCCAAGGCATTCCTAAAACTAGCATCTCATACATATTACCAAATTTCAAATATAAATTTCTGTAACATGGCAATACATTACACATATATACATTTTTCAATAACTTATATAAATTACAATAATAAACAATGGATTACACCACGCCTTTTCGCCATCTCACTTCCATCCTACAAAACCGTGTGAGCATGAAATCAACGATAAATCACTTTGGTATGACATCCACCAAAATCTAGCATAATTAACATTTTTAGTTTCTCATTTACATAATAAAATTAATAATTTGTATTCGAAAGGAGGAGGTTAGAGACACATATTTATTTCATTTTAGTTCACTTCATTTCTTAACCAAGGTGAGAGAAAGAAATAGGGATGAGAGAGAAACACTATTTTTCCAAAAGTACTAATTCACATAACAAGTCACACAGTAGAGTTTCAAGCGAGTTATTTACAAGTGTCAAACAATTCCCTGTTAGCATACGTTGGATAACTGTTTCTTAGGTGTCTATCCTATCTTTTTATCTCTTCTTCTGTTATTCCATCATTCTCTGCTTCTGTTGTGGATCCTCTCCATTCATTTAGGGAGTCCAGTACAAATTCTTTCCTATAAATACTGTACGTGAGCTTTGTGTTAATGTGAATAATAAGAGATATACAATCTCTTCTATTTCTCCTTCATTCTGTGTCTCTCAGTTTGGTATCAGAGCGACTGAGCCTCTGACCTGTGTGCGTTGGACAGGAGTGCATCGTGCCGGTTCAGATTTGTGTAGGTTGGACGTTCAATGTCAAGTGAACGGTGGCAAATGTCATAGACGGCTTCATTGTCGAGGAGCACGGCCACATCCGTGTGTTCCAGGAGTGAGTGCATGGAAAGCACACTGTTGTATGGCTCAATGACAGATGTTGAGACCTGTGGTGAAGGATATACAGTGAATCCACAGAAAGGTGTTCCAACAGAAGTGAACCCAGTCCAGATCCAGTTCCTCTGACTTGATCTTGTATTGAAGCTGTAAGGAGAAACTATTTTCTTTTTCTAGGTGCATTGGGAAAAAAAAATGTGGAAGTTCACGTGGGAGAAATATAATTTCTCTCTTGCTGGACATGGAGATTGATCTTTCTTTGGGCGTGGAGCTCAACTGCTGCTGCTGTGGAGATCTTGACTGACGGAAGATGCGCTCGCATGAAGACTTGCATGTGAAATCCTCTATTTTTTCTGCCTTTGCCTGTGCGTATTGAAAAGGCACTGCGTTAAAAACTTTCCTCTGCTAACATTCAGTTGTTGTTGCGTGGAAAGGAAGAATTCCTTGCGTATAAGTTTTGAATTATTTTTTTATCATTTTTCTACGCTGAGAGGAAAAGATTCTTCATACATGCGTGGAAAATATTGGAATCTTCTATTGCGTAACTGATTTGCTGCGAAGTGAAGGAAGGCAAGCACGTGGGTAGAGAGAAGACTGTCTGCATGGAAAGCAAAATGTGGAGGTCTCGCCGGGAGAGAGAACTTATTTCTGTGCGCGGAGACCTTCAACCTGTGTAGTCGCTGTCGAGGTAGTTTTGAGTCTACAACAGTTTCTTCAACACTACGTCGAATGTCGAGTGTAGACAACTCGATTGAGAGCGTCAATAACACGGTCGCCACAGCTGAAAGCCACAATATCAACTCGCCAGCCAGAGAACACCGTGGAGAAGCTCCTGAGAGCTCCGGGTTCTACTTTTCTTTGCTGAACGAGCTTCGAAATTGTGGCAATCTTGCATTCGACAAACTAGTTCGAGAAGGACTCCTTGAATACTTTCTTTTCGACGTCAGCTGCCAAGCAAAGTGAGTACGGGAAGAATTAGAAGCCGGATACGATGCCGATTGTGATGACAAAGAAGAATGCCCTACAAAGCGTCGCCGTCTCACAAAGCACGCGAATATCACGAGCATCTACGAGCCAGTAATTCTCGACAGTGAGTCCAAATTGTAATAACTTTTCAAATAAATAAATATTTTTTTATTACAATGTCTGCTCCGAAGTTACTTTTGTCTGACACTCAGTTGCTCAAAGGGCCTAATTTTGCGGCCTGGAAGAAAAAAATGAAGACAATCCTTCAGTTTGAAGGATTATGGGGGAATTATCACAGGAGTGCGTACTGCGCCCTGACCCTTGATGAACTAATAAAATATGAAATGGCTAGTGCTAAATCCTTGATGCTAATAATGCTCAAGATGTCTCGGTCGGTGATGATGTGCAACCACATGTTCGGAATGCAGAGAAACCCAAGGAGGCCTGGGACAAGTTGGCAACCATTTATGAAGCCAAAAATCAGACAAAGATTCTTCATCTTCAGTCGAAGTTGCACACCCTCTCTATGGGGTCTGACGAGAAAGTGGAGGAATTCCTGCGTCGCGTGGCTGAGTTGAGATCGGAGTTATTAGCGCTCGGTGAAACGGTAGACGATAAACTACTCATCCCAATCACCTTGAGAGCACTCCCTTCTCAATTTCGAGTGTTTATTACAACACTGAATGTGTCTAAACAAATAGTGACATTTGAAGAGCTTGTGAATTTGCTGCAGCAGGAAGAAGCTATCACTTCATCGCATGGGGAGTCTCAGGACAAAGCCTTGTTCTCAAAGCCTAATCATGGCCAGAAGAATCGGAAAGGTCCCCCAGAGAAGCCAAATCCAGCGCAACCCAAACAGAAAGATTAAAAGTCAAAGAGATGGTGTCACATTTGCAGAACCAATACTCATGACATTGATCACTGCTGGCACAACAGCTTGAAACAAGGGCCTTCAAGCCATACAAACACATCTGGACACGAAGATTTTCAAAATTCCAAACGACGTCCCCACTGGAGAAAGCAAAAAGGATATCTTACAGCCCAACAAGAAGATGATGACTCTGATGAGGAGACATCAGAAGGAGCCCATTGTAGTAAGAATCTTGTACTCGTCTCTCAAACTTCTCAGCCCACGAAGAAAGTCTGGTTGATAGACTCTAGTGCAAGCAAGCATATGTCAGGTGACAAGAAGCTGTTTGATTCACTACACGAAGAGCCAACTGGAGATCGAGTTCGGATAGCGGATGACAAAGAGTACATTGCAGAAGGAATAGGGAATGTGACCATTCCTTTGGGGCCACGAAAATGTACACTTACAAAGGTACTATATGTTCCTGGCTTGACTAGCAACCTTTTGTCAGTTACTCAGCTCTTGAATCATCACCTTAAGGTTGAATTTCTTGTTCAAAATGGCATTAAATCATGCTTAATCTCCCAACAAGGTACGGTTCTTGCTAAAGCTTTTGTAAAAGATAAGTTATTTGCTTTAGATACTGTTTCATCTTCTGCAGTAGCTTTATCTGCTTCAACAATAGAATCAACTGCCTTATGGCATTTTAGATATGGACACTTGTCGGTCGGTTCATTGCACCAGATGAGTTCAAAAGCAATGGTCCGTGGACTACCCAAATTGTCTAGTTCCTTGCCTATTTGTCCCTGGCTGTCTTGCAGGAAAACAACATAGAGATCTGTTTCAAGCGAGCACCTTCCATGCCAAGAAGTGTCTGGAGGTAGTTCATACTGATCTGAATGGCCCATTGCCTGCTTCGTTTTCAGGATACAAATACTTCCAGTTGTTCGTGGATGACCACTCTCGCAAGATGTGGGTATATTTCCTAAAGCAGAAAAGTGAGGCTCTTCAACACTTTCAGAACTTCTATCATCGTGTTGTCAAAGAGTCTGGACAACCACTTCTTCTACTCTGCTCAGATCGAGGGGGGGAATTCACATCAAAGAAGTTCTTGGCCTTCCTAAACCATCACGGCATTAAGCAACACCTGACTGCTCCCTACACACCCCAGCAAAATGGCATTGTTGAGTGTTGCAATCACACAGTGATGGAGATGGCTCATTGCATGCTATCAACTGCAAAGCTAGGAGAACGCTATTGGGCTGAAGCAGTACAAACGGCTGTGTATCTTCTCAACAGGGCACCAACAAAGATTCTACTGAACAAGATGCCAGAAGAGGTATGGAGTGGTAAAAACCATCAATTTCTCATTTGCGAGTATTTGGTTGCACAGCATACATGCATGTCCCAGCTCAGAAGAGAAAGAAGGTAGAGCCAAAAACACTCCCGCGTATCCTTCTTGGCTACTAGTACTACCTCAAAGGTGTATCGTCTCATGGATCCTGAGACAAAGAAAATATATGAGAGTCGGGATGTGGTTTGTGACAAGTCATCCTTTGACTCAATAGTATCAATAGAAGATCCAATTCCAAACACATCTCACCGTTTAGTCTCTAAATCAGATGATGAGTGGAGGAGACTACTCCAGAGAAAAGAAATGCTACCAGGAGAACTATTTGTTGACCTTGGAGAATTGTAGAATGTGACTCCACATCAATCCTCACGACAACGACAAATTTCTTCTTAAAAGAAGTCAAGTTCTTGTCCAGAAGTGGGTACAAAGCACTATCGAGGACTCACATTTGCAACAACTCCCAGATACATCATCCGGAGTCAAAACAAGGAGTCAAACAAGAAATGAGGTAAACTTTGCACTCATGAGTTCACTGATGAATATCTCCAAGACAGATAATGTTTGTGAAGCACTCAGTCAAACTCAGTGGAAGGAAGCTATGGAAAGCAGAATATGACTCACTCATGAAAAATCAGACATGGGAACTTGTCGATCGCCTACAACAAAGAAACCCATAGGCTGGAAATGGTCTTCAAGACAAAATATAAGGAAGATGGATCCATCGAAAAACATAAAGCACGACTTGTAGCCAAAGGATATGCTCAGAAAGAAGGCATCGACTATGAAGAAACCTTTGCACCCACTGTGAAGATGAAGACCATCAAAGTAGTTTGCGCACTTGCAGCACAGAAAGGATGGAGACTTCAGCAGATGGATGTCAAGAGTGCTTTCCTAAATGGTGATCTGAAAGAAGAAGTATACATGACCCAACCTGAAGGATTTGTTGATGAAAATCAGCCTAAAAAGGTATGTCGTCTCATCAAATCTCTTTACGGACTGAAACAAGCTCCCAGGGCATGGTATATCAAGATCAACGATCACCTTTTGTAGCATGGGTTCACTCGTAGCCCCTCAGATTCAAATTTGTATATAAAGGAGGTAGGAAAAGAAATTAATATTCGGTTGTTTATGTAGATGATCTTGTGATCACTGGTAGTTCAGAAGATCAGGTTGATATTGTAAAGAATGATCTTAAAAGAACCTTCGACATGACAGATTTGGGGCTACTACATTATTGTCTTGGCTTGGAAATATGGCAAAATGAGCATCACATCTTTGTCTCCTAGATAAAGTATGCCAAGAAACTCTGGAAAAGTATAGAATGTCCAATTGTAAACCTATATCCACTCCCATGGAAAAAGGCTTGCAACTTTCAAGATTCAGGACTCACCTCAAGTAGATGCTACTCTCTATAGGAAATTTGTTGGAGGGCTCATCTATTTGACATACACCGGACCGAGATCTCATATCTTATTAGTTATATTTCCGGGTTCATGCGGGGAGCCAAAGAAATGTCACTAGAATGCAGCAAAGCATGTTTTGAGATATGTCCAGGAACAACTAATTATGGTCCGGAATATAAAAAGAATGATCAATTCTTCCTACGGGGATATGTCGACTCGGACCACTTATTTGGATCTATTGATGATAGGAAGTCAACTACGGGATACATATTTCATCTCAAATATGGACCTATCTCGTGGATAAAAAAGAAGCGAGAATGTTGTTTCTATCTCATCCACGAGAGGAGAGAATATCACGTCACACGAGAGAGTGTGTGCAAAGTGATATGGATACGTCACATTATGGATGACACAGGAATTCTGAAAAAGTCACCTATTCTCTATTGCAACAATCAGAGTGTGTTGAAGCTCGTGTAGAATCCAGTCTTTCATAAATGAACAAAGCATATTGAAATTGACTGCCATTTCATTCGAGAGCACATCTTGAACCATCAAATTCAGCTCGATCTTTGTCCCTCTTGAAGCACAAGTTGCTGACATTCTCACTAAATCCCTTGGAAAAGTGAAATTTGAATCTTTCAGAGGTCACATTTGTAAGAATAATGTAATAAGGGGGGGAATGTTAGCATACGTTGGATAACTGTTTCTTAGGTGTCTATCCTATCTTTTTATCTCTTTTTCTATTATTCCATCATTCTCCTTCATTGTGGATCCTCTCCATTCATTTAGGGAGTCGGTCCAAATTCTTTCCTATAAATACGTACGTGAGCTTTGTGTTAATGTGAATAATAAGAGATATACAATCTCTTCTATTTATCCTTCATTCCGTGTCTCTCATTCCCATGATGGTTTGGAAACCCAACATGGGTCCTATAACTTTCTCTTTACGTTTTAGTACTAGTTACAAAAAGATTTAATTTAGGCTTGGAGGTGAAGAAACCACTTTCAAACGTTGTCCTCGATGAGAAAAAACAACATGGGTATGTTTCTTCGTGTCCTCCTATACAATAAGAATTCATAGGAATTTAGGGGATTACGAATTGCAAACGATTTTCGATTGGCGGCCAGTTTTCAAGGCCATCGATCGTAAATGACATAGTTGTAAACGATAAAAGGTTAGCTTGATGGATCAGGAACCCACATCCAAAAATGAATTTCGATGGATGAACACACAATGAGAAAATTCCTACGAGTTCCCCTATATATGGAGAATTTAGCAGAGTCTACGGAATCGAGAACTAGAAAACAATTTTCAAACGGCGAAAAGTATTTTTGAGCCACTCGTCGTAATTGGTCCAGTTTTGACCTAGTCAAAATGTGGTGAAGGCCTATAAAATGCATTTTCCAAGCTGGAGGCCTATTAAGAAGAGTGTTTTTTCCCAAACTGGAAGTTCTAGGCAATTTTATATTAAAAATACTAGAGGTTTGTGAAGGTAGATATGCATTTCGTTGTCCAGGATTCAAATGGCGAGCTGATATGAAATCTAAATTTTCAAATTTAACAGCTTCCTACAGTTATAAAATGGTGTAACAAGGCTCTTAGAAGGGCGTAAAAAATTTTCTGAGACGAATATTTGATGGTGAATCAAGGATTAAAGTGACTCTTCACATGATAAGGTACATGTAGGAGACTTAACATCTCTTTTCCAAAGTTATGAAGGTTACTTTGCGAGTCTCTGAAAATTGTGATTTTTTTTTTTTAACAAGGGAGCGGTCAACATAATTGCAGGGGCTCAACTTCAACTTGTTAATAAAAATGGGTACTGTAGTAATCTGGTTTGGTCAGGAAGTTACTAAATCACCTCAAAATGAGGGTTTAAGTTCATGGTTGACTACAAAAATGGTTATTTTGATTGCGTGCGTTACGATATGACATTATATTGTTTTGCAAAAAAGTTAATATAAAACAATTAAAGGTATGATAATCCTAAGGTTTTAAACATTATATTTTGTTACAAATGAAAAAAACTAAAGTACAAGAATTATGAAAGATAAGGAGAGATGAACCATGCCTGTAAGATATTTACATCTGTAAGAAAAGAGGTGCTCTGGTGGGTTCACCCAAATTATACAAGGTGTCGTCCCTCTTCCAGGTCATTTCTTCAACTTGTTTTCATGCACTCGAGAACACCCATCTAATTTCCTTTTCTCAAACATCTCTAAAGCTTCTTCAACAAAACCATTTGTTCACATCCTCAAAATGAAGCATTTCATGAGACATAATTCCTTGGGGCATTTTATCATACATTTCATGTTCCATGTGTATGCTCCCACATCTGCAACACATAGGGAAAGAGGTTCCTCTCCAATAGTTGAATCTGACATTTCATCATGCAGCTCATCACCGTCACTTTTAACATCCTCTCTTCTGCAATCATAAGAGCTCACAAGATTTGACCATGGGACCTTCTCACTTCAAAAACTAGGTGTAGATTCCAATGAACCAAAAGCATCCTTTAGAATGTACAGAGGAGTATCTTCTTGGATAATTTGAATCTATGTACACGGTGCACCATTTTTAATAGTTCAACAATGATGTAAGAGAAAACATTGCTGACCTATAGTTACCACATTCAATGAGCCATCCTCCGGTGTGATCGATGATTCAAATAATATATATATATATATATATATATATGTTGTTTTCATGGATTTAGACACTTCTAGCCAAAACAAAATATGAATAGAATTGAACATGAGGCAACTTGAAAACCATCTAGGATCGACTTCAATCATCAAACAAGCTCGCTTGACAATATATATATTTTTTTATGTTTTATTTTAATACATAAATGGAAAATATCACACCCAAAAATGAATTTTGGGACCCACGCTTTGTTTTTATCCCAAAAGGAGAAAAACATTAAGCTTTCTCGAGACATCTAATGCCATTTTTAGCAGTTCTAACATATTGACAAATATTTTCATCTCAACAGTTATCCCGAATAAAGCAAATTGAAGGCCTTCATCTAGAGGAAAAAAAAATAGAACATGAGTCACACCTATAGTGCATGAGGCTTCTTTCTACTGCATATCCCGTTCTACAGTGCTTTAAACCTTGCTCGAATACATCCTTAAGGAAGAGTAGCTTCTCGGAACAAAACAATTCCCTCTAGCTACAACATTGGTAGATCCTTATGTAGGATTGAAGGAAAAGTAATTTCAATGCCTAAATCAATACAATGAATAGTAAAATATAAAGATAAGGAAAATGTGTGGGAGGTGTTGGATAAATTTGTTGCTACATTATAGTGCTCTTAGCACAAGTGCTTTACAAGTAGGAGATAGAAAAATCAATAAATATAGAAAACATGCCCAAAAGAAGGTCCTCCTAATACTTAATATTCTTCATCCTCTGAATACAAAAACATAACAGTAGCACCAGTGGTTTCCTCTCAGAGACAATGTGACGTACTTCAGTGCAGATACCTATGCCAATAATCAATTTGTACATAGTAAAATGAGGGATATTGGGTTACAGATTTATCTCCGTGTGTAGGACTGGTCTGACCCATAATGGTACTGATTAATGGATGACTATAAGGTTTTTGGTGAGAGATCTTGATCATCATAGTTCCTGCATTGTATTACCTTCTCTATAACTATCCACATATTGTTAATTCTACAACATTAACTTGTGTTCTACCATGGTTAACTCCTCTACATCTTGGATAGATTGCTTTTGTTGTCAAGCAAGGAAAATGACAGGTCTGAAAGCTAATAAAGATTTATCAGTGCTCCCATTCCCTACTACACGCTGACAGACATGGCTCTCCTTCAACATGCAAAGCCTCCCATTACTCCCCAACAACCACTCACCCACCAACACTTCACTTCCACTTTTTTAATTTAATTTTTTTATATAGTTGGCACTACATTTCCCTCCCCTTATAAGAGTATTGACCTCGATGTGACACACTAGTGAAGCTTGAAGGGTACATAGGAAGAAGGTTAATAATGACACATGTCGTTTAACAAAACATCTTGTCGGTATGTCGACACTAAAATTTTCCTCCAAAATTTCTATTTCATTAATGTATTTATAGGGAATAGGATGTTGTTAAGTGTAATTAGTAGTAGCGTCGATAGAAGATAACGGCGCCACAAGATGCGGTGCCGATAATAATGTGGAGTACGGTAATAGTCAAAGTACAATAGGAATGTTGTAAAAAGTAAATATTTGTCGTAAGTGGTCCAGTAATGTTAAAATGTCAAAGTTTGGGTAATTAGAGAAGTAGGGTCTACATGATTAGGAATTAGAAATATTATATTGGTAATAAGGACAAGGAGTGAGGTCATAAATATTTTGTGTATTTTATTTGTAAAAAGTCTAAAAATGTGGAACCCATGTAAAATGATAAGCTTTATCTTATCTTAATGAAAGCTTACATGTACGAGATAAGAGTTAAGGTATGGAATACGATTCGTCGAGTGGATTTCTTATCCTATCTTAGAGATAGGATGGATAAGCCTGGAAGTTCTATAAATAGAGAGGCCACCCCCCTCATTTAGCATAGAAAGAAGTAGTGAGAAATATTGTAGGAAGTGTGCGAAGGAAGCCATCAATTAAAGGTGTGTTGAAGAAGCCATCAAGAGGTGTAATTGTAAAGTTTCTCCCATAGTCTTGTTGAAGTATCTCATGGGTGAGATTGTAACAGTTTCATGTTAATATTATAATTTATTTTGATATTTCAGATTTGTCGTCATTCTGTCTTATCATAGTCAATGGTATTCTTGTGTTCGGTTGTTGTTTTGTTTCAGATTACATCCACCAAACTAAAGGCTGTGCATTAGCAAATAATCATAGCACGAGGAGTTCCCGGTGAAGAATTATCATAGTTCCGGATTGGTGATGACATTTTGGTTCCGTTGCCGGGACCATTCCTCGTTGGTGGATTTTCTGGAGAGATATTCCCACTTAGTCAAAAATCAATTGCAGGGTAACCTTGTTTTTATTGTGCATAGTAGTTACCATGGTAAAGTCATTTTTACCGTGAATAGTAGTTACCATGTTAAAGTCATTTTTGCCATGAATAGTAGTTACCTTGGTAAAGTCCTTTTTTTGGGAATAGTAATTACCGCAAAGATAAAGTCACTTTTACCGTGAATAGTATTTACTTGTAAAGTAACTTCACTTTTACCTTGAATAGTGTTTACCACAAGTTTTACCATAGTTTACCATGGTCATTTCTATTTTCTTTGTAGAAAGGTGTAAAGTCACTTTCTAGTATAGTGATTCCAATTATTTGTGCACATAAGTCTTGTTAATTGTACTTGTGGGTTGGTATTTCACGGTGGTTACTTTTGAAAATGGGAAAGATTCCTGTTTTTTCAGCTCAATCTAATGAAGATGCTTCTTCTTTCATTGAAGAGTTTAAACAATCTTGTATTTTTAATGGCCTTATAAGAAGGGAACAATGGACTGAATTTTTTCCTACCTTTTTGGATGGTTCAACACTTAGGTGGTTTGAAACACTAGGTGATAATGTGAAAAATTCATGGGATTTATTAACCGAAAGTTTTCTTGAAGAATTTGGTGAACAACAGAAATATGCAGATCTCATGATCAAGATCACAAAGCTATCCCAAGGAGAGAAGGAGAAGATAAGGGATTATCATGCTCGTGTTCTAGAGCTAAGGAGGAAGCTCGATGCCCAGATCCGGAAGGAAGGACTAGCGGATGGGTTGATGAATGGCGTGGATAATCTCCTCTGTAAGCACTTCATTCTTGGGATGAAGCCGAAGATCAGACAACGAGTGAAGTATGACCGCCCAGCTACCATTGAACAAGCAAAGGAGATTGCAAGAAGGCAAGAAGAAAGCATGGAAGAGGAGCCCAAAGAAATTGTTGCTAAAGTAGAGCCTACACCAGCACCTTTGGTCCTGAATCCACAACCACTCCCGGTGAGCACAAATATTTCTCCTAATACATCTACTGAGTATGAAGATCTGCTCAAAAAGATGGGTCAGTTAACTATTAATCTTCTTCAAGGAAAGGAATTTAGTTCTCAGGGAGGAGATAGAGGTCCAAAAAGAAATATTTCTGAAGTTGTTTGTTATGGTTGTTATAAAAAGGGTCATTATAAGTATAATTGTCCAGATAGAGCTTCTACATCTGGTAAGGGAGATAATGATAAAGGAAAAGCACCTGTGAATTCTTTTGATGTAGTAGATAAGAGCAGAAATAATGAAGTAGATGTGTTTGTAACAAAAAGAAAGAAAGAAAAAGATAATCAAGATGGAAATGATCCTAAGAAGATGAAAGAAGAAACTAGTAAGAAACATAGGAGAAGAAAGTTGGGTGTGCAGGATTTTTTGATTTCACAGGGGCAAGGACCATACTCCATCTTGGAAGATCTGTCCAAAGGGCTTGCAAATATTACATATGGTCAACTCTTGGCTATGTCTTCTGAGAAGAGGCGGGAGTTGCGAGGTGGACTCAATGCTCGAAGAAGGAAGGAGGTTGAGGTCCCTGTTTTGGAGGCAGAGGCGGATCCCTATGCTCCACAAGCTGAGGTATTATGTAATGGTATTTCAATTCATGATGTCTTAGTTGATGGAGGTGCTGCAGTTAATGTAATGACCGAGTCTGTAATGAATATGTTGGGTTTAAAAATTGATCGCCCTTCAACACTTATGTTAAGGTCATTAAATAAGGGAAAAACTAAACCAGAAGGTGTAGTTTCAAATGTGGCAATATCTGTTATGGGTGTTGTATGTGTGGTAGACTTTCAGTGATGAAAATGGTAATGCATTGCATACCCAATCTTTGCTTTGGGAAGACCATGGCTAAGGAGAGTTCATGCAAGAAATTACTGGAATGAAGGTTTCATGACACTTGGACGTGGTAGAGAGGGTGAAGATAAACGTGATCCCTTGACATCATAAAGCGTAACTCGTGGATTCAAGTGATGAAATTGATGATTGGACATCCTCGATTACTCTAGCACCAGTGAAGTGGACACTGAAGATGAAGAAAGTGAGGTTGATGTTTCAGTCATGGATATTCTTCCAGTCACACCAACCCAGGACCCCATAAAATTATCTGAAGAAGAAGTTGATGATCGTCTCCAACAAATAAAGATTGGTGATGTTGTGATGGAGAGTGAGAAGGAATCCTACCTCC
>CM031240.1:295378167-295503167 GCA_018340775.1 Taxus wallichiana var. yunnanensis | reverse complement strand
ACGTCTCCATGGAATGTCCAACACAAGATCATATATATCAAGCAACATATAGGAATACAAAAATGTATATATCACATGTCTAGATGACATATATATCTATACATCCTATGAAGAATCATGAAACATCCTCCCTCTCTAGGCCCCGCCAAGATAGAAGCATGTCCACGACTGTAGATGTAGTGGAGGGAGATGACACTACGGATTTCATTTGTGTGGTCCTAGGCGTAAAGATCGCTTGCAACTTAGCCTGCACATTCATAAGCATCAAGTTTTTAACACCCAAAATTTTAAGAAAAGGATATATTGAAAATACATTCATAATTTAGAAAATTAGAAATTTTAATGCATGTGAAATCTTACCGCAATCTCATAATCCCTATCAATTTTTTGTTTCCACTCTGCAGAGTCAAGGGTAGACTCATGAGGGGGAGTGTCTAGGGGTCATGGTAGTGAACTCTGACTCATACCACACCACATACAAGTAAATAGTTAAAATTAAATATTTCATGTACAATTTGATATTGTAGATTTAGTAAGAAAACATTCATCCAAAATTTAACAATTTTGAAAAATTGTATCTGTGTGATTGGATCTGCAGATGCTGTGGAAACATCAACAAAAAACTCCACAGTCTGCATAAAGGGAGGAATCTATGCTGAAGTCATAAGGTGTAAAAACAACATGTGGATCAACATTAATTGAAAACCGTCGAGGAGAATGGTGTAAGGAACTAAGACTCATGCATATATATTAAATTCTATAACATGTAGATATGTATGTTAATAATATTTAAAGAATCTTGAAATTTAACTAGTAAAATCTATGAAAGCGACATGCGTCAAAGTAATGTGAGGCATTTCAGTAGCCTCAAATGCCCACAACAAATGATGTCCCACCTGGATCCTACTTAAAAATGATAAACATATTAATATGTATGTACGTGTGAAACACATACACGAACATTAATTTGTATTTAATAATAAATGTGTAATCAAATGAAATTTAAAATGTAACTTGAAAATTACATCTACACACACTGTAACATGGGCTACGGTGAGCTAGGATGTCCACACTAGATGCGTCCTTGACTAGATCTTACTTGTTTAAAAAAATATATTAGTCTTTACACAAGTATGAGGTGATGAAGTATATATATTAAAATCTCAAATGAAATAATTTTTCTATATATATTATTTATGTGACATTTACCGTGAAAGACCAATGACATTTGTAACACCTCCAAAAACATCTTCCATTATCAAATTTGTAAAAAGAGATCCCGTGACCTAGTAAAGGATGTCTCACCCGTAGTCCATAAGGCATCACATGACCCACAATGGTGTGGTGTGCTAGAATTGATGCCTCCACCAACATCGCTAGATGTGATCGCTACTATGTTGGGCTAGAGTATCAGTGAGAGACCTCAACGCATGCAATGTGTCGATATCCACAACATCCTTCACTGTAGGAAGGATAACTAAAGTATGTGGGGGTTTTTGGGTGTGGGGCATCCTACATTGACCAACTGCAATACATGAATTTAGTCTAGTCTTTGTAAAACCACTTCCTCAACCGTAAAAACTAGAAAAGTCAAAATAATTAGGGACCTCATTAAGCACAAAGTAATAATACAATTTCTTCAAAAATAAAGAGGAACCTCATCTTTGTTACATGGTGGATAATAAAAAACCATTCAGCATCTATCCCAAAAATTGTTCTTAATCCACTTGTCGTGACACTAATGGATAGGGAATCATTTGCAATTAGTCATGATGGGGGCATTGGTTTTGGGTCCATAAATAGTGCACAAATGTAGTATTTTCCATTTTTTTGTCTTTCACGGCCGCATGTGATAATGTTTCTACATACCAACACCTACAATCAGCTCTAAAAGTATTCCATATATCTATTTGGTTTGTTGCAGAGTCAACTTCGCCAATCAATGTTTGAAGTGTATTAGCTAAAGTCATGTAGCTTGGATTTGTGGAATGATTTTTTCTAATAGTGTGAATAATGTTCTGAATGGAAAAATTTATTTTCTCATGTTTTTGTAATGATATCACCTTGGGTTCCTGGTGTTCTGTGGCAACGATAGGAGCCACAGGAGGAGGAGGAATGTTCAAAGGAGGGTTTTGAGGAAGTGGAGGAACGTTTGGATGAATTGGAGCATTAACAACTTGTCATGCATCTGACAAAACAAAGAATTTTTATACATAAACAAAATATTGAAAAACCCATGAAAACAAAAAAACCTAAAATGTAAGAAAATTGATAAAAATGAGGGTTTACCTCTTTGTCTCGGTGGCATCGTGTAAATTATTGTGATCCAAAAGAAAAATTACAATTTGGAAGGGTAATGCAAAGCGTGAGTGTCAATAATGGAAAAAATCCATAGTTTGGAGAAAATGGTGGGGAAAAATGAGGATCATAGCTATTTTTTTGGTATCGAATCTCTGCGATTGCAGTTTTAAGTTCGAGAACTTCGAACACGAAAAAATAGACCTCGATCACGGTTTGTTAAATTTAGGATTTTATGTTCACTTTTTGGTCCCCCAACTTGCTACACTTACCCATCAAAAATATCTAACCATGCTTAACCATGAATTTCCTTCTCCAATTCTCATACCTCCATGCTAAACCACATGCTCTAGGTCTAGGAATAGGCCTAGAATGACTTGACTCAAGCCATACAACCCATGAACTGACCATGATGACTCATTACAAACACATATACACCTCTTACACATCTCTTGGAATATGATGAAAATCATACCAATATTTGGGACCATGATGAAACTCACAATGACCATATATGCTTGCACCACGCCTAAAAATGTGCCTAGGAAACATAAGAATTCACCAAATCCTTCAACACTACCAATCAACCTTCAAACGTAACCTTGGTTAACACCTCATGGAGACTCACATGACACCATAACAACCTTTTTCATTTATGGCTTTGACATCATTTACACCACTAAGACACAATGGAAAACAAGTTTGTGAGAGATGGGGTTATGGTTTAAAGATGATGAGGAAATGAATATGGATTGGGACAAAATAGATGGTGTTACATTGGGTCTTAAATTTAAGGACGTAAATTATATAAATATTTTATGGTTGATTCATATAATAAAATTACAAGATCTATAGTTGAAAAATCTACTTTGAAGCTTGGTATTGATTCTCATGTCCATTATGATAGAGGTAGTCAAGTGTGTGATGTATTACTTGAGATACTACAAGATAATGGTCACATGTCTTGTATAAGATTGGAAAAAATTGATGGTAATGAGGAGTATAAATAGGTTAAGCCCATGCTACCAATCTCTGGGGAAAATTTTAGTGGTGAATATTCATAATTTTTGAAAATATTCCATATTTGGAAAATCGAAAAGGTGAGTTTTTCAAGTACGATAGTGTACCTTTTGCCTAGTTTTTTCTGTATAGATTTTAGAGGTCATATTTGCCTACTATTGAAAAATTCTCCTATATAATCATAACAAGGTTAATTTTAAGAACTCCCTCTAAAAAAATATTATAGAATGGGTGGTGAATCTCTAAAATGGACTTTCAAAATAATGGTGAATATCCAAAAAAATGTTTCGTGGCAAAGGAGATTTGGAAGGTCATATTTTTCCTAGATCTCACATAGTCGGGACGGGTGTTATACAACCTGTCTATTTATAGTCGAATGAGCGAGTCAGACATCCATCCTTTTGAGTTCAAATGGACTACATTGGATGTACATCTCTCCCATGCTAGAAAAACAGAGTTGGATGATAGTCCATCCTCTATTAGAAGGATAGGGTTGCACGGCCGTTTATCTTAGAAAAGCTTAGACGAAAGTCTCTTTCCTATCGATGGATAATATTGGAATTCCATCTATCTATATTTATAATAGGTTGGATGGCCATCTCTTATACATTTGACTGACTGTGTTGGACAACCATCTCTTCTCTACTAGTCATACAACGTTGGACGACCATCATGCTCTCTATCTATATTCCATAGATATCAACGCATGTCTACCATTGTGATCATATCTTTAACACTTTCGAATGATCATCTATCATGCTTAGACATCACCTGGATTAGATGATCACCTTCTACGTCTTTCTCTCCCATGTTTAGACAAATGTATCTTTTGTGACCGTAAGAGGTGTATGACGATAGGCATGGACAATCGTCTATGAACCAAAAAAAGAACAAATATAATGAATAAATACATATAAAATGTGGCTTTTGGGGCACTTCCCCAAACACCCACCGAGGGCCATTCCCCTAGACCTGTAAGGGGTAACCCCTTTACAACCCCCCGAACCATATGTATTATATCTCGGTGAATATGAGCACCTTGTTTGATTCGAAATGCTAGCAAAATAAATGCATAAGTTCAGTTAAAAGTGTAAATATTAGGTGAATCGACCCATACAAATGACCAATCGTCGGCTGAAATTTTAAGTGAATTGGGCGGTAGCTGAATTTTGAAAATTTACCATTTCTAATTTAAAAAACCCTAATATTTGCAAGTTTACAAAAATTCTCCACTAATTTTTTTCATGAATCATAGGTAGTTCGCCAAGTAGTATACTAGTAACTTACTCGTAAGGTACTCTCCAAAGTATAATCAAGTACCATGTGAACACACGACAAGGAGCGAAGAGGGAAAATGAGTGGAGTGCAATAAGGAGTGCAAACGTGTGACACAATTTGTAGACACACGAAAAATTTGGAGACACATAATAAGGAAGAAGTCTAAATGCGTGACTAGGGTGCAAATTCTTGACTAGGGTGCATACACGTGACTAGAATACATAAGTGTGGTTAGGGTGTAGATGCAAGACTAAAGTGCTGACGTGTGATAAGTGTGTAGAAGCATGACAAGGACACGAGGGTCTAGATAGATGACCAACTCCCAAATCAAGAAATAAATGGAGGCTTTTCATAAGAGCTAGAAGGAAACCAAAATATATCAAAAGGAATCATTGTTCAAGTATTTTGGAAACTCTAAAACTAACCATACAAATACTAATAGCACCTATATAACTACAACTAGAATAAATCATAATAGATACTATGTGGAAGGTATTATTGAAGTGGACATGACCTTATCACAATCTCCAAAAATGATACCTATGATGACAACATGCTTTGGAACTTGAAGATATCTCAAATAATTCTTCTCTAAAAAATCAAACAGCTCCTCAACATTGAACAAAATTCATTCGAGATGCAACAAGGAAAGAATCAAAACATCTCAAATACTTGTAAAGCTGTAACACCAAAATCAAATCAAAAGTTTGCTTCTTGAAAGAGGAAACAAGATGATGGAGATATTCGTAAAATTTATGGTTGCAAGTATTTGAAAGTAAACAAGAATATGTGGACACTTGGTAGGACATATAAATTTGAATGGGATACAAAGTTTCCTTTTATCAAACCTATAGAGACAAATAATTATGAAGATATCCCAACTAAATGTACATGTACAATATGTACTGGAAACTAGGAAAGTAGAAAAATGCAATTGAAGTTAGACACAATTGAAAAACAAAATGTCACTGCACAATAGGAGGATGACCAGCTAATAAAAACACACAGATGGAAAAGTGAAAAAGAATGTATGCATGTTAAATATGCAACAAAATATGAAGTTGAGAAGAAAAGACATAGACATCTTGTGGAAAATGGTGGAACAATCACATCACAAATTGGTAAGGTGATTCAATCAAATTTGCATGGCAAAAGCATACATTTCTCTACCATATTCCACATATTTAGAAGGAAGACCTATTTCTGATTTCATTGATTTAAAAATTTAGTTTCAACATAATGGAATGCACACCGTTTGTAGTCATTTTTATACCCTTAGAACAACAGTCTAATCCCATGCACGCCAACATATCACCCAACGGGCGCCGAGTGCTCACCCAAGGTATGCGTGGGTATTGAGCCCCTTATTTGTTTGAGTTATGTTAGAATAAATCATTTATGACATGTTTAGATGCAGGAAAGAAAATAACCACGCATTCATTATGATAACTTAGGATGCATTATTATACCAATGCATCCATTCAAATAACAAAAGAGAAGTATCAAACAAAATGTAGATCTGGTTCATGAAAGAAAGGAAATCCACTAGGTTTTGTGCCCATGAACAACATATATATTTTAGAACGTAACCTTATATTCTTGGTGTCTTTTTTCTTCTATCCGAGCATCTCTATATATAGATTTAGTCTCCCTTTGCCATGCCTTCCGAGATAACGAGATCGTTACCAAGTGTCCATGTGGTCCTACAATGGAGAATGCTTCCTTTGATCCTAGTTATCCACTCTTTGTAATGATATCTTTCTAGATCCTTCCATCACATGCAGGGAATATTCCTTTCTTGACCATACATCTGCCAAGTTGGCACCTTATCCACTCCACCTACTAGACAGGTCACACTTTTCTTGTGTGCTACTTGGGACACTGAATATGGATAAGTCACAAAACCCTTGTTTTTCCTTGTGCGTGCGCCTTGGGTTCTGCAAACCCTTCCAAACACTTGTCCTACGTGCCTTCACCTTGCGCGCCCATCTTCTTATAGTCCCCACGCGCCCACATGCTTTCTTGTACTTAGTCAATATTCGAGGCCCAACATCACCCCACACTATGCTTGTTCTCCATCCTTAGAAATACTTCTATTCAATGAATAAAGAATGAAGGGATCGAATAGTGGGAAAAATAATGAAGGAATGAAGAATCCAGAGAAAGAATGAAAAATGGGGAAAATGAAAGACAATAATGCTTATTTCTGAAGAAGGAGAGGGAAATCCTTCCCTATCTCTACCTCTAGATTTTCCCAAAGGCCAACATCGCTCCGCACTTTCTTACAGAGGTTTATAACTAGGGTACTCACCTCCTAAAAACGTAGTTCCTCCTTATGGCACTCATTGTCTAAACAATACTCTCCAATTATTTTCCCAAGTCATTAAGTGCCTCCATCCAAAGCGGGTGGTGGGGTATAATTCCTTTAGCCGGATTTTGATCGAGCCTCACAAGGTCTCGATAGCTTCTAACTTCTTTTCTACCTTGGCCAAAATTTAATCCCTTTCTTCCCTATTCCCTTATTATTCTCTTGAAACTCCTTGAGTTCGTTTCATGTGTAGTGACCAGGATGCTTGCCACTCTATCCCTATTAGTGCAATTGTCATATGCAACTTCAACAACTTACGCAACATAATTTACCTTTGCAAGGAGTTTGGTATATCAAGCAATGATCTCAATAACCTTAAACTTCTCTTCTCTCTCTTTGCGCACCAACACTTCTTCTTGTGGTCTCTAAGGCAAGTGGCCATCTTTTCATCGTGAGGATGCAAGACAAATATTCTAGACAATGTAAGGATGATTCATATTTTTTTCTCGGTGTGACGCTTAGGTTGGGATGCTTTAAGACTATGGCATCAGTAATCATCTCCACCTTCTTAGAGACTTTACATACCTTTTCTTTCTCTTCCTTCAGTTCCCATCTTAACTACACACTGATAATCTCTTCTTGCTTCAAGTCTTTTCTCTTCTCAATGAGCTCCTCCTTTTTCTTCTCCAATTCCTCCTCTAGGAATCTCACTCTATCATTTCTTCCAAACATTCTGGCCTCAATCTCAATTGAAACTTTGTTGAGCGCATTGCATACCTGCTCATCTAACAATTGTTGAGCATTCACCAAGGGATTTAATCCTTTCTTCTTTGGTACCTTCCTCATCACTCTATGAATTACTTTAAACTCAGTTCATCCTGTGGTACTTGAACTCCCAAGATAACATATTTCTAGTTCATGGATATGCGCCTTCTTCATCAAACGAAGTCATAGCTAAGAGTTCTATTGGTATGGTGCTCTGGAAGCACATGCGTAGCACCTTACTTGGATCATTAATATAGCCCATCCATTTCCCTTGTGCTGCTATTACACCCTTCCCACATATTCACGCAACCTTTTAGAATCTTACCACCAAATTGGGATTCCCACCCATGCTGCCATATTCTTTCCCAATGCTTTCTTCTTCCATTTCCTTCAAAATTTCATCTACGCTCTGCTCCAACTCGTGCTCCACCAAGTTCTTAATGATGCATGCTACTTATTTTTCTATGGCTTCTTCCACTTATTCCTTAGTGAGGCTTGGGGTCCTCTAATTGGTGGTGCTTACCTCTTCACTCACCCCCTTGGCTTGATATTTTTCTTCCTCCTCGTCATTATTCTCTTCTTCTTCCTCCTCGTCATTCTTCTCTTCATATTCCTCCTCCTCATTCTTCTCTTCATCTTTCTCCTCCTTCGAGTCATGTATATCATATCTTTGGATGGTATTGAGCTCCCTCGGGCTCGTCATTATCCCCCTGTCACCAATTTAGGCCTCTAGGCTATTTTTTTCCTCCGAGTCTTCCTTTTCGCCACCTTCTTCGCTTCTTCCTAACCGGTCATTCCAAAGTATAGGAGATTCTTCCTTCTCTTTCTCCTTAATGGGTGAAGTCTTCCTTGGTGATTCTTCATATGTGAGGGGCCCTTCATGCTTTGGATCCTCTTCTTTTGGGGTATTCTTCTTGATTTGGAAATTCTTCCTACACACGTAATTGCTAGGATTAGCACTTGCTTCCCAGCACGTTCATGATTATCTTTGTTTAAATAATTGGTGGCTTCTTCTCCTACATCTCTTCTCTTTCCCTCTTCTTTGGTGTGGCCTTTTTCCTCCCTACGGGGTCCTCTCGGAATGGAGACATCATTCTCTAGATAGGTGCCTTTCTTAAAATTAGGCCTTATGCATAGATATACTCTTGGTGCGTCCCTTCTGGTGATCGACAACATTATCAGCTTCATCATCTGTACTTCATGGGAGACATACTTCTCCATGTATGTGCACTTCTTAGGGTATACGAGCTTACGGAGTAGCTCTCGGTGGTCTTAATATACCTCACTAAGGTTGAACCTTATTCTTTTGGCCTCCTTAAACCAATTGACCCCGCTTGGGAAGTATTTCATGGTGAAGGAGAAAGGTAGCTTTCACCATGGACTCTTAGTCCCATCTATCAATGTAAACTGAAAATGCAGAAATGTTGATATAATGCAAACTCTTCCTCTCCATCCCCAAACATGAGCAACTACTCTGTGGATCCTCCCATCTTCCCTAAATGTGTCGCACATTTGCTTGTACCAATTTTCTAGGCATGCCTTGTGAGTGACCATCATGGTTTCACAAGTATATTTCTGGAACCTTTTCGCGGGTGAGGGATTGTCTCTAGATACTTCCAAATGAACTTTCCGGCCCATCGGGCACTCCAATCTCTGAAAAGATGATGGTGAGGAGAATTTTTCCAAATAGTATCTTTTCTCCTTCCCGCGTGCTACTTATGATCTCATCCACAATAAAGGCAGACAAGTTATAGATGGTCCCTTATGAGATCTTCTAGCATTTGTTTAACCATGCCTTGTTTACTTATATCCACCTTTCTTGATCATTAAGCTTTGTGAATAAACATGCAACCATCCTCATAACAGGGTTGGGGATTTCTGCGATGTCAAAGTACCGCGAACCCTTTTTTTAGTCATAAGCCTCCACAATTTCCTTGATGGCCTCCTTATCATCCAAGTTGTCATCTATGGAGCCTCCTTCACAATTCAGGCAAGTGAAATTTGATATAAGATGAGGGGTTATGTGTATCTTGCGGCCTACAAAATAGAAGTGGTCTTTATGTATGTGTGACATCAACCACTGATATAGCTGCTCAGGCTTTCCAAAATAAGGCAACTCATATAGTTGTAAAAGCCTTGCCTTCTCCAACTTTACCTTTACTTTGTCGCTATATATTGGCATTACATTTGGTGTCCTCTTGTTAGTTAGACGAACTAGTTCCAAAGCCATTTATTTCTTATTAGTGCTCATGCAATGGTTGTAATCACTCATGGACATTTGTCTAAAGTGTGACATCCACTCTTTCCCTAGCAATACTCCATCTGGGTACTGCATTTCTACATACCATTCTTCATTGGAGCTAATGACAACAACAATTTTCTTTCCTTTGCCCTTGCCCTTCTATTTTTTTGGTGAAACGATCACCTTCTTTGGTGCCATGTTTTTTTGTCAGCCTACAACCTAAATCTCTCCTTCTTGCTATGATATACTACTCTGCTTAACTCTAAGGCTCCACTCTGAAAAGAATCCTCCTTATTCTGTGCCCTAGTTGCCAAACCCTAACTAGGAACAATTTCTTCCATAAGACAACATATTATGAGAAGAACTCTCCCCATGCCCGTGTACTCCTTCCACTCCAGTTTGTAGATCAACCCTAGTCAAGCACTTAGATATTTGAGATTTTTCTTCCTTCACACAAATTTCTTTGGATTCCCTAGTTCAAAAGATCTCTTTCACTTTGTAAAAGCTAGGTAAATAATAATGTGCCCAACTTCATCCTTATAGTTTTTGCTTCTCTCCAACAATAAATAGTATACCACCCTCGACATACTTAGCATTAAATGTAGCTTTTTCCACTAAATCCAATCTTAAGCACTCTTACCCATGCACCCAATCATGCGTGAAAAACCTTCTACAACCTTCTAGCATGTAAATATCCAATCTATCGAAAAATCTTACGCTCACGTCGTAGCGGTGAAGGCACTTCTTCTCGTCCTTACCTAATTTTTTTCCATTGCCTACCTCATGTTGTTCTTGTGATTTTAATTCTTTTTATGTGGTATTTGTTACAGCCTTCTTGACACCACAATTAATTATCCACATTTTCTCCACATGATTTCTCAACCTTACGTGTTTCCTTCTATTGGGCCATTCAAAATTTTACTACCGGCTTATACTTTAGTTTGCACTACTCCACCCCACACTAAAACATATGCACGGTCCTCTCGTGCATAAAAACATTAGAAAATAATGTGGTTACCAATGCACAAGGCGCAAAATGGAACAAAAATAAAGGAACAAGAAACTAGAAAGGGAAACACAAGAAAAGAAAAAAACATAAAGGGAAATCTTAAGCTAATGGAAATACGACCTTATTTACAAATTCCAAGAAGACTTATTTATAGTAGGGCTTTAGCCTACTCCCATTGAAATGGCCAGAAAATTCATTCCATCCAAGTGCTTCAGAATCGACATGCACCTAAATAAATGATGTATGAGATGATGTAAGGTCTAGCTAATGGAATTTCAACTTCCGGGATGGTGCATAAACACGGAATCAAACAACAAGACCATATGTCCAACCTTAAAGCTTTTTTCTTGATATGATAATCATGCTAGGGATTTTGTCTTTCCTTTTCTGTCTTTTGACTCCATCTAGAAAGTGATCACCTTTCATATAAATACATCAACTTATCAATCCTCTCTTCCAATTCTCATTTATCATCCAATCCTCCCGTACGCTATACGTAGTAATGGTAACGTGAATTCAATTGGAAAAAAATATTCCATGCCAAATAATAATTGAAATGATGTGGCCTTGTTCAAACTCTTGTAGGTTGTCATGTATTCCCATAGAATGAATGATACTTTGTCATCCCAATCTTTACTTCCGACATCACAGATCTTGGTCAACATGTGATTTAATATTTTGTTAAATGCCTCAAAGC
Source organism: Taxus wallichiana var. yunnanensis (assembly GCA_018340775.1). Taxonomy (NCBI): domain Eukaryota; kingdom Viridiplantae; phylum Streptophyta; class Pinopsida; order Cupressales; family Taxaceae; genus Taxus; species Taxus wallichiana. The sequence continues at coordinate 295,491,550 of CM031240.1, read as the reverse complement.
AGTTCTATTCATGTGAGGGTGATAAGGGGTAGTCTTGTGATGGGCCACCATAAATTATGCTAACAAAATCCTGATTGTTTCATTCAAGAAATGTGTACCTTTATCACTTATTAAGCTTAAAGGACATCCATACCTACTGATTATGTTCTCCCATAAAAATCTAGTAGTTGCCACCGTAGTGCAATCCTTTCAGTAGGCACCGCCTTTGCCCATCTTGTCAGGTAATCAGTGCAAGTAATGATATACCACAAACCATTCCTTCGCGCAGATGGAAAAATTGGCCCTACAAAGTTTATTGCCCATTTTAAAAATGGTTTAGCACTGGCTATTGGTCGCAAGGGCATTTCATCCCTTTTTCCAGGTTTTCCAAGGTGCTAGCAATGGTCATAGAACTTGCAAAAATTAATACAATCCTGGTAGATGGTTTCCCATCAAAGCCCTACCATTAGAATATTCCTCACGGTAGCATTTCCTGCATAGTGTCCTTTTGCAATCCCACCATGTGCTTCCTCCATAATTACCATGTGCTCATGTTCTAATACACATCAATGTAGAACCTCATCATGTCCTAACTTATACAGATCCCCACTAATCAACATGTAGGGTGCGACTCTTATTGCCAACTATTTTCTTTCAAAATCCTTCATCCCTTCCGGTGCCACAAAATTTTTCAAGAATACAACAATATCTTCCAAGTTCAAGGGTGTACGCCACAACCTAAATAGTTGCGTGTCTGACATGGTATCTTCAATGATTTGTGAATCCTCCCCTGAGCCAATCCTTGATAAGTGGTTAGGTCCTGAATTAATTTTTCTAGGTTTTACAACCACCATTAACTCAAACCCTTGTAATAATAGGACCCAACTACATATTCGCCCTTGCAAAAGGAGCCTGTTCACCAAGTATTTCAACGCCGTGTGGTCTATATAGAATATAAAGGGTGTTGCCAATAGGCACTGTCTAAACTTATGTAGCGCATAGATCATTGACACTTCCTCACACTCATTAGTGGTATAATTATGTTCTACCAATGTCAACTTCTTGCTTGCAAAACACAAGGGGTGATCAACAATATCCTCACTAGGCTATTCTAGTACTATTCCCATGGCTATTCCTAAGGCATCAACATGTACATGGACAGGCTTATCCCAAGAAGGAAAACGTAATATGGGTGCAGTGAAAAGTCTATCCTACAAATTTTCAAATGCCTTCTGTTGCGCCTCTCCCCAATGAAAGGAACTCTTGTGGTTTAGTAATTCCTACAAGGGCGTGGCAATATTGACATACCATTTGATGAATTTCATGTAGTACCTCATATGCCCAAGGAATCCGTGCACTGTGCTTTGACTAGTAGGCTCCCCCAATCCTACAATAACTATAACTTTGGCGGGATCCACTAGTAGGCCTTATTTACATATAATATGTCCCAACAGGGTTCCAAATGGAGTAGCAAAGACACATTTCTTAATGTTGAGGGATATCCTCAACTACCGACATCTCTCAAACATCACCCTCAAATCGTCACAATCATCTTTCAATAGCCAATACACCGTCCAGTCATCCAGGTAGACTTGAAGAAACTTATGGATGAAGTTCTAAAATGCTTGTACCACAATGCGTGAGAACACAACAGACACATTATTTAATCTAAAAGGCATGACCGTATAGGAAAAGCTTCCCTACTCAGTGGTGAAAGTTTTTTTCTCTCGGTCTTCCTTACAATCCTGACTTGGTGATACCCTGAGAACCCATCCATGAAAGAGTAGACCTCACGCCCGGCTACTCCCTCGAGAATCTCTTCAGCTAAGTGGTTTGGAAAAGGATCGATGACACATACTACATTCAGGTCCTTGTAGTCAACACAGATCCTTATTCTTCCATCCTTCTTGATACTGATGACCATTGGGCTTATCCATTTTGATTCCTCCATAACCTTAATGATACCAGATGATATCATCTTGTCTATTTCCTTCTTAACCCATATGCACAAATTCAGATCCATCCGATAAGGCCTCTTCTAAATCAGGTGCACACCTTCCTTTAAATTGATCCTCATATCCCCTAAGGAATGGTGGATGCCTTTGAGTTCATGGTACCCATGAGGGAACAAATCCCGGAACTCACGCAACATATTAATGAGATTTGAAACTTTTTATTCCAACCAATAGTCCCCAATGATAGATTCCTTAGGTTTTGTCTCTGTCCCAATGTTAACCTTTTTATTTTAAAGGGCTCATGTTAGGAACGTGCTCACTCATTAGTGCTATCTATGACTTTATGAATACCTTCAATGGTTAGAATCCAAACTATCCATATCTTCACCATCTACTACATAGACTATTTTTCCTTTTTCCTTTTCAATATACATGCACTCAAGCTATATTTCTTCTGATTCTTCTTCATTGAGGAACATCTCCAAACAAGGTTCACCCAACAATTCTAGTAGCATATCTTCCGCCATAAGCACTATCTCCCATTGTAAGGTGCTTGAAAACTCGCAACACCTTATGCAATGATGGCAGCACTCGATACTCAAAAAATTGAATGAGATCAATCGTTAACTCCCGCCAATTCCCCATCGCGACATTTCTATGAGTGGATATACCATACATGTGCATAACCCTGTAATGTGGAATATAACTTATGCACCCATAATGAAGGTGGTAAAGCTTCTGTTCCCTCCATCTAGTCCTTCTCACAAGATTGGATATGGAACGAGGGGGAGTCCTTGCCTTGGTAGTCTTGGATAAAAATGTGCATGTTAATTATGGAGAACCTTAGAGAAAATATGACTCTTACCTCTCACTATTCTAGGAGACTCTCACGATGATTTCCCACCAATGCGCTGCACTCCCAAGCAAGTTATAACTGAGCATACTTCTCCTTTCTCCCTCATTTTTCCACAGAGCCTCCATTTCTTGTAAGAAGTCATCAGAGCTTGCTCCTCTGGAGTAACTTGGTAGATTCTTTCTTCCCAGGAACTTGGTGAGCATGACTTCATCACCCTTGTTATAGATTCTCTAAATTATCACCCAATTAATAATAAATTTGGTCCAAATTATTAGAAATAATCTAACACAATAATAAAAACATAGAATATAAAAATATTATATTAAATTCATCCGGGATGTTGTATTCATCTAGAGATAGCTTCTTATACAAATGCTTGATCCTATAATCTAGGAGTCAAGTCTTATCACTTAGTCTTCCTCATATCTCTCTCCATGAATCTCTCAAGCTTATCCCTAGGATCACTCACACTTGAAAATAGCTACGTGAGTTGTTTATCACAACACACTCACACTAACTATATTATTAATAACTATATTATTAATATGAGTTATATAAACTCATTATTAATAATATTACAATATATTAATAATGTTACACAATATATTTGTAACATTCACTCCCATATTGTTAACATTATTAATTCCCAATATACAATCTCCTAATTTTGAAATGGTAAAAAAACATTCACACGCTTATCTGCAGTATGTTCACCCATGTGGTATGCCTAACTTGGCTCATGACCTTGATCAAAAGAAAGGCTCTCTCCTTCCATGGTTTTAAATAGGTTTACCAAAAACCTTGACATACAGAACCATGAACCTGTCCACCTCATGTGGTTTTTCTGGATATTCCACAAACCTTTTCAAGATCCAGGAATTGACTTACATTGGTGCTTCTAATATTTTGCAATGCTCTGACATCAAGAGAAAATGTAGGAAATATCACTCACACAAGAGCTCACTTATTATAATAGTTGAACATGTATGATTCATCTATTCTTATTTTTAGAAAGTAAATACACAACTGAAATAAAATGCCACAACACCATTGTGCATCCCCGTCACTTGCGGATGGTGAGAGGTCACTGATTAACCTCCTTCGTCCATCATGTCATTGCTTACTCAGTAGATTGGAACATGGGTCTCAAATTTGCACCACCTTTTGTTGATGCATCTTCCCAAAAATCTTCACTTTGGTTACGAATTTCAAAGTAGGGGTCTGGGGTAGCATCCCTCGGTGGGGTCGGGGGTAGCGCCCCTTGCAGGTCTCAAGGTAGTACCACAGGCACACTCCTTGTCACGATACGGGGTGGGGGTGAGGGACCGAGAGCCGAAGCCAAGCACATTTTCCTTCTTTGAAGACATTAAAAATATCATCAGAAGTGTAAAATTATTTATCTTATTCTCCCAAAAATTGAACGTCGGTAACACCGAAAATGCGGCCGTAAGGCAATTTTTTTACAATATTTTAACATTGACTCTTGACACCACGATACCAAACACCTAAAATCACCTATTTGAATTTGACAACAAAAATGACAATACCATGAAAATAATGAATTGACTCTTTTGATTGACAATACTAATGAACTATAAACATTAAAAAACTATTTTTGACATTACAATGACAATAACAACAAAAATGATGACAATAGACACTAATTTTACCAGATGACTATCTATACCATTAAAAAACCTATACCCACAATAGACTTAAGAACATGTTACTACTCCTAAAACAATGAATAAAATCTGAACCGACCACTAGATATAAAAAAACAAAACTCAACAAATAATAATAAACATCCTAGCCACATAGGAGTTCTTTTCTGACCTGGCGAGGGAAAGCAATGAAAATGAGCATAGTATATCTCCAAAACTCGACATAAATTGGAGCTTGCATGTGAAAAGTTCAAATCCGAGCTTGACATATCTTTCTCTAGCTATTTCAATTTTTGGAAATGCAGATCTATAAAAACTGACACCTAGCTTCCATAGAAAACACTGAGGTCTGCAGAAGACATAATCATTGGATTTGGAAGAAGACACTCTACTTGGCATTTCTTCTATTGTATGGATCACGCTTGGTGTGGGAATATACCTCTGAGTACAGATACGATCAACACCATGCAATTCTACCAGTGCACAAGATGGGTCAACCACGCTTTTATTGCAAAACCAATATCATTGCAGTGATGTAGAATGGTAGTAAATTCAAATGGATTCAGATTTACACATGGGGTTGTGAGAAGAAATGGATGTCAAAATGTTGTCTTCACATGTAGACATCAACTTGGACACATGGAAAATAAATATTTGTAGGCTAACAGATTATATCTATACAATGTAGTCAGAGATTGATGAAAGAGGATGAGCTAGTGAATCCACGGTAAATTTACCAAGGTAACATTTTCAGATGATCCGCATGAAACCAATAAGATGCTTTTGAACATCAATATAATATTATTCGTGGTGGTGATGGAGAAACACAATAATAAATTTGGTCCAAATTATTAGAAATAATCTAACAAAATAATAAAAAATAGATTCTAAAAATATTATATTAAATTCATCCAGGATGTTGTATTAATCTAGAGATAGCTTATTATATAAATGCTTGATCCTATAATCTAGGAGTCAAGTCTTATCACTTAGTCTTCCTCATATCTCTCTCCATGACTCTTAAGCTTATCCACGGGATCACTCACACTCAAAAATAGCTACGTGAGTTTTTATCACAACACACTAACTATATTATTAATATGAGTTTATATAAACTCATTATTAATAATATTACAATATATTAATAATGTTACACAATATATTTGTAATAATCAACTCATAAGTCCCGTGTTCCCAATTGTCACACACTATGCTAGTTATATCACTCACCAACTAAGCATATTCAAATTCGATAAATGCTTCTATAGGATGAATTATTTTAGGGTCTGTGATGGAGTGCACATAGATTCTATTGAGGATTTCCTCTCCTAAAGGCTCGGTATAGGATCTGATTTTCCATCTGTCAAGGGGATGATGACTCATTCCTCCTTATTCTCAAAACTTATATACCCATTGTTAAACTGTAGGTCAACATTGTTCTTGTAATACCAAGGGTACCGGTGTAATCTTTGGGAACTATTACGCCACAACAAGTGCTAATACTTCAAAGTCCCTAGTGAATTTTTCCCCTTGAATAGTGATAACAACATCTTTCAAGAATCTAATGGGCATTGCCTTTGTCTTGTTTGCCATATACAACACATTTGAAGATGGCTGTAATGCGGGCCTTCCCATTTGATGCCATGCATATAAGGTGAGAACATTGACCTTTTCTCTTGAGTCGATGAGGATATTTCTCGAATCCACTCATCAACAATTACATTCAATGTAATCTCTTTATCATAGTCAAGGTTGTGAGGAGAAAGGTTTGCATGCAAAGCCTACCTTTCGCGCTCTACTCCAGCATGTGGTACCTTCTCCCGCAACCATTCTCCTAGCAAGGGAATAATATTCTCTTTCCTTAACATCCTACATACTTCCTTGAATTCATCTAGGTCCTCCTTTGAGCCTCTGAATTCTTCCCTTGCTCCAACTAATTTGACTACTCCTTTAGACATTGGATTTCCCTTGAAAACTCTGAATCACATCCATAGTCTCTTGATACACTTCCTTTTGATGAGTAGGGTCTAGATATTTCCCATGTACCACTTCTTCCCTAACAACTAGTTTTTGTCTTGACACCTCCCTTGTGCATGCGGCCTCCACCCGCATCGTCACCGTCTGAGTTCTAATCCTAAACTTATTTATACTCACCATCCCAACACCTTTGTCTTTCTGGTGTTGTTGGATCACGTGCTCAAAAAAATCAGGGCATTCCTCGTACTTATGTTATTTTCTACACCATGAGCACCGTAATAGGTGGGGATACTCATGCTTCTAATGCTCTGTAGACCCACAGTTATAATAGGTTCCTCGAGGAAAATCACTTCTTCCTTTTCATGATTCAATGACCACAAAAACCTCTTCCATGCGCTCCTCCATTTTTGTGCTCTTCATAATAACAATCATCATCTTTGGAACTACTTTCAAGACTAGTTTGGCACATACTAAGATCAATAACATCATGAATCTGGTCAATCAATATGCAATCCTTGGTATCATGAGTTTTGGTACTTTAAATAGTGTTAAATCCTCCAAAAAGCGTTGAGCATGTTGAGAAGGGTGAATGTCATAGGATAGTTTTGACAAGAGTGTCTTGAATTCGCATGACATACTCTCACACACTCTCTACCATTCCTTACTAGATCTCCTTCCTGGGTTTTAAAATGGGAGAGGTCAGGGGGACAACAAGTCCCTCCTCTTTATGGGAGAGGTTCCCTTATTGAAAGCAAGCAAAGCTTATATACAAATGTACAACTTTCATCTTAAGGCTGGACTTTTGACATCTTGAAATGATTTTTACCAAAAATATCTTATCAATACAAACGAATGGAAGAAACTGAAGAAAGGAAAGAGTAAAATATAACAATACTTTTAGGAAATATAGATAGTAGAGTATAACCTTATACGTACTGAGAAAAGGTGATACAAAACATAATCATTCACATTCACAACATAAGATATCATTCCATAGACACAAAGTTCTAGAAATCATATCAATAAGAACACAAAGTTTTCTTATTACAGAAGATAAATGATCCAAATTTAGGTAAGCAAGAGGGGACAATGGAGGAAGATAGAGAAAAGGGGAAAATCCTTTTGTATTGATTTACTTTTGACTATAATTACACTTCAAAAGTATCAGAGTCCAACATTTGCAATGAGCCAAGATCTTACATTTATAGATGAAGCAAAAAGAGGAGAAGAAGAGAAGGAAGAAAATATGATTTGGAAGCTCAACCACCAACCATCAATGCCCCTACAAATCCACCTACAATCTGTCAAATCTAGTTCTGCATGTCTTTGGCGTGCTGAAGAAGGAAGGATGGAAGATCAGATCAAATTTGATCTAGTTAAAGTAGTCGATCACATATTAATGGCATGAAAGATGTTTTCATATTTTCACCCAAATCAAGATATCTAGTTGGTTCTCCATGTCTATTTGGCGTGTTGGAGAAGGAAGGATGGAAGAGATCGATCTGATCTAGTATTGAAGCAATGGATCACATATTAATGGCTTGAAAGATTTTTCCATATTTTCACCCATCAAATCCTACTGAAAATAATATTTTATGCTTCCATGGTGTAGAGGAGACCAAGATCCTTTCAATGGGACCAAATTTGTCAATTTTGAGCACTGGAGTGAAAGTTATGCTCATTTGAATATTTGAATCGAATCCATACAAAAATGGCAAAAATGCAATTTTCACAAAATGGATCCGTGGGCCCGAAATTGAAATTACACCTTTAGCACAAAAGATGAAAAAGTGCAAAAGTTCCCCACAGCCCCACAGCCCACAACTTCACTTTTGATATAGGTCTGACACGTGGCTTTTTCGAGTGGTAACGGAGTCACATCTCACTTTATAATTTTACTTTTTTTGGAAACAAGGCTCAAAATCTCAAAGTTCTCCACCGACCCGCTTCTCCACTTTGACTTTCAATGTGGGCTCAATATTTGACTTTATCCTTTTACATGAGTAGGGCCATGGTTCACTTTATCACTTTACACCTTTTATGGAAACAAAGCTCAAAATCTCAAAGTTCTCCGCCAACCCGCCTTTCCGACTTTGTCTTTCGATTTTTCCAAAAGGGCATGGGCTTAACATTTGAATTTTTCCCTTATTGAAACAAAACCAAAATTCCCAAAATGCTTCGATGGCCCACTTTCCCATTTTTTACTTGAAACATGGCCACGTGTCCCTTTGCAGGCCTATTCTATATTTTTGTGTTTTGGCTAAGTCCCTTTTGTTTGACAGGGCCATATGTCTGACCTTGGACACGTGGAGGCTCAATGCACATTTGGGACCTACCTTTAAATTTTTCCTTTTAAGTTACACCGAGGTGACACATGGAGGCTTCCACAAACCCTTATATACTTAGCCAATTCAACAGCTGGCTCTGTCCCCTTTTTCCCTTTCCGAACACTCTCATGGGACCCACCATGTGGAGAGCTGCGTGCACATTTGGGGATCCGATCTTGATTCTTCCTTTGAAATTGATTTTCCTCAAAGGTTCAAGAGACTCGTGGAGGCTAATTCTGACACTCTTTGGACTTTTCAACGGACGACTTTGGGGCACTTCTTTTGACACTTTGGGATATGTGGAAAGCTAGCACTCATTTGGGGTATTGTATTTTCTTTTGACTCGACCCTTAAAGGTGCACCATTGAGACACATGGAGACTTCCACCGGTTCTTTTTACTTAATAAAAATCTCAAAGCCCACCTAGGTAAATCTTGCCCATTTGACTTCTATCATACCCTAGACATGTGGAGGGTTAGCGCTAGTTCAGGGTCTCTCTTTAGGCCATGCCTTTGAAGTTGTGCCGATGAGACACGAAAAAATAAAGCATAGAATTTTCAATGGCCAATTTACCTTTTTTAGGCTCTAACCATGTGGAGGCTCGATCGATGCTCATTTGTGTCTCACTTTCGTTTTGAGCACCAAAACCATAAACTTCATCAAGATCCAATGGTAAAGATTTGGAAACCTACAAAAGTAGTTTTCAAACCTATACTTAGCAAGATTTTGGGGTTCGATTGAGACACTACCTTTCACCAACTTTTGAGCATGAATTTTCCTATCTCTCCAGACTTCTCATTCTACTCAAACATCTCTCAAAGGCACCAACTCAAAATTTTCAAAACTTGACTTGAAAAATGAGGGGAATTTTGAGGGTGACAACAATAACTGGCTCTTTTTGGGGATGACTTGGCTTGGGACAGAGGAATGAGGCAAGATCAAGAACCATAGAAATTTTTGGGAAAGTAGACCAATGCCTTATCCATTGGGAAAATAGAGTCAAAGGAAAAACCAATATAAGACAAACACATGGAAGGGAAACAAACCAAAAAAAAAAACAAAAACAAAACACAACACCGCACACATATATACAAAAGGACTGCCTAATCACCTAGGACTTGAAAAACTTCAAATATTGCCCACTATAAGGAAGTGGGAGAGAGATCCATCCATATAATCCAAGTAGAAAGAAATTTTCTCAAGCAAAGTGTTGATTTTGAAAGGACCAAGCCAAAGAGAATCAAACTTACCATGGCTTCCTCGAGGTTCATGTCTTTTGTCCCACAAAAACAATGTCTCCCACTTGAAAATATTTGGGCCTAGCTTTCTTATCAAACAAAGATTTCACCTTCAGTTGATGAGATGAGATCCTATCAAAAACTTGCATCCTGTCTTCATCCAGCTTTTGAAGATACATGATCCTCTTGTCCAAGGAACTGGTGAAACTTGTATCTTCAATAGCCTTCATTAAGTGCAAGGCTGGTAATTCCATTATTACTGGCAATTGAGCTTCAACACCATACACCACCTGGAATGGAGACATCCCAATTTCTCTTTTGGGTGTAATTCTATCTGCCCAGAGAGCATCATAGAGCTTCTTGTGCCAATTCCTTTGAGAGTCATTGACAAGCTTCCGAACGATGGTTACTAGATTCTTATTTGTTGATTCTACTTGTCCATTCCCTTGAGGATAATAATCTGAAGAATGAGCAAGGGAAATTCCATAGCCATAACATAAATCCATCATCTCAGAAGAAGAAAAATTGGAAGCATTATCAGTCACAATTTTGTTTGGTACCCCAAACCTTATCAAGATGTTCTCCTTGATGAAATTACACACCACCTCAGAAGTAGTGATTTTGAATGGAATAGCCTCTACCCACTTTGTGAAGTAATATGTAGTAGTTAGCATGTGAGTATGTCCAACACTGGAAGGTGGGTTAAGAGTTCCAATGAAATCCAATCCCCACTATTGAAAAGGCTCATCAATCACTACTGGTTTGAGTGGTAAAGCAGCCAACTTAGGTCTCCCAACAAAAGTCTGACAGGCTTCACACTTACCTACCCATTTTGATGCATCTCTGAACAATGTAGGCCAATAGTACCCTACACATGAAGGATTTTATGGGTAGTGACAACAGAAGAGAAATGCCCTCCACAAGCCTGATCATGAAAAGATGAAAACAACTTCTTTTGTTGCTCTTTGTCCACACATTTAAGGAATCTTCCATCAATGCCCTTGAACAAAGCATTTTCCCATAATACATATTATGCATACCTTAGCTTAATAGCTCTCTTTTCCTTAGCACTCAAGTGGGATGGACACTCTCCATAAGTAAGAAAATGTGCAATATCAACATACCACTCATCTGTTGAACTGAGGAAGAGAACAACAGGAACATCAACTACTTTTGTGGACAATTCTTCATCAGCCCCTTCAACAATAAGCTCACACAAGCCTTTACCCCGAACTAGCTTAGTTGGCTTGATATCAAGGTCATATTCTTGGAATTTTGCTACCCAATTTACCTCTCTTAGTTCCAAACTCTGTTGTGTAAGAATAGACTTGATGGTTGTATCGTAGTACAAGCACAACAAAGAGTGAGAATTAAGAATATAAAAATGAAACTACTTGACAACTTTGACCACTGCAAAAGCATGTTTCTCCATCATAGTATATTTCAATTCATGAGATTTTAGAACATAGCTCATGAAGGCAATTGGAAGTTCATGATCCTCATAATTTTTTTTGAGTTAGCACAACAGCCAAGGTACTCTCGTAGCATAACAATAGATGATAAAATCCTTGTTGAAATTAGGACATGCTAAGATGGGAGTTTTAGCAATGGCTTTCTTGATACCTTCAAATGCTTCTTTACCCTCGGAATTCCAACCAAATTTTTTCTTTCCTTTCATCATGTGAGAAACACTCATAGTCAGTTCTATGCAAAATCTGGAATGAATCTCCTCAAGAAATTTATCTTGCCAAAGAAAGAGTGAACACCCTTTTTTCTTGTGGGAAGAGGAATCTATTGGATTTCTTGAACTCTTTCTAGATCTATCTTGATCCCTTCTTTGGAAACAATATGCCCCAATAACTTTCCTTCAGTAACACAAAAGACAAATTTCTTAGGATTGAGAGAAACTCCATGTTCTCTGCATTTTTGAAGAATTGTTTCTAGATGTTGAAGATGATCTGCCCTTGTTTTGGAAAAAATAGTCAAATCATCAAGGTACACAACAATACACTTTCCCTTTAGACTACCAAAATCTAAATCCATTTCCCTCTGAAAAGTGGCACCAACATTGATAAGACCAAATGGCATTCTCTTGTAGGAAAAGGTGCCCCAAGGGGTAGTAAAAGTAGTCTTGTGTTGATCTGGGGTACTGACTTCCACTTGATTGTATCCAAAGAATCCATCTAGCATAGACAACATCTCAGAGCCTGAGACAACTTGCAAAACTTGATCCATCATGGGGAGTGGATAGTTGTCTTTTAGAGAGGCCTGATTCAAATTCCTGAAATCTACATAGATGTGAATCTCACCATTCTTTTTTCTGACAGGCACAATGTTGGCAATCCATGTTGAATGATGTATAGGGAAAATAATATTGGCTTTTAGTAACTTCTAGATCTCTTGAAAAATAGTATCAAAACCTTAGGATTGTACTACCTTTGCTTCTTCTTGAAAGGTTTGATCCTCAGGTTTTAGAGGGATATAGTGTTGCATCTCCTTTGGTTGAAAAGCCTTAAGATCATCATATGAATAGGAAAGAACATCAACATACTTCTTTAATAGGTTTACTACTTTCTTCTTCTCTTCTTGAGTGCAACATTTTCCAATATTCACCACCTTGGGTTCATCATTTCTTCCAATATTGACCTTCTCATACTCAGTAGATTGTTGAGTCCCTTGAGAAGCTTCAGATTTGATGAACCTATCATGTTTGTCAAACAGATCTTCTAGACTCACCAGTCCTTTGGGAATCTTGTTACCCTTCAACTTAATACAACCATCCTGATCCATCTCTTCCTTGATATCTTCCTCATTAGAGGGCACATGTTCTCTAGGAAGAGTTTCACTTCCTTCAAAATATAACTGATTGAAGTTATCTTTAAGCTCCAAGAAAGAGAGCAAGTGTTGATCATCATTGAAAACCTGCTAGTTGCTTGCATTATCCGGCACACTAGGCCTATGAATCATTTCAATGGTAAATTTCTCTTGAGAGAAATCTATGGATGAGGAATCAACAAAGATCCTAAGATAACTAGAGAATCAGCTCTAGTATTCTTTTCTCTTGGCACAAACTTCAATTGAGAAAGCATCAAGGAATTCAATGGAATCCCAAACAAGATTTCTATAATGTTTCAATCTCCTATTCTTGACTTGGTAAAGATCCCTTACTGTTTCACAATCAACTCTGCATCACCATGAGCACAAAGATTCTTTACTCCTATTTATTTTTCCATGCTCAACCCAAGGATGAGAGCCTCATACTCAACTATATTATTTGTATTTTCAAAATGAAGCTTGAAAGAAAATGGATGAATCTTCCCTTCTGGAGAGATTAACACCACACCAGCTCAGAACCAACTGAAGAGCAGCTTCCATCAAACTCCAAAGTCCAAATGCCATTGGGATCATGAATCACTCCCTTAGGAAGACTTGCCTCATCCTCTGACATGATCATATAGTTGTCATGCCCTATATCTTCATAGAGTATTTGTGCTTTTGGATCATTAGTCTTTTTGCACAATATACTTAGTTTTCTTTTTTGGTAACAACTTTCTTATTTTTCCATTGATTGGGATCAAAGCATGTGACCAGTCCATCTGAATTTCACCTCCTACCTCTTTACAAAAATTCCTACTTCAAAGCAACATACCATATGAGGGAGGAATATCAACAACCAAAATAGTGGCTAAGACCCTTTTCTCTGGAAAAGTAGCGAAGGCTACTTGTGCATCTTTAATCCTTCCAACCAAAGGCACTTTTCTACTCTCCATGGAATAGCAGGAACCAAAGGCACATGTTAGAGTCAAGGCCCAAAGCATGAGCTACTTTTGTAGGCATTACATTGTCTGATGCTCCTGAGTCTATAACACAATTATTGAGTTTATGGCCAGCTATGAGGAGAGTCACATAGAATGGTTCAATTTTCTCATTAGGGGAAGTGACTGCAGCCACAAGGCTTGGTTGAGGTGAGGAAGAGGGAGTGGGAAAAGACCTTTAGAATTATTAGATGAGGCTTTGGATTTGGAATTGACAAAGTTTACCATTTTAGAAAAGGATTTTGGATGGGTTTGGTAAAACTTTGCCTCTGAAATTTGGATTTTGGTCTTTTTGAGGTGATCAATGATATCAAAAGACCCTAGAGGTGGATGGGGAATCATTACTAGGAACTTGAGAAACTTTTGATTTATCATTTTTAGGAGTTGAAGGACAAGAAGTTTTGGAAACAAAAGTAGAAGGAAAAGGATTAACATTACTCACCTTTTGTGTGGAGGCAAGTGGGAATAGGAGCTCCTCTTCTTGCAACCACTGGAATAGTTATAGGAAACTCCTTGGATTTCTTAGCAGGCTGCATCACTTTTTCTTTTTTGTTTGTTTGTTCCCGAGTCATAACAACATATGAATCACTATTCATATATTCCACTCTTTCATCATATTCATCTTCATCATCCATACCTTCAGTGGTAAGGAAATGAACTTGAGATCCACCAAGCTCTTCTAGTTCTTCATCAACCTCTTCTTCTGGGTCTTCAAAGTCTTCATTAAACTCCTCATCATCAAGTTCTTGAACTTCACAAGTTGCATTGACTGGACCTTGATAGGTGGGCCTTCAATAGCCAATTTATTCTGAGAAGGAGGTAACTGGTTCCTAGGCTGAAAATTCCTTCTTGGAATATCTTGATAAGGAGTATGTTGAGCCAATTGCTTTTTGATGGCAATGAGATCATTTGCCAACTTCTGCACTAACTGATCTGAATTGGCTCTAGGGAGAGGAAGAAGAGGATGCTTTAGATTTGGAGGATTCTCTTTTCAATTTACTAGACATGATTAAATCATCCTCAACACTGATAGCCAAATGTTGATCACATCTAGAGTTGCAAGGTTAGCTCTCCTTAGTGCATAACTTACTTCAAGAAACTGAGCATTGAGGAAGAAGAAATTTTGGATTTGATCTACATAGGATGAGTGTTCTGTGGAATTTTAAGAACTAGCTTGTTGAATTTAGCCACAAAATCCCTCATGGGTTCATGTGGTTCCTTCTTGATATGAGAAATTTGAGCCAAGAGGGCATGCACATCTTCAACAGGTTTGAAACGTTGCTCAAATTGAGTTGTCAAGGTGGTCCAATTAGTAATTGACCCAACAAGAAGATGATAGAACCAATCAACAACATTATCCTGCAATGTTTCCATAAAGATCTTGACAGAAACATCTTCATGTTCAACCCCAAGAATCCCACATGCAACAATGAAGGCTACAATGTGTTCATCTGGGTGTACTTTCCCATCACCTCAGAATTTAGGAAAACCTTTCCTACTACTCCTGGGTAACTCATTCAATGGTTGAGGAAGAGAAAGAGGCCCAATCTATTGTCCCCAAGGTAGAGGTGTTGCCATATGTGGGAAGATTGTTTGAAGGGGAACTGAAACACCAAAGCAAGTATCAGAGCAAGAAGATTAGGACTGAGTTTTTAAAGGAATGCTATTCTTGGAATTTTTTGTCTTTAACAGGAGGTGTGCTTGAAGAACAAGTTCCTCTTTGTTCCTTCTTGCTGGAAGAAGAGAGAAGTTTTGTTGCTCCAGAAGTTGAAAATGAGAATCTTCAACCCCAAGAGATTTTCTTCCCATGTGTATACCGTAGAGTCACCAGATCAAAAATGATCTTGAAGTTGTTTTTTTAAAAGGGATATGTTTGAAACAAAATCCCCAACAGAGTCCAAAAATTGTTGGGTTTTAAAATGGTACTTTAACAAAACCATAGTCAGGGGACAACAAGTCCCTCCTCTTTATGGGAGAGGTTCCCTTATTGAAAGAAAACAACAAATATTATATACAAATGTACAACTTTCATCTTAAGGCTGGACTTCTGACATCTTGAAATGCTTTTTACCAAAATAGCTTATCAATACAAACAAATGGAAGAAATTGAAGAAAGGAAAGAGTAGAATATAACAATACTTTCAAGAAATATAGATATAGAAAAGTATAACCTTATACATACCAAGAAAATGTGATATAGAACATAATCATTCACATTCACAACATAAGATATCATTCCATAGACACAAAGTTCTAGAAATCATATCAATAAGAACACAAAGTTTCTTATCACAGAAGATAAATGATCCACAAATTTCAGGTAAGCAAGAAGGGACAATGGAGGAAGATAGAGAAAAGGGAAAATCCTTTTGTATTGATTTACTTTTGACTATAATTACACTTCAAAAGTATCAGAGTCCAACATTTGCAATGAGCCAAGCTCTTACATTTATAGATGAAGCGAAAAGAGGAGAAGAAGAGAAGGAAGAAAATCTGATTTGGAAGCTCAACCACCAACCATCAATGCCCCTACAAATCTACCTACAATCTGTCAAATCTAGTTCTGCATGTCTTTGGCATGCTGAAGAAGGAAGGATGGAAGATCAGATCAAATTTGATCTAGTTGAAGCAGTTCGATCACATATTAATGGCATGAAAGATGTTTTCTAGATTTTCACCCAAATCAAGATATCAGTCGGTTCTCCATGTCTGTTTGGCATGTTGGAGAAGGAAGGATGGAAGATCAGATCAGATCTGGGTAGTTGAAGCAATCAGATCCCATATTAATGGCTTGAAATACTTGTTCCATATTTTCACCCATCAAAGCCTATTAAAAATAATATTTTATTCTTCATGGTGTAGAGGAGGTCGAGATCCTTTCCAATGGTACAAAATTTGTTGAATTTCGAGCACTGGAGTGAAAGTTATGCTTATTTGAATATTTGAATCGAATCCATACAAAAATGGCAAAAATGCAATTTTCACAAAATGGATCCATGGGCCCGAAATTGAAATTGCACCTTTAGCGTAAAATATGCAAAAGTGAAAATTTTCCCCACAGCTCCGTAGGCCTGTAACTTAACTTTTGATGTAGGTATGACATGTGGTTTTGTTTTAGTGGTAACAGAGTCCTGAATCACTTTATAATTTTACTTCTTTTGGAAACAAGGCTCAAAATCTCAAAGTTCTCCATGACCCACTTCTCCGCTTTGAATTTTGATGCGGGCTCAACATTTGACTTTATCCCTTTTACATGAGTAGGGGCAGCAGTTCACTTTATCACTTTATGCCTTTTATGGAAACAAGGCTCAAAATCTCAAAGTTCTTCGCCGACCTGCCTTTTTGATTTGTCTATTGACGCAGGCTTAATATTTGACTTTTTCCCTTATGGAAACAAAACCAAAATTCCCAAAATGCTCCAATGGCCCGCTTTCCCATTTTTGACTTGAAACATGGCCACGTGTCCCTTTGTGGGCCTGTTCTATATTTTTGTGTTTTGGCTAAGTCCCTTTTGTTTGGTAGGGCCATATGTCTGACCCTGGACACATGGAGGCTTAGCACACATTTGGGACTCCGCCTTCGGATTTTTCCTCGGTCAGAATATTTTGTTTTCCAGGCACTCAAAACCTTCTGGAAATGGCACCATTGGATAGAGCTCTCTCTCAGCTTTCCAGAAAGGTAAAGTTTTCCTCCTAACTCCTCATATTTTTCAAGTTATGGCTCGGCGGAGTTTTTGTGGGAAATTTTCCCTTAGAGGGCCCGCAACCAATCAGAACATGCCACATGGCACCTGGAGTGGTGGAGCATGGGGAAAATTTGAAATTTTTTTCCAAAGACCAAACGGGTAAAAATTCAAACTTTTGCCTCACCGATCCGATTTTGGCTTATTTTTGCCCTAAAATTTCAAATCGCCACATCTTTCGATCCAGAGCTCATATTTTCTTGTTCTTTATATCAATGAAAAGCTGGTGAAATTCTCTACATGATTTCGGGTAAATTTTGCATTTTGGTTGAGTTTGGAAAGATAAAATCAAGAAACGTCTTTGGCACGTGGTAATGGCCAGAAATGACGTTTCAACAACCATTTTTAATGCAAAATGGGTCACATTCTTCTTCAAAGATGGCCAAAAATGTCGTGGCATGGGTCTATAAGGATGCCCATGCTTTGTTTTAATGCATCTTAATTCAATAGGAATGGCTCCCACGTTTTTACATGTTTTCTCTCCTGGGCTTGACCCATGCATTGTAAAAGCCAGATTTGGCTCATTTTTGAGGGTTGAACATTTTTTTGGATAGCAAGCTTCTTCTTTCACCTTCAACAAGTGATTTTTGCAAGTATCATACCTTCTTCATGATTGTAATAGGTTTCTGCCTCTTTGATGTTGCAAATGCAAGGATTTTGACAGTGAAAAATGACAGTGCAGACTCTGTGATCAATTTTCAGTCCTTTGTTTGTATTGTCTTGCTTCATTTCAGACCTCTAATTACATCTTATCAGCCTATGTATGATGTTTCATGTTGCATTTTATGAAATTGTGTCAATTTTCATGAACAAGAAGTGTTCACCACTCCTTTGGTGTATCACCTATTAGTTTAGTTTCAATTTTTGCACTTTCTATCTCTGTCTCCTTGGAATTTAGAGTAGGATTAGGATTCAAACCTCTGCAATTGTGCAAATAACAGATTTGATCAGAGGAGTTTGAGGAACCAGCCTCTAATCTAGAGATTCCTCTCTCATTTTACAAGTCCCACACTTGGAGAGAGGTTTCAATGTTGTGTAATCACACTGGATGCCTGAAACATCAACTTAGAAACCTGATTTGCATCCAGGGGTGCTGCTGATTTGCAACAATAGTTTTGGCATGCCCGGTGGGACCTTAGAGGTCTCATTTTCATTGCAGAAAAGTTGATGTGCATCTGCTACAATTTTCTTGCTTAAAAGAGCTATAAATTACACATCTGGCGACTCCAAGGAAGAAGAATTAGCTGGTTTTAGCAGTGCAGACTTGAAAACTCATGAGAAGAATCACTACAAGGTCAAGAGCTGGAGAAGAAGAGGTGTTGTTTGAATATCTGCAGTTATCTCCAAGAATAAGGCAAAGTGGGAGGAGAATCCAAAGGTCTCCATCTCCACCAAACAGAACTCTCTCAACTCCTCCACCTGGTAGGCCTTTCATTCAATCAACAAGGGTTCTAAGGCCAATTAGAATGGCACAAAACAACCCCTATGTCAATTTCACTGGTAGCAGCCCACTTGCTCTCAATGCACAAAATCCAATTCCAATTGTAGCCTTGAAGAACATTCCATACTTCACTGGAGAGAATCAGACTACTCCTGGTGATCATGTTAAAGACATTGCCAACCTTTGTGCAATTCATGAAATCAATGAGATGCAAGTTGCTGTCAAATTGTTGGCATCTTCATTCAAGGGGAAGGCTTTGCAATGGTTTAGAAGCCTTGCCTTAGGTTCTATTCAAAATTGGAACCAGCTATGTGTAGCACTTCATGAGCAATTTGGAGAGAAGGGAGACAACTTGTCTCTTTTGGAGCAGCTAACAACCATCAAGAGAGCTCCCAATGAGCAGCTGACTGATTTCAACTTCAGATTTCAAAGGACTTGGGAGAGAATTCCAGTGGCAGTCAGGCCAACAGCAGAAGGTGCTTTTCTTTACTATCTCAAAGCTCTAAATTCTGATATTTCTATGTTAATTCAGTCCATGGGAGGCACAACTATCCCCATTGCTTATAGCATTGCCATTAGAGCTGAAAATTGTTTGATCCAAGCTAGAAAACTAGCCCCTAGACCTCCCATGCCATTGTTTCCAAGTTTAGAGAGCCCAAACACTAATCAAGCACCTAATTTGGCTCCTTCTCCCACTCCTAGAAATCAGAATTCAAGTGAAGCTTCCACTTCATCTTCTAGTGCCTCAAATGAACTTCAAGAAGTCATGAAGCAATTGCAAAATTTAGGTAATGAGCTGGTTACTCTCAAGAGGCAACAAGCCCAAAGTTTTAGACCTTCCTTCCAGCCTCAAGCTTAGCCTAACAGGCAGCCATATCAACCTCATAGACCACCCAATCTAGCTGCAAATCTAAATCAAGCAAGGCCTCCTGCCAACAGACCATTTCAGCCCTATAATCCAAATGCTATATATCTGTCTCTAAGGCATTGGTGCCAACACAAAACAATGTTTTTGAGTATGATTGGTGTTTTCCATGTAATGAACCTCACAACTAATCTATGTGTTTCAACGGTGCCTTGAATCAAGCATTAATGGTGACAACTCATTGGTGTGGAGGGTGAGGGCAGTCAAGGAAACAACCAACAACAAGAAACATTCCAGCAGTAATCATCTCCAAATGACACCACACTTGTGAACTGGCAGGCAAAGGATTTTTGTGGCATAAATCAAACAGTCTCTCAAGGTGTTGCAGCCAACAAAAGGTCAAAAAGAAGGAATTTGGGTGAAGAACAACCATTAGCTCCGACCAATCCACAACCTTTTATGGCTCCAAAAATGGTTGGCAAACAAAATCCAGTTGTAAATGCACAAGGGCAGCCAAGAACAGCTCCTAGACCAACTCAAATACTAGTTGTTGCTACCCACATGCAAGGGATGAATATGCAAACCAAGGGACATAAAAGAGATCCTTCATCACCATTTAGTATCATTGATCAGATGAAGAAGACAAATGTAAATATATCAATGTGGGAATCCCTATCTATCCCAGGCCAGAGAGATTTGCTACAAGTTGCCATGAAGGACTAGCCAACTTCGAATCAGCAAGTCCAAATGCAAGAGAAAGTGCTCACAAATGCTACCCAGCCTGAAGGGAATCATGGAGGACAACAAGGTAAAATGTTGAAGCCCCCTCCTTTTTATGTCTCCTTAATAATTGGAAACCAATTGGTGCACAATTGCATGATTGATTCCGGGGCAAGTAGCTCAGTGATGCGCAAGCAAATAGCTGATCGGCTAGGACTTCAATATGAAACCATATCCAAAGGAGTAGTGCGATGGATGGGACAACAAAGAACAACATTGGGGTGATTAGAAACTTGAGTCTTACCTTGCATGCATTTCCAAATGTTGTTGTTTTACAAGATGTATCAGTTATAGACCTTCCACCACTGTTTGCCCTATGTTTGTCAAGAGATTTCATAGCCAAGATTGGAGGATATTTGTCTGCTGATTGGTCACACATGCTGTTCAGAACGAGGTATGGAACCAAAGCTACAATCAGGTCTGAACCTATTGCAAACTTCCACATTGAGCCCTACACTCCAAGTCAGATCAATGCCAACTGTTCGGCATTTGATCAAGAAGATCACCCAAGCACTGATGAAGCTGACACCAAGGTTGGAAGCATCCCGGATCTAACTCTTGATGAATGGGAAAACAAGGTGCATGATTTTGATCCTTATCAAGAAGTAGAAGAATCTGAGCTAGGGGTCTATTGCATACATCAAGAAGATCAACCCATTCCTAGCATCACCAAGCCAAACCACAAGGATGAAAATGAGGTATGGCAGCTATTTTTGATGGATCAAGGAGTAGACAAGGTGCAGGAGGTGGAGCTATGCTTATTTCACCTCAAGGAGTAAAGTACTATTCATATTTTAGATTTCAGTTTGCATGCTCCAATAACACTGTTGAATATGAAGCCTTGGTGCAAGGGATGCATTGGGCAATAAAGAGAGGAATAAAGAACTTGCAAGTCTTCGGTGACAAAGTGAGTTGATTGTCAACCAGGTCAAGGGGCAGCATGTTGTCAAGAATGATCTACTCAAGTGCTACAAGAACAGGGTGTGGGACCTCATTGAATATTTTGAGGGTTTTGGCATCAAATCAATTCCTAGGAAAGAGAACCAAACTGACAAGCTTGCAGCAGTTGGGGCAGCCTTTGATGTTGTGGAGAGCATTCAAAAAGATAAGGTACAACCAAACATCCATGTGATTGTGAGGCCTTCAGTGCCGGATAACAATGTAAGTTGGCAAGTGTTTGAGAATGACCAACAAATCATCCATTTCTTACAAGAAGAAGCTGAGTTCTCAGCTAAAAATCAGGAAAAATTGGAACAGCAGTATGGTGACCAAGTGGTACAGCTGAGAACTAACAAGCTGCCCAAGGGACTTATCACTTTGGAGTCCATTTTCAATCCCAATTATCAGTTTAGGAAAAAGAAAGCAAACATTCGAGTCAAGAGAGAAGATTCAGTATCCATCTTGGTGGAAGAGAACAAACCATTGCAAATTAGAAAGATGACAACTGAACAAGAAAGGTATGAGTTCATACAGTTGTGTCAAGAGTTCCCTGATGTGTTTGCTTGGAGCTACGAAGATTTGAAAGGTTTCAATCCCAAGTTAGCTCAGCACACCATTGAGTTAGATCCAAATACTAAGCCCATCAGGCAGAAACAAAGGCCAGTCAATCCACACATGGAACCTCTCATGAGGAAGGAATTGAACAAGTTGATTGAGTCAAGAATCATATTCCCAATCAAGCATTCTAGTTGGGTTGCCAACTTAGTTCTAGTCAGAAAGAAGAGTGGAGAGATCAGATTGTGCATTGATTTCAGAGATTTGAATAGAGCATCTCTCAAGGACCATTACCCACTTCCTTCTATGGAGCATATTTTACAAGTTGTTGCTGGCTCCGAAAGGTTTTCATTGCTTGATGGCTACTCAGGGTACAATCAGATTATGGTGAAGGAAGAAGATCAGTTCAAGACAACCTTCACAACCAAATGGGGAACTTATGCATACAGGAAAATGCCATTTGGGCTGTCCAACGCTAGAGCTACCTTCCAAAGAGCAATGGACATGGCGTTCAAAGGTTTGATTAACAACATGGTGCTGATATACCTTGATGATATCACTATTTTTCAAAGAATGCAGACCACCTCTCTCATTTGAGACAAGTCTTCCAAAGGTGCAGGAGATTTGGAGTGTCTTTGAATCCTAAGAAGTGTATCTTCCTAGCACATGAAGGAAAGCTCCTTGGCCATATTGTCTCCAAAGAAGGATTAGCAATTGATCCAAAGAGGGTTGAAGCCATAAGAGCACTACCATTGCCAAGCCAGAAGAAGGCCCTTCAGAGTTTCTTGGGGAGAATAAACTTTGTTCGGAGGTTTGTCCCAGATTTTGTAGCCCTTGTCAAACCTATCACCAAAATGTTAAAGAAAAGCATGGCTTTCAAGTGGACAATAGAAGGCAAGGAGAGTTTTGAAGCAATCAAAGAAGCCATCTCCCAAGCACCAACTCTCATCAACCCGGATTTCTCCAAGGATTTCATCCTCTATGCATTTGGAGGTAATGATACTATTTCTGCCATTTTGGTACAGCAGAACAAGGACAATGATGAGCAACCAATTGCTTTCTTCAGCCAAAGCCTAGATGACTATGAGGTGAGATATTATTTTATTGAGAAGCATGTACTTGCAGTAATCAGAAGCTTGAAGAAATTCAAGCATCTAGTCTCAAACAACAAGGTTTAGTTGTTGGTCTCTCATGCGGGAGTAAAGGACTTCCTCCTCAACAAGGATTTGAATGAGAAAAGGGCAGGTTGGATCACTCGTGTCATGGAGTATGAAATTGAGATCAAGGTCACCAAGCTGGTAAGAGGAAAAGGATTGTGTGAGCAGCTGATTCTGGGCAAGCAAAAAGGAGTATGCAATAAAGAAGAGGCTGTTTTGTGATTCAAGATAGCCATGTGCAAGGTAGCGATCAAGAAGAGGATAATGATGTCCCCACTCTTGCTGGACCCAAGGTATTGCAGAGCTGTCCCATATGCCATAGTAGACGGTGTTTTGTTCAAGAAAGATGTGAATGGAGTGCTTCTTTGAGATGCATTAGCACAAATCGATTCACGGGGTGTTAGAAGAGTTCCATGGTGGACCAGTGGTGGTCATTTTGCACCAAGAGTGACACTTTAAAAATCATGAAGGTTGGTTATTATTGGCCCAAGATTTTCAGTGATTGCTTTGCGTGGATCAAAAGGTGCAAGAATTGTGCATTCTTCACAGGTAAAGAGAGGCTTGCTGCCCTTCCATTGCATCCAATTTCAGTTGACCAGCCATTCATGCAATGGGGTTTGGAATTCATTGGATTCATTAATCCCAATTCAAGCCAAGGGCATAAGTGGATTTTGACAGCCACAGACTACTTCACCAAGTGGACTGAAGTAGTAGCACTCAAGGAAGCAAATGAGTCTAGCATCTTAGACTTCTATGAGGGGATAGTAACCAGATTTGGCATACCTGCTACAATAATCTCAGATAATGCATTAGCATTCATTGGATCCAAGGTGACTGAGTGGGCTATCAAGAACGAGATCTACCTAAGTACTTCATCAAACTACTACCCTTAGGGTAATGGTCAGGCTGAATCTACAAACAAGAACCTGTTGAGGATCATTAGGAGGACTCTTGATGAGAATCAGAGGTCTTGGCATACCAAACTGAAATCATCCTTATGGGCTGATAGGATAACTCCCAAGAGATCCATAGGTAACTCTCCATTTAGGTTTGTTTATGGAAGATAGGAAATCTTGCCCATGTCACTTGAGTTTCCAACATTGGAACTCATGAAGCAATTAGAGTTGCTAGAGTTTGGGCCCATGGAGGTGAGATATGCAGAGTTGATGGAGCTCCAAGAGATCAGAGATCAGGCATCCCAAGCAATGGAGAAGGATCAAGCTTTGATCAAGAAGACCTTTGATAGGAAGGCCAAGAGTAGATCTTTCCAAGTTGGAGATCTAGTGTTAAAATGGGATGCAGATAGAGAAAAACCGGAAGGCATTCAAAATTTGATGCCATTTGGAGTGGCCCATACATGGTCACAAAGTGTAAGGACAGCAATGCCTTCCAATTGTCTTCATTGGATGGCGAAGAACTACAGATTCCAGTCAATGGAATCTATCTAAAGCATTGCTACTAGAGGGAAATTATCCACCTTGTAAATATTATCTTAGGTTTTCATTCCTCCAAGTGCTTGTGCACATTGTTTTGCTGTAGGTTGTTTTGCTTTCCCTAAGTGCTTTGGCACAACTTGCTGTTCCTGGGAATGTGTTTGCAGGCCTTACTCCATCAGGTGATTTTCCATGTTCCTCTTTGCAACGTTCTAGTTAGTTGGGGTATTAAATAGAGAATCAAGCAACTCCATGCCCAATGGATTGCTTCAGTAACCTCAGTAACTTCATCCAAGCAGAGATGACCCTCCGAGTCGCTAAAATTGTTATCTCAAATGTGCCCCCTGCTCATTTTGTGGCTAACTCCTTTACATATTTCCTTCTCTTGTGCCTCAGTTAGAATATTTTGTTTTATAGGCACTCAAAACCTTCTGAAAATGGCACCATTGGATAGAGATTTCTCTCGGCTTTCCGAAGGTGAAGTTTTCCTCCTAACTCATATTTTTCAAGTTATGGCTCGGCGGAGTTTTTGTGGGAAATTTTCCCTTAGAGGGCCCACAGCCAATCAGAACGTGCCACGTGGCACTTGGAGTGGCAGAGCATGGGGAAAATTTGAAAAAAATTTCCAAAGACCAAACGGGTAAAAATTCAAACTTTTTGCCCGCCGATCCGATTTTGGCCTGTTTTTACCCTAAATTTTCAAATTGCCATATCTTTCGATCCAGAGCTTAGATTTTCGCGTTCTTTATATCAATGGAAAGCTGGTGAAATTATCTACATGATTCTAGGGTCAATTTTGAATTTTGGTTCAGTTTGGAGATATAAAATAAAGAAACGTCTCTGGCACGTGGTAATGGCCAGAAATGACGTTTCAACAACCAGTTTTAATGCAAAATGGGTCGCATTCTTCTTCAGCATGGCAAAAATGGCTCCCACGTTTTTACACATTTTATCTCTCCTGGGCTCGACCCATGGGTTGTAAAAGCCAGATTTGGCTCATTTTTTTTGGATAGCAAGCTTCTTCTTTCACCTTCAATAAGTGATTTTTGCAAGTATCATACCTTCTTCATGATCAGAATGTGTTTCGCCTCTTTGATGTTGCAAATGTAAGGATTTTGACAATGAAAAATGAAAGTGTAGACTCGTGACTAATTTCTAGTCCTTTGTTTGTATTGTCTTGCTTCATTTCAGACCTCTAATTACATCTTATCAGCCTGTGTATGATGTTTCATGTTGCATTTTATGAAATTGTGTCAATTTGCATGAACAAGAAGTGTTCACCACTCCTTTGGTGTATCACCTATTAGTTTAGTTTCAATTTTTTCACTTTCTATCTCTGTCTCCTTGGAATTTAGAGTAGGATTAGGATTCAAACCTCTGTAATTGTGTAAATAACAGATCTGATCAGAGGAGTTTGAGGAACCAACCTCTAATCTAGAGATTCCTCTCTCATTTTACAAGTCCCACACTTGGAGAGAGGTTTCAATGTTGTGAAATCACATTGGATTCCTGAAACATCAACTTAGAAACCTGATTTGCATCCAGGGGTGCTACTGATTTGCAACAACGGTTGCATCGAGATGACACATGGAGGCTTCCACAAACCCTTATATACTTAGCCGATTCAACAACCGGCTCTGCCCCTTCTTTGACTATGACCACATGGTGAGCCCGCACACACTTGGGGACCTGCTCTTGATTCTTCCTTTGAAGTTACGCTGAAGAGACACATGGAGGCTCCTACCGATGCTTGGAATTTTCAACGGCCGGCTCTGTCTTCTTTTCAGACTTGGGACATGTGGAAAGCTGGTGCTCATTTGGGGTTTTGCCTTTGGCTTCGACCCTTGAAGGTGTGTCATTGAGACATGTGGAGACTTCCGCTAGTTCTTTTATACTTAGCCGATTCGGGCCTGCTACCCATTTGACTTCTATCGGACCCTAGACACATGGAGGGCTAGTGCTAGTTTAGGGTCTCTCTTTAGGCCGTGCCTTTGAAGTTACACTGATGAGACATATGGCGCCATTTGCTGGCCTTAGAATTTTCAATGGCCGATTAAATTTTTTTAGGATCTCGACCATGTGGAGGGTTGGCACTCATTTGGGGTCACCGTTTTTGGGCACTATACCAAAAGTGCACCAAAGAGACATGTGGAACCTTCTGCAGTCTTTTCTATACTTAGATGATTTGGGCCTCAATGAACACCGCCTTTCTCCACTTTGAGAACATTTTTTTTATCTCTCGAGACTTCTCACTCTCCCGAGACATATTTCAAAGGCACCAAATCAAAATTTTCTAAACTTGACTTAAAAAATGAGGGGAATTTTGAGGGTGAAAACAGAGTTTTGATGCTCTTCTACTTAAATTCAGAGGATATGAAATTATGCTAGGAAGGTGTTATTCAATGCAGTATAGCCTACCACCATTTGATGGGTTTCATACTTATGATACCAACCATGCTTGCACCCTTGCAACATCGTTGTAAACCGACTTACCTTACGCTCTGGGGTAGTGATCCCTTTCACGTGCCATAGTAATTCACACTTTTGCACATGCTTTGTAACATCTTCAATACCTATGTAGTATAGAAAATGTAAATACATCTCAAAGAGTACTTGTGGAGTCTTTGAGACCCTTGTCCTCCCGATCCGAGTCTTGGTTCCCTCTGATGTTTCATCCTCCACTAGATCCACTGGATCCACCAGGTCATATTCCTCCTAACCCACTAGATCCTCCAGATCCACTAGGTCCACCAGGTCCTCCAGCTACTATACTACTAGATCCACCTCTTGTAGTTGGTAAGCGGCTTTGAAGTGTTGTTCCCAATGTTCCACCGAACTATGCACTGATGGTTTGTGATATTGTCCCACCTTGCCGGTTGTGTCTCGTGCCACATCTAGATGTGATACCCAAACCTTGTGTATTTACACCTTATCAAAAAATTTCTCCAAATATGGGAATGGTTTGCGCATCCATGGATGTCCCAAATGGGAAATTATATCTCCTAGGTGTAGATTGGTTACTTCCACCAATAGTAACCATATTAACAATACTTCTTCCTTGATCTAGGAAACCCAACGCTAGGGTTTGGTCACGTGTGGGTTCGGATACATGCCGACAACTCTCCTTTCTCCATGTGACAAAATCTCATCGAACACGAAGTGGCTTTTCTCTCACACTTTCCAAGGTGGGGTAGCATAGACTTCTCAGTTCCACATCCTCTACGTGAACCCTAACTCCTTCTCAATGCAATGCCCGCCTCCATAGATCCATCACACCTACAACCTCACATTGTATAGCCATCTCCTTTTCATAAGCTTCACTATATTTGAGTCATATGTCTTCTCTTTCCCTTTCATCCGTAATGTCCACCATCTTCCTCCACCCTAGCTTCCTCACCCAATGCTTAGAGAAGCTTAGCTACCCATAGGGAATGCTTCTAAACTTAGGGTAATGACCAAGATCTTCATAGTCAAAGGGATAACATGTAAAAATATCCTTTGGGCTTCCTCAAAAATCGAACTCAACAACCTTTGGGCAAGAATATGTAGAAATGGTGTATTCTAGAGTATAACTTGTCAGTAATCCCTTCCACCAGTGATTAACAACATGCATCCAAGTCAGATCTACATCTTGCAGCCTCTAGTAATCATCTTGGGTCCATACACGTGATCTATAGTACTAACTTGATTTGGAAGCATATGATGAAAGAAATTCATATAGTTTTACTTGAAAACAAAAAAATAAGGTCTCATACAACTCATGATACAGATGCTCTTCTACCCATAAGCGTGCATCAAACTCAGATCCAATACTAAAACTTTGAGAAAAATCATCCTCTATGCTTTTAAACCATGCTTCGACACTTTCCAAGGTCAAGCACTCTATCATCACACATCACATGAACAATTTTTTTAATCATTTCTCACAACAACTTTGAAAAGAAGTCCCGAAAATGGAACCAAGATGTAGTCATTTTTATACCCTTAAAACAATATTCTAATCCCATGCGTGTTGACCTATCATCTAACAAGTGTTGGGTGCTCACTGAGGCATGCACGGGTGCAAGCCCCTCCTTTGTTTGATTTGTGTGAGAATACATCATTTATGAAAGATTTAGATGTAGGAAAGAAAATAACCATGCATTCATTTTGAGAACTTAGGATGAGTTATTATACCAATGCATCCATTCAAATAACAAAAGAGAAGTATCAAATAAAATGCAGATCTGGTTCATGACAGAAAGGAAATGCACTAGGGTTTGTGCCCATGAACAACATATATACTTTAGAACAGAACCTTATATTCATATTAATAAGTTCAATAACCACATTACATTCATTAAGGCCATAACATGCCAATATAACAATACAGATCAAAGTCATGCATTAGATCCTAAATTATATACATTTACAAAACTAGTTACAGACCCATCCCTCTAAATATTCCATTACTCCTATGGTTCTCCTAATCCCAACCCAAAGGATCCTTCATTGTTCCTATAGAGCTTCACCTATCCAATGCTATATGATGCCATTCTTGGTGTCTCTTTTCTTCTATTCAAGCATATCTATATATTGCTTTAGTCTCCACCACCATGCCTTCCTGAGATAACGGATCAGTTGTAAAGTTTCCATGTGGTTCCACAATGGAGCATGCTTCCTTTGATCCGAGCTCTCCACTCTTTTGCAATGATGCATTTATGGATCCTTCCATCACATGCATGGAATATTCCTTTCTTGACCATACAGCTGCCAGGCTATCACCTTATCCACTTTACATGTTAGACGGGTCATGCTTTTCTCATGTGTTGCTTGGGACGATGAATATGGCTAAGTCCCAAAACCCCTTTTTTCCTTGTCAGGCGCAAGCCTTGGGTTCTACCAAACCCTTCCAAAACCCCGTCTTGCGTGCCTTCACCTTACGTACCCTTTTTCTTATAGGTACCATGCACCCACATGCTTTCTTGTACTTAGGCAATATTTTGAGGCCCAAAACATTCCTCAATCACATTTGTCGACAATAGTGCATGCGAAATGGTTAAATGCCTTGCAATGATTGAAAAGGAATATTTGAAGAGTGAAAAATTAAATGTTTATATCACTATCAATTGATGAAGTAATAATAGCTGACAACATGTCATGGGTATACTTCTATATTTATATTTTTGAAAATCACAGAAAGAAACCACATCCGTTGGATGCACATAACATCTCGAAAATTGCAATGTCGAAAACCTATGCAAAATAGTTGTTTCCAATTTGAAAGATATTATTGGCATGAATGAATATGAAATTGTTATGAATTTGGTATGTGTTGGTGTTGATGGTGCACTAGTTATGTAGGGTCATTGAATTGGGATGTGTGTTTGATTGAAAACAAAATTAGCCCCTTATATTCTTGCAATTCATTGTATGGCTCACATAATGAATCCAACATATAAAATAGTTAACAACTTTGAAAATATTGTAAGAGTAGAAGATCTTATCTCGAGAACTCCATTCTTATATGTCAAACATTCCAAAATGATTTCTTGAGTTTTAAAAATTTGTAATTGGAATTACTGATGGTAAAAATATTCTCAAGGATGTTGATACAAGGTGGATTTATTTGTACGAGATTGCATGTAGAATTAGTAAGGAGTATTTGTCATTGGCTGGTTTCATGCACACATATCGTAATGAAGTAGACAAAGCTAAGGATTTGTTGCTCCATTTAATATATCTGGAAACATTTCTTACATTGGTTGGAATCTATGAATGTTGAAGTATATCAATATTTTGATGAAGCATGCTCAAGAAAGATCCATCTATATTGTGGATTTTATATGGATGAGAAAGTGGGTATGTCACTCTCTTGATATCTTGTACTTTTCGGACCAAAGTGTTGATACACATATTTTAAATAATTGAAAAGTTTTGTTGGATATAAAGAATTCCAATAATTATTTGATATTTAATATTCATGATCACCTTTGTATTAATGTTAATGGGAAGGAGATACCACTACATGACACCACAAAAATGACAAAATATTCAAGAAATATAAAGAGAAGAAGTTCTTGCAACTTGTGTTCTGTTTGATACTTGTTATCCATATTACCCCCTTTCAAAATGGATTAACTTATTGGTCCGGGCATTGATAGTTCTTGGGGAACAGTTTAAAATCTCTCCATGGCGAAGGTTTGGAGTTGGGCATGTTTTAATGGTCGATTTGGAAAATTATATGGATTGTTTCCTTGATGTTGCGTGTTAACTACCTTCGACATGCATCAACTCCCATTTTGTTGTCGTATGACAACATCCCTTCCTAACTTGCATCAACCGTTTCCTCCTCGGATGCGTGTCACCATTGCTACGATGCGCATCATTACCACTTGCGATGTGCATCAACCACTTCCCCTATTGTGCGACAACTACTTCCTCATTATCACACGTCAAACACTTCTTCCGACATGCATCACCGCATTTATTTTATCTTGTTAGACAATTCACCCTCTTTTTCGCGTGTCGTTCTTCCTTCCCCATCATGTCCCCTTCATTTTCGCATGTCATCATTCCTTCTTAATGCACAAAAACATTTCTCCTTATCGTGTGAAAAATCATTCCTTTGTTAGTGTAATCGATACTTTGGTTCTTATCAAGTGTCAGTTGGTGGTTCTTGTCGAGGCATCAACAAAGAATTTCAACTATGGACCAAACATTAATGACATCATACAAGGTAGCTCAACAACCAATTTAATGAGGTATAGCACACTGTTTGCCGTGTAAGAAAAGTACCATTGGAAAGTGAACCGGCATGGTTGTCCATACCTCCATGCAGGAAATTAATGAAGGTTGTCAGTTGGTAGCCTCCCCTTCTCTATATATATGTAATTTCCCCTCATTTATAGGGGAGACATTCTGGAATATAAAATAACCCAGCCAAATTTTTCTAGCACTCTTGTGAGCCGCAAGCCTCTAATTTATGCATTTTGCAAAGTATTTTTTCCTTGTGCCCATATTGTAATGGATTGTGCATCATTTTAAGCAATAAAATTGGTGTTTTATGGCTTTTTCATCCCTAGATAGAGTTGTGTTGCCTCCTTTGCCTTTCATTGCATTTTTAGGTATATTGTGCATGTCATATTCTTTTGTAGGACTTAAATCACTTTGCTCCACGAAATTGGAGGTTTGAATGTGTTCCTTGAACTATGGCACTTTGTTTTCCATCTTCTACCTCATTTCCTTCCATTTTCACTCACTTAGAATATCTCCACCCCTTTTCTTGGTGCTATCACCTCCCTTAGTTTAGGACTTTCATTTTATGCATCTCTTTCTTTCTTTGGTCCTTTAAAAATCTAGGTTAGTATTCAAATAGTTACATTCCCTTTCTAGAGAAGTTTTAGCATTATAATAGGTTGAGGAACCAACCTTTTCGGAGGTTTATCTCAAATGCGGTGGTCCCAACCTTGAGACAATCCCATGTTAGTAAAAAGTAGGGTTTTATAATGTGTAAATCCTAGGGTGCTACTTTTTGACATAACAGTTTTGGCATGCCCGATGGGACCAGAATTCAATACTTCCATGTTTATCAAGATTGGGTGTGTGTCTTGGTGAATTTTTAGCCTTTAGAGGCTTTACAGCAACACATATGGCGACTCCAATAAGAAAATCAACTGGTTCCAGTAGTACTAGCGGCCCAAGTACATGAGAAGGATCTAAACTTAGTCTAGAGCAAGAGAAGAAGGTGTCTTCAAGTATTTGCAATTATCCCCAGGAAGAGGAAGGAGAGGAAGAAGAGTACAAAGGTCTCCATCTCCACCAAATAGAACCTTATCAACCCCTCCACTAGGTAGACCCTTCCTTCAATCAACTAGGGTTCTTAGGCCAATTAGGATGGCACATCAACAACCACCACAAGGACCACCAAATCCTTTTACAAATTTTACTAGTAGCAGTCCACTTGCCCTTAATGCACAAAATCTAGTTCTTGTGGTAGCATTAAAGAACATTCCATTCTTCAATGGGGAGAATCACACAACACCAATTGATCACATTCAGGACATCGAAAATGTATGTGTCATACATGAAATTATTGAAATGGATGTGGTAATAAAGCTTCTAGTTTCTTATTTCAAAGGAAAATCCTTACAGTGGTTCAGAAGCTTGGGAGCAGGGTCAATCCAAAATTGGGATCAATTATGTATAGCTCTATGTAGCTAGTTCAGAGAAAAGGTGGACAATCTATCTCTACTGGAGTAGCTGACTATAATCAAAAGAGCACCAAATGAGTAGATGGCCAACTTCAATTTAGATTCCAAAGAATGTGGAACCGGATTCCAATCACCGTGAGACCAACTTCTAAAGGTGCATTCCTTTATTTCCTTAAAGCTTTTAATTCTTATATATCTATAATGATTCAATCTATGGGAGGGATAACCTTACCCGAGGCTTATACCATAGCCATAAGAGCTTAGAATTGCCTAATCCAAGATGGTAAAATTGCACCTAGGCCACATATCCCTATCTATCCAAAAAGGGGAAATCCTATCTCTAGTCAAGTTCCTACATTACCCCCTATTCTTGCCCCTAAAAATTAGAGTTCCAATGAAGTTTCTACCTCGTCTTCTAGTACCTCAACTTAACTCCACTAGGTCATGAAGCAATTATAGAACCTATGAAATGAATTGGTGACCCTCAAGAGGAAACATGCTTTCTCCTAAGCATACAAGTGTTGATATGTGATTTCTTGTATAAGGATGTGTTCCTCGATTAAGAAATCATGCTTGATATGTACTGTAATTTCTTTGCAGATTGCAGATCTTGACTGAGTCAGAATATGATTAGACTCTTTTATCTATTTCATTTTGTATCTGAGTTTAATCTGATCTCGGAATAAATTATAGAGTTATCCATCTATAAGATCTAGTCTTGGATCAGTGGAATTGATCCAAGTATTGCTTTAAATTTGTTCGTGATGAATTAGATCACAGACCTTGAACAGGTTGCAAGGTATGGAAGCATTGATTAAGCTGGTCAGGAGTATGACTCAGGCTGATCTTGTGAAATAAATTGGTTCCCGATATGGAAGTATATCTGGAAGGTCTCGATCGTGGACCAGGTAATAATTCGTTTACATACGATTCTGCAGTAGAACAGGAGCTAACCCTGTTCAAGAAGGTATGATACAGGTCTTTTCTGAGTGTACAGAACGTAGACCTAACTGGAATTATTAATGGTTAGTAACCTAAGACTAAACCTAACCTAGGGGTTAGATTAGTGTTAATCTAACCTAGACCTAGGCTATGTGTTAATGTCCTAAGTTAGTATCTATGTGTAATATGGTTAGAATATGTGTTACCCTAAATTCTAACCTAAGATATTAACCTAACTAATGAGGAGAATGGAAAGGGGCCTATGGAAGGGGGTGCGAACCATGGGCGGCGTTTTCTATGACATTTAATGCATGGATAAGGATGAGGGACAGGTCATGGCGGAGGTTTAAGCAGCAGCTAACCTTTTCTGACGTGGCAGGTCGCTAAGTTTGGAAATGAACTTGAGTTTTCGTTGGACTGTCGCCAACTCTGGCGGTCGGTGGAAGTGGAGTCTTAGCGGGAAAGTTGGTTTAATGGCATTCAATATTCTCGGTAGACGAGCTCGGAACTCGCGAGAAGGCATGCAAATGGGAAGTTTGTGGGGTTGTTTGGCTTGTCGCAATTTTGGATTTCTCTCTGCTTGTTTACTGGTTCTTCGCACCAGTCCTCTTTGTGTTGCATGGCAAGTATGAACTTATCCAGCTCTTTTCTCTGTCATGGAGGATATATATGTGATGGAGATAGCGAAATTTTGTTGGTCGCTTTAACTTGGAAGAAGAAAAGGAAGTTTGAGCTCTTCCAGTGGTCTGCTTCGGAAATTTGATTAAAAATCCAGGCATGTTAGGCCCTAACCTTTAAATATCTTGTTGTTTTTCAAGTGATTTCATTAGAACAACTCTGTTCAAATGTTATGAGTAAATAGATAATTTTCTATGGAGGTCTTGTTTGATTTTTGGTACTGTATCTCCTCTGGTTCGATTTTTCAATTTCCTCTTGATGGGTGTTTATTAAAAATCGAATTGTGGCTCTATTTCTTGAGTATTCATTCTGGCTTAAATATGTGAGATATTTATTTTTAAATGAGTATGAATGCTCGGCCTGTTCGGCGTGAGCCCATAGAATATACCTGTGTTGGATATAGACCACTGTTATGTTGTTGATTTGTGGTCGCCGTTCTTGTTGTGGGAACTGTATGAAGGGATACTGATGGATATCGTATGATGGATCAGTTTTATTGATCCTTTGGAAACTCTGTCGTGGTTTTGGGTGACAGTGGCTAATGATGCTTTTTGGGTTTCGTCTTGTCTTTAATTTGTTTGGAAATAGGTAACTGTTGTGTTACCGTAGTCTATACGACCCAGTGGAAGTTGTTCTTTCTTGTTATTGTGGTAACGGGATTATTTGTTGACTGTATACATTATTGATATATCTATGATTTATTTGAACGACTCAGTGGAGTCCTTGATCGAGTCGTATATTACTATCCACTGCTGAGAATATAGATTCATCCTTGAGTTTTGTTATTTGTTTTCGTGGAAGCCTTGTAGAGGTAACAGGTCTTTTGTTCACTGCTATTTGTAATGATTAATGGATATAGATTTCCTGGGTATGCATTTGCATTTCTTTGTGTAAGCTGTTCGAGAGTTTTGAAGAGGCTCAGTTGATTTCCTTGCTTTGAAATGGGTATTCGATTTGCTTACACTTGTTTTATTCTGAATGATTGCCATAGATGGCATAGAAGGATTCATCAACTAATTTCATCTTACGCTGTTGTTGGGTTCAAGCGGTTATGGGTATAAACCCGTTAACAGTATACAGTGTGAATATATAGATTTATAATTGTTGTGATTTGGACGACTCTGAGGAGTCGATTGAATGATTTATATTATATTTGAGCCGAATATATTAAGTAGTTGGTGAATGATGAACCAGTGGCTTGAAGGAATAACATGTACTAAGACCTCTGTTATTTTCTGGAATTACTTTTGTGTTGCATGGATTTTTGTTGATCAGATTCTTGGGTGTATTTTTATGTTCATTCCTTGCAATCTTGTGTGAAAAATTGGCAAGACTTAGTCGGGTTTCTTGATTTGAAATCGGTAAATTAAAAAGTTCTTCCTGAGTTTTATTATGTACACTATTTACTTGTCCAGAGGGAAACATTGGCAATCATTTGTCAATCCACTGTTGTTCGGGTTTAGAGAATTGTGGAAGTTAACCTGTATCTTCTATTGTCTCAGTTGAAACTTGACTTGATATACTGTTGTTTGATATTGGACATTTTGTCTGAGTAATGGTCTGTATCAAGTAACGTGACTCTGTATAAGTGAATCGTGAGTACTTTTTGACCAACTCCGATTTAGCACAGATGTATATACAGGATGATATGTTCCTTTCTGATTTCCTAATAGGATGCGGTAGTGTATATTACGGCATTTGTAAGGTAATCTCTGTATGGTCTTATAGAAGCATCAATTGCTTAATGTAAATAAGTCTGTTGTTTGACGATATCTTTAGAGGTTCACGATTTTGAACTTGGTTCGAAAGCCTTACTGTGTTTAAAAGGAACTAGTATTGGGCTTAAGGTTGATATATGGATTGTTGATGTGATAGTTCTTTGTTCGGGAGTTTTTCTTTGTGTTTCTATTTCTTGATTTAAAACAATGATCTTTCTTGTGGCTTGTCTGTCTTGTTCATATACAAACTGGTTGAATGTTTTCATATGTGAAAGCGTTCAGTAATGAACTAATGTGAATGGAAGTATGAATGATTTGGTTCTTTCTCTTCTTTTGCTTAATTGAGGATATATCATGTCTAATAGTGGGAATTGTTTTGTAACATATTGGAGGAATCCCGAATTGTTATGATATTTCCCTTTTTGGATGAATGAAACAATCTGACCAATGTTGTGTTTTTGGATTCAATGATTGTTTGTGTACATTCGTTCCTTGATTTCTTTTAATATTTGATGAAATATTAGAAAGTGATTAAGACTATTTTGTAACAATGTTAGAGTTACATATTTGTAATCATTTTGTATTACAAGGGCATAGTCTGAATATGTTTACTTATGTGGATATCTGATCTCATTTAAACAGGGTGTTTAATGAAAACAATTGATGGATTGCAATTGTTTTAAAAGTTAGTGCTTATCATGCTCAGTTCATTGAACTGACTCATGTTGACTATTTTTGCAGATGGTTGCCGTAAGAGGTAAAAGCAATGCAGATCTGACAGGCTGATCAGATTGTTTAATTGATTTATAATGAATTACAGCTTGATTTTATAAATGTACTATATGTGAAAAGATGTTTCTTTTCCGTTGAGCATTGTATCAAGTATGCTGTTGCATAAAATGTAATTGTATAGTTTTGAAAGGAATGAAAATAAGTGTTTGATACTTATGTGTTGTATTCTATTTCTGATAGTTGACCTTCTCCGGTCTATATACCAGAGTGGTAACGTTATCTTTGTGTAATATGGATGCTTTTGTGATTGTCAATGAAAGCTTGCAAGAAAATGAGATTGAATTCTTAAGAGTGTTTAGTAGTTCTAATTTGTTCTAGTGAAAGCAATATTGGATTTAAATAATTGTCTTTCTAGAAGATAGGTTAAAAATGAGCCTAAAGAGAACGCTAAACAAGCTGGATTAAATTACTAATCCCTAGTCCTAAGTATAACAGGACAATATTAAATTGGATTCTTAATCATTTATATCTTTATACTAATAAGTATGATATAAATTCAGTTAAGAGAACTGATATACAATCAAATGGAGTTCAGATGGCAATCTCAAGTAAAGGTTATGAGGTTTTTGTCCAATTCTGTTGCTTTAGAATCAGATGTATTCTAATGACTCCTTGATGAGAACTTGACCTTAATACCTCTACCATGTAATGGGTTTTATAGAGGAGGGTCGTCTTAAGACGAAGAATCCAGGGATCGGGAAAGGCTAACCTTAGGAAAAGTCTTTAAAGTAATTTAAACTCAAGTGCGTAACGCATGTTATTAAGTAGATCTTTTCGAGGTGGATTTAAAGGTTGACGACACAAGACAACTGCAGGGTTGTACCTCCGAGAAGATTAGGATCTTCTCGAAGTTACAACAATGCAGATGACTTATGGCGACACCCTTTGCATTGATCGCTAAGATTTACACTTGATTTCGCACGAGTTACTCAGGGTCCGATTAAGAACGTGGTCATGTTATAAGGCTGCCTAGGAGATTCGGGGTATCATGACACACTGGTTGAACTGCAAGGTTGGACCAGTATGTCACCATATCCCTAATCCTCGTGGGCATCCATATAACATTATCACCTTGTTAATCTGCCTCCGAGTGAATCAGTTGTGAAAGGAAGGACTGGCAGTAGTCAGTGTAGGACATTCTATATAACATATGAATGGGGTGAAGGGCGTATTCAGTTGTGAGTATGCCGTTAAGGAATACGAGACATAAAGCAGTATGTTTCAAATCTTTGGCCAAAGTATCGCAAAGCTGCTTGATTGCGTTGTCCTAATTCACCTAGTCTAAGGAATGAGATGCCGATGAATAATAGTAACAATTATTGATTAGATTCCTTGGACGAGCATTACGAATCCCAGTTAGGGAAGAGAACCGCAAGAGTAATGTGTTAAATAAAAACACCAACTCTTATTACTCATGAATAGATCGGTAGATTACCGAGTCATGGAATGAATAGATCGGAAGTGCTCGAGTCATTACAGCTGCATATGGTTGTCTGTTATATGAA
Source organism: Taxus wallichiana var. yunnanensis (assembly GCA_018340775.1). Taxonomy (NCBI): domain Eukaryota; kingdom Viridiplantae; phylum Streptophyta; class Pinopsida; order Cupressales; family Taxaceae; genus Taxus; species Taxus wallichiana. Next base: position 295,453,000 of record CM031240.1, on the reverse strand, counting down.
TGGTTAATGATTTGTGAGTTCTAAATTATGTATTTAGAACCAGGATGCAATTATCAAAAAAAAAAAAAAAAAAATTCACTTGTTCTAAAGTATAAAATGAGGATGTTACATCTTGGTATCAGAGCTGAAGGTTGCAGCTCTTGGACCTATTGAGTCCATAATCTGATAAAAACCTGAATTTTCTTGTAACAGAAAATGGTTAGAACAAGGGGGAACGTTGCGGATAATGCTCCACCTGAAGGAGGAGTGGCAACAACCCAGAAACTTGATGAGATCCTTGCTGCCCTGTTGGACACAAGAGATCGCTTGGCTGTACTTGAACAGCAGGTGATGGGAAATGAGGAGGATGAAGAAGCTGATAATAATAATCAGCAACCTCCTGAGGACAACCCCGACACGGGTGTTGATGTTAATCTTTGTGAAATGCACTGTCCAACCGAGAAAACAAAAAGCCAGATTAGCGCGGAACTCACTAATGATATAAAAGGATAAGTCCACCTAAGTATGATGGCACCACATTAGGAGATGGAGTGAGAAGCGGCTCGGTGAAATGGAGAAGTACTTTGCAATAAGGAACTTCTCGGAGGAAACCAAAGCTATTTGGGAGCCTATCGGCTTTCTCACGAAGCATCTTCGTGGTGGGATAGCCGAAAAGTTGAGCTAAACATTGATGAGACCAATATTACTTGGGATCAATTTAAAGGCTATTTTAGGCAACGTTGGCTGCCACAACTTTTCTATGATCGAAAATGACAGAATTTCAGAACTTAGCTCAAGGAAGCTAGCAGTGGCGAATCTTTGGGAGCGGTTTACAAAACTCCTCAAGTATGTACCATGATATCAAGCCCGACGAAAAGTTCGAGAATACGGAAATTCATCATGGGATTGAATCCTGTGATAGGGGGAGAGGTCGATGTTCACAGTCCAACCACTATGGAAGGAGTTGTTGAAAAGGCCATAAGGCAAGAACAGAAATTAAAGGCTATTTCTGCTCATAAGGAGGAAGTGCGGAAGAAGACTGCAAACCCTTCTTCAACCTCTCTTGCACCCAGAAAAGGACCATGGAAAAAGTTTGGAAACAAGAGTAAGTTTCCAGGAGATAATAATAAGAAAGCAGCAGTAAATAAGCCTGCTGGAAACGTAAAGGATAATTTTGCTAAAAATTATAATAATGGGCAGAAGTCCTATGGAGGACAGCGTGACAATTATAAAACTGGAGGCAACTTTGAGCCTAAAAAGGGACCTGTAGGAGGCTGCTACAATTGTGGCAAGGACCACTATGCGAATCAATGCCCTTTGAAGAAGGATGATCGTAATCAGCAGCATAAGATACATCTTTGATGAGCGGACAAGCAAGCTGAAAAGCAAGTGACACCTATAGAAGTTAGGGTAAGTTATTCGGCATACTGTCATCACTATTCTTTTTGATACAGAGCTCTTGAATGTTTTATATCTAATAAACTAGCTTCTAAACTTAAAAGAAAAGCTGGGAAAATGGATAAATCTTGGACTGTAGAGTATGGTAATAATTCTGTTCATACAGTGAGTATGTGTCTCTTTGGAGCAGTCCTTGATTTACCTAATTTCTCCACGGAAGTTGATCTCTATGTTACACCTTTAGGATCATATGACATTATTATTGGTGTCAATTGGTTAGCTGACCATAAGGCAAAAGTAGATTGCTATGAAAAGAACATAAAGTGTTTAGATGATCAGCTGGAAACAACAGAGATTCAAGGGGTGAAACGGGAAATTTCAGTTAGAAAACTGTCAGCTATGCAGCTTAAAAAGGCTAAGAATAAAGGATGTACTCTTTATGCAGTAAAGATATCTGAATCTTCAGAAGAAGATGGTGATTACATGAAGCAAATTCCCTTTATTACAAAGTTTGGGGATGTTTTCTGAAGAATTACCGGGGTTACCACCCAAGAGAGAATTTGATTTTACCATTGAAATCAAGCCTGGAACGGAACCTATTTCCAAAGCGCCTTATAGGATGACTACTACAGAGTTAGTCGAGCTTAAGGCACAGTTGCATGAACTTTTGACAAAAGGTTTGATTAGACCTAGTGTGTCACCTTGGGGTGCGCCTGTAATATTTGTGAAAAAGAAGGATGGAACACTAAGGCTGTGTATTGATTATCGGATGTTGAACAAAGCAACAGTCAAGAACCGATATCCACTTCCTAGGATCGATGATCTGTTTGATCAGATGCGTGGAGCAGCGGTTTATTCTAAGATAGACCTTCGATCTGGTTATCATCAGTTAAGGATTAAAGAGGAAGATATTCATAAAACAACTTTCCGAACAAGGTACGGACATTATGAATTTACAGTTCTACCCTTTGGGTTAACTAATGCACCCACAGCCTTTATGAATTTAATGAACAATATTTTTCAAGAATACCTGGACAAGTTTGTACTTGTATTCTTGGACGATATTCTCATTTATTCTAAAAGTGTTGAGGAGCACAATGAGCATTTGAAGATAGTTTTGGGAATTTTGAGAAAGAGAAAGTTGTATGGTAAGTTATCCAAATGTTCTTTCTTTGATTCAGAAGTTCACTATTTGGGTCATGTCATAAGTAAAGAAGGAATCATTGTAGATCCTTCAAAAATAGTGGCGATAAGCTAAGTGGCTGCAGCAAAGAATGTGCCGAAGTAAGAAGCTTCATGGGTCTTCTTTGAGTTACTATAGGAAATTTGTAAAGGATTTTTCTAAGGTAGCTGCACCAATAACTTCATTGCAAAAGAAGGATAAGAAATTCATGTGGAATGACAAGTGCGAAGCGGCTTTCAAAAGTCTGAAAGACCAGTTGACTTCTGCACCTATTCTATTTGTATGCAGGACCCTAATGGGAATTTTACTGTTGTAACGGATGCTTATGGGGAAGGCCTTGGAGGTGTTTTGTTACAAAATGATCAGGTCATAGCTTATGAAAGTAGAAAACTTAAGTTACATGAGCTGAATTATGCCCCTCATGATTTGGAACTTGCTGCCATTGTTCATGCGCTTCAAGTCTGGAGACACTATTTACTTGGGAAACCTTTTGAGTTGAAAACTGATCACTTAGGACTGAAATATATTTTTACTCAGCCCAATCTGAATGCCAGACAGAGAAGGTGGTTAGAATTTTTATCACAATATGACTTTGATATCAGCTATATCAAAGGGAAGGAGAATAGAGTAGCTGATGCTCTAAGTCGTAGGAGGCACATTTATGCTCTTATAACATTAAGAACTCAGTTTAAAGACGAGGTAAAAAGTGCCTCAGAATCAGATGCATATTTTCAGCAAGTAAAAGCAGCGCTTGCTGCAGAACCTAAGGATATAAGGTATAAAGGTTTTCATTTTGATAATGAAGGAATCTTGCGTTATGAAAACAGGGTATATGTACCTGTGCTGAACGATTTGAGAAAGAAGTTGTTAGTAGAATTTCATAATTCACCTTTCTCTGGACACCCAGGTATCACAAAAATGCTAGCTGATTTGAAACAACAATACTTCTGGAAAGGTATGAAAAAGGATGTGATAAATTTTGTGACTCATTGTCTGGAATGTCAGTGGGTGAAGGCAGAACATATGCACCCTGCTGGACTGTTATATCCTCATAGCATACCGCAGTACAAATGGCAAGTAATAACCATGGATTTTGTACAAGGACTACTATGTCGAGAAATAAACATGATGTTATCACGGTAGTTGTAGATAAAACCGACTAAGGTAGCTCATTTCATTTGGAAATCTAAAGGATGATTCACCAGTCTTTGGCAGAGAGGTTCGTACATGAAATTTTCAGATTGCATGGTGTACAGAACTGATTATATCGGCGGGGATCCTAGAATGGCGTCAAGGTTTTGGCAAACGCTTAACGCAGCAGGAGGAACGAAACTAAACTTGATTCGCATATCATCCGAGAAGCGGATGGGCAAAGGCGAGAGGGTAAATCAAGTGTTGGAGGACATGTTGCGAATGTATTGCATGGATCAACAGTATAAATGGGAAGAGTATCTTCCATTAGTTGAGTTCGCATACAACACTTATCACTCATCTCTTAAGATGGCACCATTTGAAGCACTTTATGGAAGAAAGTGCGAGAACCCTGTTAGTTGGGACAATGTTGAGGATAGAGTGGTAATTGGACGAGAGATTCTCACGAAATGGAGCAAGTTAAGGCTGATTCGTGAGCGATTAAAGGAAGCGGCGGATAAACAGAAGAGCTATCTTTGACCTTAAGCGGGTTGATAGAAAGTTTGAGCTTGGTGATAAGGTTTTCTGCGTGTTAAACCCGAGAAAGAGTTCTATAACTTTTGGCAAGGCTGCCAAGTTGTCACCTCGATTTGTGGGACCTTTCGAAATTGTCAAAATAATCAATCCTGTAGCTTATCGTTTAGCATTGCCACCTGCTTTATCTCGCATGCATGATGTTTTCCATATTTCTTTGCTTAAGAAATACATTTCAGATCTGTCACATGTTTTAAATTGGAATTCCTTGCAGGTCCAAGACCCAGGAATAATCGTGGTTAAACCCACACGAGTGCTGGAAACTCGCCAATTGCATTTAAGAAATCGTGATATACAGCAATGTAAGGTCCAGTGGGACCAGTTTAGCGAAGAAAGTGCAACTTGGGAAAATCTGGAAGAGATGAAAATTGCTTTTCCTTCTCTTTTTCAACAGAATGCAATCTGTTGATAAAATATACTTTTATGAACTGATTGTTTTTAAGTATTTATGAAAGCCAGATGAAGGCAGACTTTATTCAGGTTGAATAAAATGTGTTGTGACATTGATTTCTGAAACTATTCAAATATGAAATAGGCACATTATGTGTGTATTGATAAGTTGATTGACCTGAAGGTTAATTTAATATGTAATTCATCGGGACGATGAATCTTTTTAGGAGGGAAGCATGTAACACCCTGAACTGTTGTTACTTTCTCCTAAGCATACAAGTGTTGATATGTGATTTCTTGTATAAGGATGTGTTCCTCGATTAAGAAATCATGCTTGATATGTACTGTAATTTCTTTGCAGATTGCAGATCTTGACTGAGTCAGAATATGATTAGACTCTTTTATCTATTTCATTTTGTATTTGAGTTTAATCTGATCTCGGAATAAATTATAGAGTTATCCATCTATAAGATCTAGTCTTGGATCAGTGGAATTGATCCAAGTATTGCTTTAAATTTGTTCGTGATGAATTAGATCACAGACCTTGAACAGGTTGCAGGTATGGAAGCATTGATTAAGCTGAGTCGGGAGTATGACTCGAGGCTGATCTTGTGAAATAAATTGGTTCCCGATATGGAAGTATATCTGGAAGGTCTCGATCGTGGACCAGGTAATAATTCGTTTACATACGATTCTGCAGTAGAACAGGAGCTAACCCTGTTCAAGAAGGTATGATACAGGTCTTTTCTGAGTGTACAGAACGTAGACCTAACTGGAATTATTAATGGTTAGTAACCTAAGACTAAACCTAACCTAGGGGTTAGATTAGTGTTAATCTAACCTAGACCTAGGCTATGTGTTAATGTCCTAAGTTAGTATCTATGTGTAATATGGTTAGAATATGTGTTACCCTAAATTCTAACCTAAGATACTAACCTAACTAATGAGGAGAATGGAAAGGGGCCTATGGAAGGGGGTGCGAACCATGGGCGGCGTTTTCTATGACATTTAATGCATGGATAAGGATGAGGGACAGGTCATGGCGGAGGTTTAAGCAGCAGCTAACCTGTTCTGACGTGGCAGGTCGCTAAGTTTGGAAATGAACTTGAGTTTTCGTTGGACTGTCGCCAACTCTGGCGGTCGGTGGAAGTGGAGTCTTAGCGGGAAAGTTGGTTTAATGGCATTCAATATTCTCGGTAGACGAGCTCGGAACTCGCGAGAAGGCATGCAAACGGGAAGTTTGTGGGGTTGTTTGGCTTGTCGCAATTTTCGGATTTCTCTCTGCTTGTTTACTGGTTCTTCGCACCAGTCCTCTTTGTGTTGCATGGCAAGTATGAACTTATCCAGCTCTTTTCTCTGTCATGGAGGATATATATGTGATGGAGATAGCGAAATTTTGTTGGTCGCTTTAACTTGGAAGAAGAAAAGGAAGTTTGAGCTCTTCCAGTGGTCTGCTTCGGAAATTTGATTAAAAATCCAGGCATGTTAGGCCCTAACCTTTAAATATCTTGTTGTTTTTCAAGTGATTTCATTAGAACAACTCTGTTCAAATGTTATGAGTAAATAGATAATTTTCTATGGAGGTCTTGTTTGATTTTTGATACTGTATCTCTTCTGGTTCGATTTTTCAATTTCCTCTTGATGGGTGTTTATTAAATTCGAATTGTGGCTCTATTTCTTGAGTATTCATTCTGGCTTAAATATGTGAGATATTTATTTATAAATGAGTATGAATGCTCGGCCTGTTCGGCGTGAGCCCATAGAATATACCTGTGTTGGGTATAGACCACTGTTATGTTGTTGATTTGTGGTCGCCGTTTCTTGTTGTGGGAACTGTATGAAGGGATACTGATGGATATCGTATGATGGATCAGTTTTATTGATCCTTTGGAAACTCTGTCGTGGTTTTTGGGTGACAGTGGCTAATGATGCTTTTTGGGTTTCGTCTTGTCTTTAATTTGTTTGGAAATAGGTAACTGTTGTGTTACCGTAGTCTATACGACCCAGTGGAAGTTGTTCTTCCTTGTTATTGTGGTAACGGGATTATTGTTGACTGTGTACAATATTGATATATCTATGATTTATTTGAACGACTCAGTGGAGTCCTTGATCGAGTCGTATATTACTATCCACTGCTGAGAATATAGATTCATCCTTGAGTTTTGTTATTTGTTTTCGTGGAAGCCTTGTAGAGGTAGCAGGTCTTTTGTTCACTGCCATTTGTAATGATTAATGGATATAGATTTCCTGGGTATGCATTTGCATTTCTTTGTGTAAGCTGTTCGAGAGTTTTGAAGAGGCTCAGTTGATTTCCTTGCCTTGAAATGGGTATTCGATTTGCTTACACTTGTTTTATTCTGAATGATTGCCATAGTTGGCATAGAAGGATTCATCAACTAATTTCATCTTACGCTGTTGTTGGGTTCAGCGGTTATGGGTATAAACCCGTTAACAGTATACAGTGTGAATATATGGATTTATAATGGTTGTAATCTGCACGACTCTGAGGAGTCGATTGAATGATTTATATTTGTAATTGAGCCGTTGTTCAAGTTGAATATATTAAATAGTTGGTGATTGATGAACCTGGGACTTGAAGGAATAACACGTACTAAGGCCTCTGTTATTTTCTGGAATTACTTTTGTATTGCATGGATTTTGTTGTACAGATTCTTGGGTGTAATTTTATGTTCATTCCTTGCAATCTTGTGCGAAAAATTGGCAAGACTTAGTCGGGTTTCTTGATTTGAAATCGGTAAATTAAAAAGTTCTTCCTGAGTTTTATTATGTACACTATTTACTTGTCCAGAGGGAAACATTGGCAATCATTTGTCAATCCACTGTTGTTCGGGTTTAGAGAATTGTGGAAGTTAACCTGTATCTTCTATTGTCTCAGTTGAAACTTGACTTGATATACTGTTGTTTGATATTGGACATTTTGTCTGAGTAATGGTCTGTATCAAGTAACGTGACTCTGTATAAGTGAATCGTGAGTACTTTTTGACCAACTCCGATTTAGCACAGATGTATATACAGGATGATATGTTCCTTTCTGATTTCCTAATAGGATGCGGTAGTGTATATTACGGCATTTGTAAGGTAATCTCTGTATGGTCTTATAGAAGCATCAATTGCTTAATGTAAATAAGTCTGTTGTTGACAGCGATATGCTAGAGGTTCCTGATTTCGAACTTGGTTCGAAAGCCTTACTGTGTTTAAAAGGAACTAGTATTGGGCTTAAGGTTGATATATGGATTGTTGATGTGATAGTTGCTGTACAGGAGTTTTGCTGTGTTTCTATTTCTTGATTTAAAACAGCGATCTTTCTTGTGGCTTGTCTGTCTTGTTCATATACAAACTGGTTGAATGTTTTCATATGTGAAAGCAGTACAGTAATGAACTAATGTGAATGGAAGTATGAATGATTTGGTTCTTTCTCTTCTTTTGCTTAATTGAGGATATCTGTCTAATAGTGGGAATTGTTTTGTAACATATTGGAGGAATCCCGAATTGTTATGATATTTCCCTTTTTGGATGAATGAAACAATCTGACCAATGTTGTGTTTTTGGATTCAATGATTGTTTGTGTACATTCGTTCCTTGATTTCTTTTAATATTTGATGAAATATTAGAAAGTGATTAAGACTATTTTGTAACAATGTTAGAGTTACATATTTGTAATCATTTTGTATTACAAGGGCATAGTCTGAATATGTTTACTTATGTGGATATCTGATCTCATTTAAACAGGGTGTTTAATGAAAACAATTGATGGATTGCAATTGTTTTAAAAGTTAGTGCTTATCATGCTCAGTTCATTGAACTGACTCATGTTGACTATTTTTGCCAGATGGTTGCCGTAAGAGGTAAAAGCAATGTAGATCTGATAGGCTGATCAGATTGTTTAATTGATTTATAATGAATTACAGACTTGATTTTATAAATGTACTATATGTGAAAAGATGTTTCTTTTCCGTTGAGCATTGTATCAAGTATGCTGTTGCATAAAATGTAATTGTATAGTTTTGAAAGGAATGAAAATAAGTGTTTGATACTTATGTGTTGTATTCTATTTCTGATAGTTGACCTTCTCCGGTCTATATACCAGAGTGGTAACGTTATCTTTGTGTAATATGGATGCTTTTGTGATTGTCAATGAAAGCTTGCAAGAAAATGAGATTGAATTCTTAAGAGTGTTTAGTAGTTCTAATTTGTTCTAGTGAAAGCAATATTGGATTTAAATAATTGTCTTTCTAGAAGATAGGTTAAAAATGAGCCTAAAGAGAACGCTAAACAAGCTGGATTAAATTACTAATCCCTAGTCCTAAGTATAACAGGACAATATTAAATTGGATTCTTAATCATTTATATCTTTATACTAATAAGTATGATATAAATTCAGTTAAGAGAACTGATATACAATCAAATGGAGTTCAGATGGCAATCTCAAGTAAAGGTTATGAGGTTTTTGTCCAATTCTGTTGCTTTAGAATCAGATGTATTCTAATGACTCCTTGATGAGAACTTGACCTTAATACCTCTACCATGTAATGGGTTTTATAGAGGAGGGTCGTCTTAAGACGAAGAATCCAGGGATCGGGAAAGGCTAACCTTAGGGAAAAGTCTTTAAAGTAATTTAAACTCAAGTGCGTAATGCATGTTATTAAGTAGATCTTTTCGAGGCGGATTTAAAGGTTGACGACACAAGACAACTGCAGGGTTGTACCTCCGAGAAGATTAGGATCTTCTCGAAGTTACAACAATGCGGATGACTTATGGCGACACCCTTTGCATTGATCGCTAAGATTTACACTTGATTTCGCACGAGTTACTCAGGGTCCGATTAAGAACGTGGTCATGTTATAAGGCTGCCTAGGAGATTCGGGGTATCATGACACACTGGTTGAACTGCAAGGTTGGACCAGTATGTCACCATATCCCTAATCCTCGTGGGCATCCATATAACATTATCACCTTGTTAATCTACCTCCGAGTGAATCAGTTGTGAAAGGAAGGACTGGCAGTAGTCAGTGTAGGACATTCTATATAACATGAGAATGGGGTGAAGGGCGTATTCCAGATTGACGAGTATGCCGTTAAGGAATACGAGACATAAACAGTATGTTTCAAATCTTTGGCCAAAGTATCGCAAGCTGCTGATTGCGTTGTCCTAATTCACCTAGTCTAAGGAATGAGATGCCGATGAATAATAGTAACAATTATTCAGTTAGATTCCTTGGACAGAGCATTCTGAATCCCAGATTAGGGAAGAGAACCGCAAGAGTAATGTGTTAAATAAAAACACCAACTCTTATTACTCATGAATAGATCGGTAGATTACCGAGTCATGGAATGAATAGATCGGAGGTGCTCCGAGTCATTACAGCTGCATATGGTTGTCTGTTATATGAATGGTTAATGATTTGTGAGTTCTAAATTATGTATTTAGAACCAGGATGCAATTATCAAAAAAAAAAAAAAAAAAAAAAATTTCACTTGTTCTAAAGTATAAAATGAGGATGTTACACCACCTTCAAGTGAGACCACACTTGTGAATTGGCAAGTTGAGGATTTATGTGGTATAAATCAGTCTCCTTCCCAAGGTGTGGCTAGAAAACACAAGGTCTAAAAAGAGGAATTTAGAGGAAGGGAAATCATCTAATCCAAGTGTTACTCAACCCTCTGTCACTCTACAAGGAGTCAACAATCCAAGTGTAGCTCCAAGTATGCAGAACTAACCCAAACCATCTTCTATACCAGCTCATGTGCTTGTTGTACCATCCCATGTGCAAGAGAAGACAATGCCAAGTAGAGGGTAGTAGAAGGACAACCCACCTTCATTCAATATCATTGACCACATGAAGAAGACTAATGTAAGCATCTCTATGTGGGAATCTTTGAAAATTCTCGGGGCAAAGGGACCTTTTACAAGTAGCCATAGCCAACTTTCCCATCTCAAATGAGTTTTCCAAGAATCAAGAGAAGGTGCTCACTAATGTAGCTCCATAAGAAGGAAATCAAGGAGGTCAATAAGGAAAAATGTGAAGCATCCTCCATTCTATATATATCTGATCATTGGAAACAATCTTGTGCACAACTAGTTGATTTATTCGTGAGAAAATAGTTCGGTGGTGCCCAAGAAAATACGTGATTAATCGGGTATTAAGTATGAAGTCATTTCTAGAGGTGTAGTGCAATTAGATGGAACAATAGTGAAAAATGTTGGTGTGATCAAAGGATTGAGCCTTACGCTGCATGTATGCCCCAATGTCACAGTGTTACAAGATGTATTGGTGATTGACTTGCCACCACTCTTCACATTGTGCTTGCAAGAGATTTCACGGACTAAAATTGGAGGCTACTTTTCTAATGATTGTTGACATATGATTTTCAGAACAAGGTATGGAGCTAAGGCTGCAATAAGATCTGAGCCTATTGTAAACTTTCATATTGAGCCATATGTAACAAGCCCAATTAATGTGAATTGCCCAACATTTGATCAAGAAGCTTTCCCAAGCACTCTAGAAATGAATACCAAGGTTGGAGGAATTCTAGATTTGAATCTTGATGAATGGGAAAATAAGAGGCATAACTTTGATCCATACAAAGAGATGGAGGAAGTTGAGCTGGGCATTTATTGTTTGCACGAAGAGAATCCACTCCTCTATAACAACACAAAATTAGAAGAAAAGGATGATAATGAAGTATGGAGGCTATTCTTTGATGGCTCGAGGAGTAGACAAGTTGGAGGAGGTGCAATGCTTGTGTCACCGCAAGATATAAAATACTACTTAGATTTCCATTTTCAGTTCACTTGTTCAAACAATACAGCTGAGTATGAAGTTTTGATCCATGGATTACATTGGGTAAGAAAAGGGGTATCAAAAAACTTAAAAGTTTCGAGGATAACGAGTTGATTGTAAACCAAGTTAGAGGGATGAATGCTACCAAAAATGATATGCTAAAGAGATACAAGAACCGGGTATGGGATCTCATCGAAGACTTTAAAGCATTCAACATTGAGGCCATACCAAGGAAGAAAAATGAGGCTGTAGATAGACTTGCAGCAGTAGGGGAAACATTTGATGTTGTTGACAATATCAAGAGAGACCAATCAATCTCATATCAAAGTTATAATAAGGTCGGTTATTTAAAATAACAATACAAGTTGGAAAGTATTTGAAAGTGATCAACAAATCATAAATTTTCTCTAAGAAGAAGTTGAGTTCTCCTCAAGAAATCAAGATAGATTGGAGCAACAATATGGTGATCAAGTGGTCCAACTGAAGAAAAACAAGTTACCAAAAGTCCTAGTGACTCTTGAATCCATCTTCAATCCAAATGACCAGTTCGGAAGGAGAAATCCAACATTCAGGTCAAAGGTGAAGATTTAGAACCAATTTTAGTTGGAGAGGGTAAGGTACTCCAAATTGGCAAGGTGAGTACTCAGCAAGAGAAATATGATTTTACCCAACTCTGTCAAGAATTTTCAGATGTATTTACTTGGAATTATAAATATTTGATAGGTTTCAATACAAAATTGGCACAACATACTAGTGAGTTGGATCCAGAATCCAAACCTATCGCATGTAAGTAAAAGCGGTGAATCCTCACATCAAACCTCTCATGATAAAAGAGCTGAATAAGGTAATAGAGGATAACATTATCTTTCCTATCAAACATTCGAGTTGGGTTTTGAATTTAGTGCCTGTAATGAAGAGATCAGGTTACGTGTGGATTTTCGGGATCTAAATAGAGCATAACTCAAAGACCATTATCCACTCACTTTAATGGAGCATACATTATAGGTTGTAGTGGGTTTGGAAAGGTTTTCATTGCTGGATGGCTACTAAGACTATAATCGAGATAGTGATCAAATAAGAGGATCAACTCAAGAAAACCTTCACTATGAAGTGGGGCACTTATACTTATAGGAAAATGCCATTTGACTGTCTAATCTTTGGAGTAACATTTAAGTGAGCTATAAAAAGATGTTTAAGGAATTGATCAACAAGATAGTGCTTGTTTATCTGGATGATATCAATGTGTTCTCAAAGAATGCAACAAGTCACCTCTTTCACCTCAGACAAGTGTTCCAAAGATGCAAGAGATTCAGAGTGTCCTTGAATCCCAAAAAATGCATATTCTTGGCTCACGAAGGAAAGATATTAGGCCACATCATTTCAAAGGAAGGGATAACAATTGATCTAGAAATATTTGAGGCTATCCACGGTATACCGTTGCTATGTTATAAGAAGGCTCTACAAAGTTTTTGGAGAAAATTAATTTTGTTAGGATATTTGTTCCTAACTTTGCTAAGTCTGGTCAAGCCATTAACATTGATGTTGAAGAAGAGCATGGATTTTAAATGGAATGCCAAAGGAAAATAATCTTTGAAGCTATAAAGCATGCCATTACACAGGCTCCAACCCTCATTAATCCAAATTTCTCAAAGGATTTAACCCTCTATGCTTTTGGTGACACAAATGCAATATTTGCAATACTGCACAACCAAAACAAGGACTAGAGTAGCCTATTGCATTCTTCAGCTAGGGAATTGAAGGTTATGAGGTGAGATATTCATTCATTGAGAAACATGTCCTTGTTATGATTAGAAGTTTAAAGAAATTTAGGAATCTAGTGTCAAACAACAAAATTTATCTATTAGTTTCACATGCTAGTATAAAAGATTTTCTTTTAAACAAGGATCTAAATGAGAAGAGGGCTGGTTGGATAACCAAGGTCATGGAGTATGACATTGATATCAAAGTGACCAAACTGGTTAGGGGAAAAGGGTTATGTGAATAACTAGCTTCCAACTTGCATGCTAAATAGAGAGATGATGAAGCTATTATGGTGTTGTAAGATAATTAAGAATAGGCTACGAGTGGTATACCAATTCCTTGTTGGAATCGGGATACTATATACTTCCTTCGAATGGGTTAAAGTCCTCAAGGATTGAGTAAATCCAAATGGAGGTGTTTCAGACTTCATTGCATCCTATATGTTCTTATAGATAATATTTTATTCAAAAAGGATGTGAATGGTGTCCTCTAAGGTGCATTAAGATAGATCGGGTAGAGAGGGTATTGCATGAGTTTCATGATGGAGAGGCGGTGGTCATTTTTCCCAAAAATAAACAACTATCATAATCACGAGGGTTGGTTATTACTTGGCCTAATATTTTCAACAATTTCTACTCATGGATCAATATATGTAAGAAGTGTTCCTTCTTCACAGGAAAAGAGAAGATAAAAGGAATGATAACCAGATCATGCCAAACCAAGAACTTAGATGCTAATCAAACACCATGATCAATAAGATGAAAGTAATTCACCAAAATAAATTTACATAAACCTTTACAAATAAATGAGTAGAAATATCATACATTATTATGGAACTCAATGAAATACAATGAGAATGGGTCTTGCTTATATAGGAAAGGAATAACAATCTAAGAACCAATCAAGGTCGTAGATCAAGCTATAAATCAAGGAAAGAAATAGTCATGAAAGAACTAGACATCAAGGATCTAGTCAATACCATAGATCAAGGAAAGAACTAGTCAATAACATAGATCAAGGAAAGAACTATACCTAACAACTAGATAATATCCCCCTAATATCTAAATAAATAAAAAGAAATTTTCAAATACATAAGTGGGTGAGGATAAATACAATAAAGGTAAATAAAGTACCTAGGTGAACATGAGCTAAGGTAAATACCTACTATAATAGAAGCTACCATCCCTCCCACTCCATGCTATCTCGATTAAACAACCTTTCATGCAAAGTGGATTTTATTGGGGTGATCAATCTAAGTTCTAGCCTAGGTCACAAATGGTTTCTCATATCCACAGAGACTACTTCACTAAGTGGACAAAATTAGACACACTTAAGGAAGTAAATGAAGCTAGAATTTTGGATTTCTATGAAGGTATTGTAATAAGGTTCGGTGTCCCTTCCACTATAATATCAGATAATGCCTTAACTTTTCTTGGAGCAAAGATATCTAATAGGGCTATTAGAAATTGCATCCACTTGAGCACTTGTTCTAACTACTTCCCCTGGGGTAATGAGAAAGCCAAGTCCACAAATAATAACTTGATGGGAGTCATAAGAAGAAATCTCAATGAAAATAAGAGGACTTAGCATACCAAATTGAAATCATCCTTGTGGGCTGAGAGAATCACTCCTAATAAGTCATCTGGTTATTCCCCTTTTAAGTTGGTTTATGGAAGGGAAGCATGACTACCAATATCCCCTGAGTTACCAGCCTTGGAGCTTATCGAGTAGTTAGAGTTATTTAAACTTCCGAGTTGTGGAAGTCGGGTATGTAGAGATCATGGAGTTAGAAGAAATAAGAAACTAGGCCATGCAAAAATGGAGAAGGACCAAGCTCAAATCAAGATGAGCTTTGACTGTAAAGACCAAAAACAAAAATTTCCAAGAAGGAGACTTGGTTCTAAAATGGGATGCAGACATAGCCAAACTAGGAAGGCACTCTAAGTTTGAGACAATATGGAGTGGCCCTTACTTGATTTTAGGGTGAAAAAAAGACAATGCTTTCCAATTGTCAAAGTTGGATGGAGGAGATATGCATATTCTAGTCAATGGGATCTACTTAAAGCATTGTTACTAAGGATGAATCTCATTTATGTACATACTAGTTTAGGTTCTTAATTCCTTTAAGTGCTTGTGGTACATTGTTGTTGTAGTTAGGATTTCTTTCATATAAGTGCTTGTACACTTTATGTATGTTCCATTTGGGATATGTATGATTTTGTTATTTGTACATAGTTATGCTTTGTTACTGATTGTGCCTTCTAGTTTCAGAAAGGCCGATGATGAAATAATCTCCCGAGTAGTGTTTCGGACATTTAAGAGGTTTTGGGCATTAGACCAGTTTGAGAAATTAGAATGAATCCATACTCAATGGATGTAAAATCACTTTGGTCTTTCGATCTAGCAGCATATCTCCCGTAATTCACCAAATTTTTATCCATATTCTCCCCCTTTCAAAATTGATTAACCTACAAGTGTGGGCATTAATAGTTAATGGGGAGGTATTTACAGGTATATCGCGGAGATATTTGGATCCGTGGTGAAGGTTTTGAGTCAGGTTTGTTTTAATGGTCGAGCTGGTAAAATGTACGGATTCTCACCTCGTTGTCATGTGTCAACCGCCTTCTTGACACATGTTAATAGAATTTTGACACGCATCAATGCCCCTTTTGTTATGATGTGACAAAATCCCTTTGTAATTCACATCAACCATTTCCTCCCCGACACACATCACCACCGCTAACACACGTCAACCACTTCCCTTATCACACGACAACCGCTTCCTTCTTGTTGGGTGTCAACCACTTCTGTTGACGCACATCACCACCTATCCCATGTCATGCGACAACATTCGTCCACCGCGTGCGATAATTCCCCTTCTTTTTCATGTGTCTTTATTCCTTCCCCATCATGTCCCCTTCATTGTCACACACTAACATTCCTTCTTGACATGCGTCAATCTTCCCTCACTGTCACATGGGAAACATTTCTCCTTGTCATGTGACAACTCATTCTTTTGTTGGTAGATCTGCTACTTTGGTTCTCGGATGTTAGTTGGTGGTTTTGTCAGTGTTAATAAGGAATGTCAGCCATGGAGCAAGCATTACCAACATCGCACAAGGTAGGTCAATAGCCAATTTAATGAGGTATATCACACCTATTTTCTCGTGTAAGAAAAGTGCCATTAGAAAATGAATCGGCATGGTTGTCCATACCTCCATGCAGAAATTAATGAAGCTTGTCAGGTTGGTATCCTCCCTTCTCTATATATATGTAATTTCCCCTCATTTGTAGGGGAGACATTCTGGAATGTAAAATAACTCTACCAAAATTTTTCTAGCACTCTTGTGAGCCGCAAGCCTCGAATTTATGCATTTTGCAAAGGATTTTTTCCTTGTGCCCGTATTGTAATGGATTGTGCATCATTTTAAGCAATAAAATTAGTGTTTTATGGATTTTTCATCCCTAGATAGAGAGTTGTGTTGCCTCCTTTTCCTTTCTTTGCATTTTTAGGTATATTGTGTAAGTTGTATTCTTTTCTGGACTTAAATCACTTTGCTCCACAAAATTAGAGCTTTGAATGTGTTCCTTGAATCGTGGCACTTTTTCCGCCCTCTTCTACCCCATTTCTTTCCATTTTCACTCACTTAGAATATCTCCACCCCTTTTATTGGTGCTATCATCTCCTTAGTTTATTAATTTGATTTTATTCATCTCTTTCTTCCCTGGTCCCTTGGAAAATCTAGGTTAGTATTCAAATAGTTACATTCCCCTTTCTAGGAGTAGTTTTAGCATTAGAATAGATTGAGGAACCAACCTTCTCTGGAGATTTGTCTCAATTACGTGGTCCCACACCTTGAGAAAATCCCATGTTAGTTAAAATTAGGGTTTTATAATGTGTAAATCCCAAGGTGCTACTTTTTGACATAACAATACTATTACAATCGATACACGAATAAATTTCAAAAAATTACGCAATCCTTATCTTCCAAAATTAGAGAGCATTTCAAGTAAAGATAATATTTTTGAAGATATGGGAGTGATAAATCCAATTTTTGAATAATATAGGGGATCATGTAGATATAGTTAGTAAGCATTTTCATAAATCCATGGGTACTATAATGGATCATTTCACAAAGACATCATATGTAAATGGTGTTGAAATCAAAGGTATTCTGAATAAGGATTTAATAAAATCTCAATCAACTCATTTTGCACTGACAATGGTTTACCAATATCGTTGTTTAAACGAATCTCAAGAGAATGGTTTAATTACAAGGATGTAGAGAAAAATATCCCATAGTAGTGTGTTACAAGAAAATATCAGTGAATATTTTTTATTATACGAGTTGTGCCAAACTATGATTTTGGGATCTGTGGAGGATGAAAGGGTGTTCATAGTGCTTTATCTTTTGTAAAATAAAAACTACGAAACAAATTGGATAAAAATATAGAAATTTATATGAGGTTGTATGTTTCGCGCTACTCCCTAGACACATTTCCTTATGACAGAGCAATTGTACATTGGAATTCCCTTGCTGAAAGAAGAGGTGTTACCAATACAACTACAAATAAAAATGGTATCAATGATGATATGGAATTGGTGCATCCTCTAAATCAGATGCAAATCTCAACTACGAGTAGGCTATTGAAAATGGATTGTTTTAGCTCTAGCTATCATTTAAAATGTTAAATGTATCACCTTACATTTATTGTTTGTCACCTGACATTTTAAAATTTGATATATATTCGATTTCATAATAAGAGATTAAAATATTTTTTTATTGTTTTATTTTTTTGTATTTTCAAATTCGCTTTGATCATTGATGTCGTGTTTGTGACATGCATATTTGGAACACTATTTTTTAAATATCATAATTATATGTAAGATAATAATAAATAAAGTATAATGAATCAAACACAGTTTGAGTTATCCATCTTACATATTTTTCATCAGTAAATAATTAAATATTCAACATTAAAACATGACATACATAGTTATCAAATTTCCAAAATTCAAATGCATTTCATACTTATATTGATATCACTACAATTCACGATCTATATATTTCTATACATAACATGTTATCATTTCTTTCCAAGACACTTTTCACCGTATTGCATTACATAACCAGATTCCATGAAAACCATCGAATGTGCAAGCATATATTCTTGAAAAACTAAATGAAATTCTTATAGAAGTAGAAAATGAAATTATTCCATAATAAATTTGTATTTATTCAAATAACATATATTATACATCGTTGTAGAGAATATACATATTCTCGCATCCAATTGATTCAAGTTTCAAACTTAAACATTTTTCAAGTTTAAAGTTTTGTAAACATTTTTCAACAAATACAAATGTAGAATATGCTCAAGAAGCTTCTTCTTCCCCACTCCTAGTTTCCTTTTCCATTTCTTTTGTGACTTTTGTGTCACTTTTCCCAATCGCTGCACTATTCCCTGCTTTGAGAATTCCAGAATTGACAAGATCCTATGCAACAATATTTAAGTTACTAACAATTGCTTCATCTTCCTTTGAAGCATCTCCATGGGATAAAAAAGAAGGATATCCATTTGCCTTTGTCTTGAAAAAAATATTTGCATGCATGTTATTCTCTTTTATACTCCACTTCAAAGTATTGTTTTTCTTGTTAAGAAAAATAATAATCGCTTAAGTCAATTTCCATGGATTTTTTTTGGAGCTTTATCAAAGTGAACTTGGAGGACATTTTCATGAATTTTTAAATTTTTATATTTTGACTGCAACAAAATAAAAATTTGAGCTCAATTCAATCATATTATTAAAGATGAAAGTAATAAAAACTATGATTTAAACTTGAATTTTTTAATTTATAATACTTATAAGAGCTTTATCTCTTTCAACATTTGTAATTTCCACTAGATCTTTATCCTTCGACCATTTATTGTAATATGCTTGGGCTTCAGCATTAATATTCTCTAATCGACTCAAAATTATATCTAAAACATTGTCTTGATAACTATTATTATATGTTATAGTCCCGCCTTGTGCTTGGTTTAGTAAGATATAAATCTTAGCTAGATGATTTTGAACTGTAGCATATAAACTATACCTCTAGCTATGATTATCAAAATAATTATTTATCTCATTAATTAATACTTTATCCCTTCGCTCCCACTATTTGAACTGATCTATATTAGGCATACTAACCTCTTTCAATGGACTTCACAGTCATTAGCAATTGAACTATCCAAAGAAAAACCAAGTTAGCTCGTCACTTTCTAGAGAGGATGGATAGGATGGGGGGTTGAAGGATCAACATTTGAGGCTTCATGTATCTATGTTGCCTCTTGTTGTCGTTGTGTGCCTTGATCCTATTTATGTGTTAAAATAAATTTAAATATTAAAACTAGAAGTGATTGAATAATTAAAAATTGACAAGAAATTGATATAAAAGAATATTACAATAAATATATCGAAACAGAAACAAACCAACTTGCCCTGAATCATATCATGTGTATCAAAAAAACCTATTAGGTCATTACTATCAATGCCAAAATAATCTTCATCCAAATAAATTTGATTTAAAACGGATTTTCCTATTGTACTTAGGCACGCCACGAAAGAGATATTGAGAAATTCGGAAAAAAATGTGTAGTGTCCTTCTGGGAATTTGGAAGTGTCATGAATTTACTAGTGGTCTTTATTACTCTTGTTGGAATTCATAATTTGAATGGTGGTACTAGTGGTGGAGGTGGCATCATTTGAATAGATGGTGATGAATGCAATGTTAAAAACAAAAACATTACCAACTTCTATAATAATTGTTATAAATTACAAAAATTAACAATTTTATACCTTAATGAATGGGAACCTGAAGTAGCTGTGACTGAAATGATTATGTGGGTGATTACAATGGTGGTGGAATAGGTTCCGCTTACATCAATTGAATAAATGAATGCAAATGAACTGATTGTATCGGTGATAATTGTATTAGTTGTTCATGATATAAAGAAGGGTAGTCCAAAGTCCCTATAAATGTTAAATGGAAAATAGAAAATGGTAAGATGTAAAAAAACCAATAATGATTAATTTTATGGGTATTATGTCTCTATATTTTTACTAATTGAAATTGAAGAGGCTGAGGGGATGATTGAGCATCCATGTCGGACTTTGAATATCCCGATGCCTCAACATTTTGTTGACCCCTTCCTTTGATGCTACTTTTTTCATGGAATGGAGGTCAATTTTTTTTTTTTTGCATAAGGTAAATAAAAAACAAAACTTAGAAGTGAATAGTCTAACTAACATAAAAACTAATTTGTAACAGTTATATAATTTACTAACCTATTGTTCTTCAATTGAAATGGAAAATTGCTTCAAATTTTTGTTCATGCAAGTAGGAGTGGGTTCACCTTGTAAATTATGAAATGCCTCGAAATAAAGAGTACAAATATAGTTTGTGGAAGAAAAAGTTGGGTTTTTGGAAAATCAAGCATTGGAAAGATAAACTTTTATCTTATTTGATAAGTATGTGCACTAATCAAAATTTTGCTTTTTGATCGTTGCGAGAATGTAGGCAAAAATCCAATGGGAATGTCTTCTTGTCTACCCTACAAAACAATTATCTCTTGAAAAATGTTATCATTTCTCCAAGAAATTTGTGTGCAACTCCTTGCACATTGACTCGTATTGATTTGTTGAGATTTTCTACACAAAAGTCATCATTAAATAAAAATTAAGAATAATTTATATCAAAATTAAATTGTTAAATTAAAAAATTACAACACGTACCATCTACTTGGAAATCGTAATAGGAATCGAGGAAAATCTTATCATCTTTTGTCAAAATAGCTTTGGTTGTAATAATGTTGTAATTTTTGAAAGGAATGCCTGTCAATTTATGAATATCCTTATGATCAACATTGAATTTGAATGTGTGATCTAGAAAACCCATAGTGAATTTTCCATCTACTGGATTAAATTTTAAAAGGAGGTACTTCATAATAGAGATATCTATCTCAAACTCGTGGCATGTTTACTAGTTCTTCAAACTCACAATATTGTACCCAATCCTTGTAAATTTCATTCAAATGCAACAATACATCAATCTTTGGGAATATTATGTTATTATATTGGATCTTGGGTAGGCGGTGGCCTAACTAGTTTGAGATGCCATGAAATCATTATGAACACTTTGCACATGAGAATATACACCGGAACAATTCAATCGAGACCTACAACATTTGAATCAAGACCGAAACAATTAATCAAAAAAAAAAATCTTTTTTTTTACCATTTGGAAATTTTACTTGTGAGAAATGAGAATTGAATAGGAAAACTATAGACTATGTGACTTGTGGGCACCGAGAGTTGAATAGGAAAACTATAGGGCTAAGGATGTGTGACTTGTGAGAAATGAGAGTGAAATAGGAAAACTATAGACTATGTGAAACCTATGAGCACTCAATGGAAAATAAAACATTTGATCCTTTATTTGAAAAGGTAACCTATGAGCACAATTGAAAAGGAAACATGAGAGTCTGAGAGCACCAAGTTGAAAAGGAGACATGTGAGCACTTTGAGCTTTAAAGAAGAGATGTGAGACCTATGAGTTGAAAAGGAGACCTATGAGAACTGAGAAAAAAATTGGGAGAAGTGTGAGAAATGAGCACAAGAGGGGTATATATAGGGTCTAGGATTAGAATTTGAGCATGAGGATGGGTGACCGAGAAAAGAAGGTTCGTGCAAAAACAAGTTCGAAGAGAGTCGGCAACAAAAAGGAGAGACATGGAAGAAAAGAATAAATATGTGCGATAAGACAAACATGATACATAAAATAGACAATCATAAAGATGCATGAAAACTAAGGAATGAAACAAATGACAATAAAGGATAGAGACACATGACTACAAAGCAAGCAAATTCATTAAAACAAAAGAAATATGCACAACAAGAAAATTCAAGGATGCACACTAATAAATTTTCTATTGTGTGATAGGAGATCTACTCTCACACGACAGAGACCTACTATCACATGACAAGTAAATTCCTTGTCATGCAATAGGAATTTTTTCATTGTGTGACAACTACTTTCTTATCATGTGACTTGAATTTTGTTTTGTGTGAAAATTATGTTTACAAATCCCAGGAAATTCACCTATGTCGCGAAAGTGGTTCCAGGATATTCGTCGGGATATTCCACCTCTAATTTCCTAGAGGCCTCTTAAAATTATCCCTTACATCGATCTGCAAATCCAAAGAACATAATTAATTAGTTATGTTTCTCTACCAAAATGGAACTAAGATGCTCAATGATAGGTATTTCAAACTAAAATTGTTTGAATTCCATGATTATATAGCCATAACAAGTCCGGTATGCAATAATAATGTTTCAATTATGGGAAATGAATTTTATCCATGGTGTACAATCCTAATGAAATACATGCACATGGTTTTAAATAAGAATTTTATAAGTGATGATGATAATTTCTACACTATTTCCATGATGTACACAACAAAACCAAACTTCAAAGATTTTAAGTTCATTTCGTAGGTTAAATGATTTTTTTTTTTTTTTTTTGGATACGCCTGCATGGAGAGGATTAACACCAAAATTTCTCTAGGAAAGTTCTTAAATAACACTTTTTGTATTATTTTTTTACGTTACTAAGTGTTGTTAATTTTGAATCTTATTTTCTCAACAATCCATTATCATTTTATAATCTTATTTTAATAATAATACAAAACATAACTAACATGAACTAAACCCTAAGTTGGATGCAAGAAAATAATAGGAAGATTGGTTTGATGAGTGCAATTACATATGTTGAAACATCATGACAAGGTTATGAATTAACAATTATGAAAAACTTTATTTTTAATAGAATCGATGATGAAAAGGTACATTACATATCACACTTTCAATTTTAATTTCATATACAAAATTATATCTAATATGCATCCTATCTTGGAATTTTTACTACAAACTATCATTTATAGGATACACTGGGATGATGGCCAACCTTGTTTATTGTGCTCACCATGCTGGAGTTATAATTATTGTGAAGATTATTTACGAAGCTCAAAATATAGCACAATATTACAAAGAAAACATCCATCCAAGTAACACAAGAAAGATACATTTATTATGATTTGGGATGAAATAAAAAAAATGGGGATTTCATGTAGGTTGGGGAAACCATACCACTATAAAGGTCAATTCTATAAGGATATTAACTATGGATGATTATATGGTTTAATTTCTAACAGGATTATCATTCTCCATGAAAGCATTTTAATGGTTTATAAAATTTCGTTAGATTTTAAAAAAAAATATTAGTGACTTCAATTATGAATTTATTCCATTTTGTTTTTGACTAGGTAATCAAACACCTCCTGGATGAACAAAATTATATAAAACTTGTGAAAATGTAGCAGTGTTACAAATATTTCCACATGTTGAAGTTACAACCATATAGAGGGCCAAATGATACCAGAATAATTGAATATGAGGTTAGGCATGTAAACTCTTGGTTTATTTGGGTTTTGATGACGTTTATTGTCTTGTATACCACATAGAATGGAATTGTGTATTCATCATTCATAGGCTTGGAAATGTATCCAAGTGAGAGGTTTTGGTTATGTTCTTCATGTCTAGAGAAGAGAAGTTCCCTTAAATGTATTTTCAAGGAGCCCATGCCTTAAAAATGACTAAGTTAATTCACCCTTTTACATTGGGTCAATTAAGGAATGAGGTTATGGAGCATAAAAAAGGGAGATGAAAATTTTGAATACCAAATTTTGTGGAGGAAGAGGCACTCCTCTAGATTTTAGAAACATGCTTGAACATGATAAAATGTTTCGGTTAATGAGATGAGAGCATAATTCTTTAAACTGGTCATTATATTAGAAGGTATGTTTCAAATGATGGTGTAAAGAAAATTATTTCCTCCAAAATTAAATTCCAACTTAGGGTCAACTATGGCAATACCCAAGAAAAATTAAAATCAGTAGGGAAATGGATCTAGTATACTATTTCCCGAATTAAAGTTAAAGTAGTGAAACAAGTCTTTAACTCATGACATAAACATGATAAGAAAACACTATTGAGTACACCAACAAAATTGTCTATCTTCCAAGAACATGTCTGATAATAAAAATTAGTGAAGAGACCCATATCAAGCACATATTTTTGGAAAGAAGCAAAACATTAAGGAGGATAACAAACATCGAAACATGGTACCATTTCATTATAATGTGTAATCGACCAGTAACCTAGTAATGATGTTTATTATTTGAATTAATGTTTTGAGAAATTATATTAATTTAGTTAACTAACTCATTGTTATCATCTTCAAAAAATGACATGAGGGAGATTGGTCAAACAAAAGAAAATGAAGGACTCAGAGCTGTTGTCAACACCATTGTTGCATAAATAGGGATCATGGTTAAGGAAATTAGTGGCTTAATAACAATTATAATTGAAATTGAACATGCACATGTTTTAAAGAGTAGAGCAAGTAAGGGAGATCATAGAAATACTCTCCGACTTAAAAAAAAAAATTGAGAAAGAAAAAATATGCGTCAAGGCTAGGCATGAATCATCGTATGCATGAATGATGACAATTTATCAAATTCTTCCTAAATTCAAAGTCAAAACTTTAATATGCTTGAAATGTGTACTATGATTAAAATTTGAATACTAAAAATTGAAATCTATATTTTTCATATTAATATATTTTTAAGGAACTACTATGTAAAAATAGTAACTATATGTATAAACCCTAAAAATTAAGACCTAATATTTTTGTAAGTATTTAAGTTCCAAACATTAGATAAAATACATTTTAATTCAAGATAAGAACAAGTGGTCCCAAAAATTTTCCCAATAAGTAATGATCATGAATTTTATATTCACATTTAATGTATAAAAGAGCATAGTTCATGATAGAGAAAAAATGCAGAATCAATACCATATAGATCTCTCTTAATCCTTTTAAAAATCCAACATCAAATCACTCATCTTCACACCTAAAATTTCAATCCTCTTCAGAGGAAGTTAATCAAGTTTCTAGTTGGTTTCATATGAATTATAAAAAGTGAATAAGAATTCGGTATACCTCATGCATCCTAATATTTTTCCTACTTTAATTCATTTTCCCGTATGTAATAAATATCCAATGAAAACATGAAAATAGAGTAAAAGGTGGGAACTATAATATTGAATGACCTCCCTACAAAAACAACCATCTACAATATATTCAATACATAAATTCACTAACATTCTCAACCACATAAAGTGAATTCACCACTATATAAGTGAATGTACCTAGAAATTGTATAATACCATTGAAGAACATGAAAATAAGATTCAATAACCCTATAGCTCAAAAATTTATTTATCACTTAAATGAAATCACCACATCATATTTGATATTTATGAAACATAACATGAAATCACCCTTGAAAAAATCATTACACTACACCATCCAACCATGATCACTTGTAGGAAATGATTCAACATGAAAAGGAATGCAATATTTACCATTCACCTAGTTCATTCCATACTTCTTAAGTAAATTAATGAGTAGATAGAGCAAGTGAAAAACATCTTCTCAAATACTAAGGGAACACATATTTTCAAATAGTTAATGCTTTTATAATATAAGATCTAATTCATAAGGCAATTGTTGAGTTCAACATTTCATGGAAAAGGGAAACATATTAGAACAAGTATGACTTAAACATGACATCAAATGCATGATATCACAAGTTAAATTAACAATGAATAACTATAATTGGTCACCATAATAAGCCCCAATCAAAAAATTAACAATTAATAGATATGAAAATTCATTCAATCCCTATGGTCAAGTCATTCCTTCCTTGTCTCCCTTTACCTACAAATGTTTATTTAGTTTGTTAAGTTTTTCAAGAAGAGGATGCTCTGGTTCTTTCCATTTGTAGATATGAGGCTACTCTCATTCACAAACTTGGGATTTTTTCCACCACATTTGTAGATGAATCACAATTCAACCGAACATTGACTATGATGAAATCAATGCATTGTATTTAGTGTCGTATTGCATATCTTCCGTAGAAGGGGGTATGCACTAAATAAATTCGGTTAGTTGTCATGAGCTCCAAAGTAGAATTATCAATATTTTTGTTTTTCTTTAAATGTTCACTTTCTTACTTCAAATTACTAATTTTATTTTCTTAAAATTCCACGAGTTTGATGACCATACTATAACCAACTTGTAACTTATTATTTTATTCCTCATATGATGTTTTACAAGAAACAATTTTCCTTAATAAACTATAATTTTCTTCAATCTCTTTACTCAATTGTTTGTTATTATTTTTCAATTCATCATTCTTTCTCTTCAATACATCATTCTCATTCATTAATTCAATCTTATCCTTCTCCATTACATTCATCCTTGCATTAAGAATTAACATATATTTGGAATTTTCCATAGCTTCCTTAAAAAAATTATTGACGCCCTTTTATGTGTCAATCAATGTTTTATCAAAGCCCGCCATGTGGTCAATACACCTTAAATTAGGAATAATAAAAAACCATTTCTCGTATCTTGGCACTCTCAAAATTTGAAATATTCTCATATAAATTACTATATCTTTGAAAATTACCATTACTTACAGAGCATACAACATCAACTAAAACGTTGAAAAATTTCCATAAGGCCCTGTTTCAAACTTCTCAAGGGAAATTTTCACCTTGATGGAATCTCGAGAAATCTTTTTAGTGACTCAGAGAGAGTCCAACAACAAATTATATTATTTAATCAAGACATGTAACATAGATTTCATTAGTAACCTTCCTCCATTCATTTTCAATAGGAATATCATGTAATTGTTGATCAAATTATCAACTATTGGTGTTGTTGCATCATCATCTATAGATTCAAATCATTGTTTCATATTCTTCATCGATATTGTCACGTTTGATGTGATTTCATATTATAAGTTGGAATATCCATCTTCTTAGGATTTTCAAAAAAATTAAATTCCTCACCTTATAAGGTTTTAAAACCACAATTTAGGTTGAATCTCCACTTGTACTTTCTATCTTATTCATCAAATTATGTAGTTTTACTGGATGAGTCACAAGACTATTATGTACATTGGGACCTACTTGATGTATTTATGGAAATATCATTAATGATATTTCCATTTCCAATTTTGGAATTTATATTTCTAATTCTTTATTAAACTCATAACCCAAAGGTTCCTTATCATTTCCTTTGCATTGCCATTTTCATTACCAAAATGAACATCATATACAAGTACAATTTTCTTATTTCTCAAGATATTTTTATGCTTCAAAGGGATCACAGTAAAACTTCACCTCCATCATCCGGATTAGTAGAAAGGTTCCTATGACTCTTTTAGTAGTCTTGGATTTAAAATTTACAACTAATTGTTCAATTTTTAAGAGTACCAAAATCATTCGTAAGTCGATACATGGAAGGTTGGTCGATGTTTCTATTTCCAATAAATTTGAATGAATCAAATAATTTAATATCATAACATATAGAGAATAAGTAAACATTTTAGACCCTTATTGAAATAATTTTTGTAATTTTTCTTTGAATCTAGAAGAAATACATGTAGCCCATTTTAAATTTCACCCTCTCAAAGTCTAAAAACATAGACAACCATCCATGTGGCTATCTTAGTATTCCTTTCAGCAAGGAATACCTATGAAAAAATAAACTCACATGTTAATTTTATAATATTTTTATTAAATGCTCTCTATAAAAATAATTGTTTTTAATTAATTCATTAGGTAAACCATCAAAACATTTTGTAATAAAATAATCCCTAAATTTGGGTTGGTTAAATGACTTGAAACAACATTTTACCATCCATGGGTAAACTAAAAACCTTATGAAACAAATGGGGAGTTATTTTTAAATAAGTAACTTCAAATATCATAACTCTATCTTTCAAAGAGTAATTATTAATTATCAAATTAAGTTTCTTATCATCCAACACACCGACTAAGATGTTGATCAATTAGGAAACTCCAGCTTGTTCTCAATTTATAAAATATATCATCTAAGGAAGTAAACATGTTAGCATATTCATGAAGCATGTACTAGTATTTTGATTTCCAATTTATTTTATGCTTGTTCTCTTTTCACACAATGACGATTTGATTCATTTTACAACTTTAGCCATTTCTTCCCCTAACACAACTGCATTTCCTCTTTTGAGACCCACTATCATTCACATGTGTTACCGATGACTTCTCGACACTACTCCTTATTACTCTCCCTTAAATCTTTAAGGATAACATCCTTCAATGTGAGTTTTACATTTCAATGGATTCCTTCACATGATTATGTGAATTCTAAACTTTGAATGGATTCAATAGCTTCAATGGCTTGTGAATTCTACCCTTCAAATGAATTCAATGGATTTTGTGATTTCTTAAAATAACAAAAGCTCATATGTCAATACAATATGGATTATTATTTATAGTACATTACATAATGAAACTTTAATGATTTAATGTATTCACCATCATTGTGTTTAAAGCATTAACATTGTATTCACCTACCGGCTAACATATTACATAATTTCAAAGATGCACACAGTGTAAGTCATTAGCCAACCGAGGAACATAGTAGACATAAATTTACATTGTATAATATTTTCCTACCGATGAACACACTACAATTGTAATGTATTATCCTACTGACATACACGATACATAGATAATCATTTAAAAAAAAATATATATCATGTTTCTTTTCTACTGTTGGTTGGAGAAATGGAATAAGTACATAAGCTTACACACAGGAATGAGCATGTGCAGAGGAACATGGGTAGCGTGTTGGAGGGAATCCGTAAATGTTGAATAGGGTAGCGCATGGGACTGTGAACACACATGAAATAAAGTAGGGACTTAGCCGATTATCCAAAGCACATGCTAAAAATAAAAAAATAGATTTGGAGTGTCGACTCAAGAAAAGGATAAAAGATAGATGACTTGGCAATTAAGCAAAGGCTCTTAATAGGATTAAAGAAAGGATACATATAAGAAAGTGTATTATTAGTTTTCTTTGTAAAATCATGCAAGAGTTGTACACATGGCTATTTTTGTGAGCATGCCTATTATGAGGAGAGTGCATGGGCAGTGAAGGGAAATTCCCCACCCCTATATATACCTATGTAGGTCATTGTTTTATGTATTCCTTTTATGTTATAGCAAATTTATGTTTTCTTGAGGTAGACTAGAGTGTGATGTTGTGTGCATGGTTCCGCGCATCATGTGTGGACTATTTTTGTATTCATCTTCCTTGTTATCTATGAGTTCTTATTATAATGGATAATTGTGGATGGATATTATTTGTTCATGGATCCGAGTATGGTGATTTAACAATGCAATTGGTATTGATTATGGTTTATTTGAAATAAGTTTTTTCCTTATTATATGTGTTTCCAAAGTATCATGAAGGTAGTGCTCATCCGTGCACGAATAGTTTCTTGGCTAATTATCGTGATGAACATGCATAATAACTTCCTCTCAAGCATAATAAATGAGGAACCTAGTAGTTTCACGTACTTCGGGTGAGCATTCATATCTATTAGAATGAGGTTCGAACACATATAACATGTGTTTGGAAATAAAATACTACATTTTATTTCTGTTTCCGGTCCTCTTTTCAAGTTATTTTCCAGATGTTGCATACAGATAGTGTATCGGCTATCTTTGGAGAGAATTAAAAGTTGGGAAAAAGAAGGACAAGATAAATTTGCACAAAGGTATAACACTAGACATTTTTTCAATGTGCGGAAGTGGGTGGAAAATAATAATTATGACAACCCGTATGAGACATTATTCAGCTTTTTCCTAGTAGAATTATACAAGTGGTTGACATCTTATGTATCAAACAAAATTTACTATCATGGGCCAAGGATTTGGATGCATGAAGATTATCAAGCTCTCTTTGATGCAGATGAGGAGTGGACTAGTGTTGTAGATAGCTGGTGGGAAGGTGTGTTGCATAATTATACATTAGAGTATGTAATTTTAATGAATTCTATCCCTAAGGAAGTAGAGTTCAAGTTCTTGTGTAATCCTAGAGGATATTTACTTACACGCGCTACCCTTAGCTATCAAGATATTGATAATAGAAATAAGGTTGGAGATATTCCATATGGCTAGATAAATATCCACTGTGTGCAAGGGAAAGGGTAGGTGTGGAGAATGATGGCGGCTGACGATAAGAAAGGAAGAGAGAAGAGAGATAAATAAAGTATAACGAATCATGAGAGAGGGAAATTGAAGCAGTGTTGCAATTGAGAAGAATGATGGCTCAAGAAGGTTTTGAAGATCTCATGGGAAGTGAGGAGCTACAGCATTATGTCCTCTTGACCTTGGGAAAGTGTAGTAGATAGTCCTAATCAAATATGGATGAGAGTGAGTAAGAGGAAATAATGAGAACCATAGGCCCACATCTAACTCATCCCGACCACCTAGCCCTTACGCTACGTGTTCTAGATCTAGAGGTAGTTATTGAAGGAAGTCTAGTGAAGGTAAGCAGGTAGATATAGGTAGATATAATTTTGTGTTAAATTAAGAAGTGCATCGTACTAGGAAGATGCCCATGGCAACACAACAGCACCGGTGTTTCAAAGTAAACTTGGGGGATTATTTTTAGGAGCATAATCGGGATATAGTATTGATGTGTAGATGGTTGGAAGAAATTTATAGGTGCTGTGATAATGCAAATAGTGGGTGTATAGTTCAATGCTACAACTAGGACATAGTGAGTTTCATCAATCGGGTTATAACCCATAACAAGGGGCACGAGAGGCTCAAGAGGGTCAACTTAGAAACCCCGTGAGGAAATACTAGTGGAGGATCAAGGTTTAGTCCTAATCCAAGGAAAGGTCCATTACCACAACAACTATCACCTGAATCAACCTCACCAAACTCCACCTCATAAATTGCACCAAACACCTCAAGTATATTTTGAGATGTCTCTTCACTTACTAGAGTACAAATATGTGGAGGATACAATAGAGCATGTGCATAAGTGTGAATTATTATGGTGTGATAAAGGAATTGTAGATCTAGATAAGAAGGCAAGTCAATTTTACACTAGACTTCAAGGGCCCACACATAGTTTGTTTAGAAGTACTACCCACACGAATACAAAGTGGAGTTTGATGCTTTGTGCACAACATTTTTAGTTGAGTTTAACATCATAGAGGTTGAGCATAAGATCATAAAAACTCAAGGATATAATGCAGGTTTGTCTAAAAGTGCACAAGAGTATGACATGTGCTTTAAGACCCTCTTGTCAAAATTATCTTATGATATTCATCCAAGCCAACATGCACAAAGTGGTTTTTTGGAGGATTTCGACTGCTTTTAAATAGCTCTATCTCATAAGACATATATGGATCCATGTGAAGCCTTAGAAGAAAATCTATATGCTGAAGTGGTTGGAAGTGCTGATACTAGAGTGAGCCCATTTTTGGAGGCACAAATGGAAACTAGATGGCTAAGAAATTAGAGAAGCTCTCTACCAAGTCAACACATGAAACACATAGTAGTATATGGTGCACTGATTGTGAAGTTAAAGGACCTACTAAGGATAGTTTCTTGTGTAGGACAATGAACACATTACTATAGTCCTCTCGAGATTTTTCATAAGAGTCATGATGTCTAGAATTTACCTTTATCGTAGTGCACAAAGATGAAGAATGTATCTATGTATTGCAAGATCTATGATGTACACACTCATGATATGAAGGATTGTCTACTGATAGATCAAATTCATGAGGCATGCGAGACTGGATTACAATAGACCATGGTGACAAACAACTCTTAGGTACAAGAAGCTTAGCCTTATGAGGAACATAATAATGGTGGAGGTGGATTTTATGGAGGATATATGAGTAGAGGTTGTGGTGGTAGAAGTAGATTTCTTTATGGGACTTATAATACTTGTGGGTCCTCTGATCATTACTAGCACAATTTTCCCCTAAAATATAGTATGTGCATATTGTGGAAAACAACATAAGGTTGAGGATTTTCCTGAACTTTATGAGCACATGTGTAAGAATAAGAAGAATAAAAAAGGTGTAGGGATGATCGAGGTATAACGCAAAAAGACTCGATCAATGGATGTCTTTGAAGAATATTCTTGATCTTGAGTTATAACCCATGCTAGTAACCACATGTACAACATCAACACATGCACACAAGCCTTTTAATGTTAAGCCACTCATCAAGAGAGAAGAGGTGATGCATGCTAAGTATCTGTATGTTTCTCATCAAAAGGAAGTATATCAAGAGACTATGGGAGTCAGATATCTGTAGGGTGAGA
Source organism: Taxus wallichiana var. yunnanensis (assembly GCA_018340775.1). Lineage (NCBI taxonomy): Eukaryota > Viridiplantae > Streptophyta > Pinopsida > Cupressales > Taxaceae > Taxus > Taxus wallichiana. The sequence continues at coordinate 295,420,399 of CM031240.1, read as the reverse complement.
TATAGTGTTTTAAGGAGCAGGCACATGAGAGAGAACATGCAAATAATGTGGAGCTCCCTCGTAAAGATGTAGATGATATGAAAGAGGTATGTAAGATGTTACGATAAGAGAATATCATTCCATAACTAAGGGAGTGGCTAAGTGAAAAGGTACCATGCATTGGAATTGAGCATGAGTGTCGGATACTTCATGCAAATTTGTCACCATAGAAACATGAGTATGATAAATAAATCACTTTGAATGTAGTGATTGATGGGTGATTTAAAAGCAATACTCTAATAGATACGGTGGTGAGGTGAATGTACTAAATTTGTATGCATAGAATTAGATGGGGAGACATAATGTAATTTATAAATGGAAAGGAACACACATGCCATGCTCCGATGAAGACAAATAAAGTTAATATTGGAATTGAATATTTGCCTAAGGATGCCATCATGGGGAATACTTGGTGAGAATAAGAGGTATAAAATATTGTTGAGTTCTTGCATGACTTCCAAGATTTTTTCCCATGCGGTTACCATGAGTTGAAAGGAGTACACCCTCATTGGGAGAGATGAATATTAAGATGAAATAAGGCACATGTCTAGGTCGGAAGAGGATTTACAAGATGAATCCAAAATTGCATGTGAGGGTCAAAGAGGAAATTGATAATATTCTTAGATATGGAATTATTGAAGTAGTTTAATAACTGAGTGGGTAAGCCCCATGGTAATCAGTACCAAGAAGGATGGGTGGATCAGGATCTCTGTGGATTATAGAGAACTTAATGTTGTATGTGTAATGAGATCCTTTTCCTACACAATTAACGTGAGAGGAAATACTTGAGGGATTTGTGAGGTGAGGGATTTATTCTATTACAAATGGTTCTCAAAGTGCTATCACCAGTATGCATTGCGCATGAGGACTAAGAAAATACTACTTTCACTACCGAATGAGGAATTTTTACATATACTATCATGCCATTTGGATTGAAGAATGCACCAATAGTATTATCACACATTGTTGTGCGGGCCTTCCATGACTTCATTCACAAGTTTTAATAGGTTCATATTGATGATTGGATTTTCTATCGGTTGGATAAGAATCACTATGACAATATAAGGATGATATTTGATAAGTGTAGAGACAATTAAGCATCCCTTTTAACATTAAAAATATATTTTTTTACACCTTCGGTACTTTACTCGACCACATCATTTGCAAGGATGGATTGTTGGTGGATCTAAAGAAAGATAGTAGTGATCTTGGGCTTAGAAGATCCTATCAATCGAGTGAGGCATGTGGATTCCTAAGGCATATGGGTTACCACAAAATTTCATAAAATGATATGCAAAGATTCTTGCACAACTCAAAGTACTACTCAAAGATAAAGGAAAGTTTCATTAGGGGATTTGCAACAACATGCATTCGAAACATTCATGATCAAATGGCATCAAGTACCAGTTAATAAGCTCATTTTTAGGGGTGCATCCGGTAGTGAATACTTATTTTCTAGGAGTTTTATTTCACAATTGTTGTAAAGACATGTAGGATAAATTCAGTGGCTTGACCACTTATCAAGAATAAATTCTCGCGAGGATGCGTAAAGTATTGAGGATAGTATTCCTAATGCATAGTTATTCAAGTTGAATCTGCGTGCTCGTGATTTGGAAAATATAGTAGTATTTTTACACATTGGAATGGTGCTAGAATGGATGAAAACATTAGAGAATAAACAACTTTTTAGTTGAGAGGCACCTTATTAGCTCATTGGAGAAGACTTGTATAAGATGTGACGTGATGATGTCTTATGTAAGTATCTCTGGAACATGAGCACAAAGATAATATGGAGGAAACTCATGGAGGTATTCTAGGAGGAAATTATGCATCAGATATAACTGCATGCAAGATCCTTATGGCTAGTCTTTGGTGGGAGACATTATACAAAGATACCAAGGCATATGTCAAATCATTTATATCATTGTCAACAAGTTGGAAATATCGAGAGTAGGGATGAAATGTCGTCGACCTATAGCTAGCATGAAAACTTTTGAGAAGTGGGCTATTGAATTGTAAGGCCCATTGCACCACTCGCAGAGGACTAGGGTGCACTATATAACTAATGCACATATTATTTGACCGGGGGAAGAGGCGACACCTACAAAGGATTGTACTACCGCCATAGTAGTAAGGTTCCTTTGGGAAACCATCATTAAAAGGTATGGTTTTCCATTATTCTTGACGATGATAGAGGAACTCATTTCATGAATGAGACAATTAGAATTCTGTTAGTAGAGTTTATGGTGACAAAACTACCCATTATCACCCTCATGTTAATGGTACTACAAAAGCTTTCCACAAGATTTTGGGACCAACTTTGATAAATATTTTTGATTTTGGAAGGAAGGATTTGGATGATAAAGTGTCAGATGTACTTTGGGATTATATGACCATGTATAAAAGGTTGAACAAGGCCACACCCTTTCAATTTGTCTTTGCACGGAGGAAGTACTACCAAAGTGGATTTATTGTTACCATCCCTACGTATTGTGTACATAGTTGGGTTGTTAGATAACAAGGTTGTGGAAGAGTGTATTGAGAAACTAATGTAATTAGATGAGAAACATGTAATTATGCATTGGATCCAGAATACTAAGAAGGCATGCCCAAAGGCTTGGTATGATAGGCACAATAAGAACAAGTCATTTAAATTTGGAAAGATGGTCCTTCTTTATGACTCCAAGTTTGTGTGCCACCCAAGAAAGTTGAAGGTGCATTTGTTGGGACCTTTTGTAGTAACCAAGATACTTGAATCAGGTGCATGTTAATTATAGGTGTTGGATGGAACTGTGATTCTAGATTACTTCAATTGGAGTAGGATGAAGCCTTACTATAAATAAGCTTCTTGGTGTTTGTAATAAGGCATTATTTCCACTTTCAATAGATTTAGCTTTCATGTTTTATTTTGACTTTCCTTGTTTTGTTGTAATAAGCGTGTGTGCATGAAAGAAGATGATTACTGCTTATTGAGATGATGTACAAAGGAATGTGCATGAATTTAGTGTGGGATGAAGCTAGAGTGCGTAAGTGGGAAAGTTTGTGTAAGTGTATATGTGATGGTCGAAAGGTGGGATGCCTTTTGAAAGGTGCATGCAAGAAAAATAAAATTATTTCATAGGTGCTAAGAATGATGGTTCTCATGGAAATTTCTCATATCAAGACCACATAAGGAAGAGGGTGCACAATGTAACATGAGGTATGCAGAAGGATGGACTACTTGGTATAAAGCACCAAGGAATATGTGTTACGGTGCATGTAAGCGTGCATGGGGATTTTTGTAACTCGGAACGGCAGTAATCACACTAGAAGGTTATGATTACAACGCATTTAAGAAATCAAAGAAAACGTAGAAAAAAAAAAAACATAGTTAAAGATATAGTATGGTGGTAGGTGAGGAGTAATAAATGTGATTATTTTTTTGAAATATATACAAATGGCATTGAATAGGGTTCATTTTTACCTTTCCTTGTGAATAATTTGAGCGTTGAAGAATGTGAAGTACGAATTTGTGTGAAATCATGAAAAATCTTGAGAAATAGAAGAAATCCAGTTTGGAAAAGTACACAAACCTGGTTATGGAGCTCCTTCAGGTGGAATTTTGAATTTAAGAAAAGGCATGGACGCTTGTTTTTAAAGAATAAGGTTTGTGAGCTAGGGTTACATAAAACTAGTAATATGAATTCGATCCAGGGCATGAGATATTCTAAGTTGTGAAGTAAGTGCTATGCAGAAGGAGAAATAGAATCCAAAAGGGAATCTGTGGTTGCAACTAAAGGAATAAATAAATAAATGGAGGTCGAGGTAGAAAAAGCACAAGAAGAATGATACTCATAAATGTAGTATCCAGAGGACCTCATTATGGGACATATATGGGAATCCCATATCAGAAGATGTAAATTTAGTGATTGTAACCATCACTCAGACTCAAATGAGCACACGATATAAAATGAATTGATACAAAAGACAAATGAGAGTACTGCGAATGGGAAGATGATCTATGATCATAATGGGTACTAGGTATTGGATGACGTAGAAGTCCTTCAACTCTATGAGCTACCATACTTTGGTAAGCCTAAGCACTCTTATAAATGGCTGATGTCACTAGTCCATGAGAACTTATTTTATTTCATAGGTAGGAGGATGCACATTACCACATATATGATTGGAAGAGTCATTGGATCACATAGTTTGAACCCAGAGATAAAGACATATTTGGATGATGAGGTGGGAGTAGAGGCCACTTCCATTACAATGAATTATCAAAGAGGTGTCGTGTGATTTATATTGTCAAGATTCCTTGCCCAAAGTGTTGAGAGTCTTCATTTATATGGCTACGAATTTGGGAGTGCACGAGAGATGGATGCAAGTGAATAAAAGATGGCTCCACATTACACAAAAGATGGCCAAAGGGACAATGTATAATATTGTTTCCTTCATTACATATGGGAATATAGAAGAAGTGTGCATTGGTGACATGATAACCTAGGGATTAATCCCCCTTTTGATTGTCTTCTCGTAAATTAGAGTTCTAGATGGTGTAAGTGATAAGATGTGGAAGTACCCCCTGAAAATAAATCCCTCATGAAGATATTTACAGATTACACCCACGATGTAATATCCAATTCCTATAAGTTACGGTGGAAAAGTGATATAGATAAATGCACGATGTATTCGAGCATGAGTGATACATTCCAAGTGAGCTACCCACGGATTTGGAAGGGGAAATCAGATTTTGGTGTACCATAAATTTTTACTAGGAATATTTTACTTGAAGACCGGTTTAAGATCCCATCGTGTAAGCTTCCTTATGCATTTACAACAAGATATTTCCAAGCATCTCGTGAAAATATTTTTAGATGTGCGCAAGATAAGGTTTGATGCTGATAAGGTGGACTATGATTATCATACGATGCACTAAATGAATGTATACCATAAAAAATCAACATATATAGAAACTATGATATCCGTATTAATTTCATGACCTTGGTAATAGGTAATGAGGAAGCAATAAAGATATGCATATACTTGAAGCCCACGTTTGTAAATGGGAGGTATATTGAAGATGAACTTAATATCCGTGAACCACCAAAAGGAAAGAAGATGGTTGGGACAAGGAAAACATGTAAGGACACTCCCCAAGGCATGAAGAGGAAGAATATAATGAGAACGAGGAGGAAGAACAAGAGGACAATGCTATGCTTGATCAAAGCTTCAAAATAAATTTGAAGAGGATGCATAAGGAACAAGATAATGATGTAGGGACCTCGAGAACATGTGAAGAATTCAAAAAAGTCACCCCACACAAACCAAGCCCTTAAAAGAAAAAAATAATAAGAGGTGAAGGCTGGTGCATAAGGGAAATATAGATGAAGAAATAATATCGAAGAAGTTATGTACAACATAGAGACTCCAATAATCCATGATGTGGAGGAAGAATAAGTTTAGGATGAGAATATACAACATGATACAAAGGTGCACGAGGCATATGATGGAGTTAATGATGAAGAAGAGAAAGGAAACGGAGATGAAGATGCGACAAGAATTGAAGTTTTGGGTGGTGATGGAACTAGTGCGTGCACCCAGACCGAGCAACACATACCGATAAGAAGGCACACTAGTAAAAGGAGGAAGAAGGATGAGATCATGCATATACCTCAAGTAAGTTATATTGATGATTGGTTCAAGGTGATACATGCAAGATTCCAAATTTCAATATTAATCGAGAAAATCTATAGCCGAGAAGTGATCAACCCAGAGTATAGCCATGCACATGAGAATGATTCTCTCATCAAGTATGCAAACTCATATAGGTGATCAAGATTTTGAAATCACCGTAGAAGACTTTTTGCATGTAAAATGAAGAAGGCGCTAAGGAGATTTCATCAATGAAGCCAATAGTACTCATTGTTGAACAAACTAGCAATGCTTTCAAAAATATAGTGGTAGAAGTAGCTGGAAAACCTAGAAAAGAGGGCCACCATACGTACATTTCTTAAAGATAAAATGGATAAAGAGAAAGAGGTTCAATGGCTTATAGAGGAAAAAAGGTAGAAAATCACACCAATAATGTCCCTTACATGGTTGTCCATATTGTAGATGAGATCATGACACCATGCCCCAAGTTTGAGGAAAAAACCAAGGAAGAGTATCGCCAACACCGCATTATTCACAATATTTGGTCCATATGATTTTGTAAGAGAAGAAAAGTGTGCAGAGAATGACATAAGAAAACTTAGCCGTTGAAAAGGAGAAGAATAAGAAGCTGATAACATGTAAGATTGTAGAGTATGAGGATTTGTGCTAGAAAATGAAGGATGCACCAAAGAAGGCAGGATGAGCTTTTGATCATTATCAAGACCTTGACTCCATCCTCAAGGAACATACCACTTAGAAGCAAGTAGAATTGGCATGCACACATACGCATAGAAGGAAGGAAATATTGGATGTGAGGAGATCTTGGCAAAGATTGCATAGAAGTGGGATGCCTTAAAAATGGTTAGGGATGCATATGAGACAAGGCTTAAGGATATGGGATCCCTTGTCATGTGGAGGATGGATGGCATGGAAGGATTGATCTCGGGCCTAACTAGAGTTATAAGGGAGATAAAACAAAAGGGAGAGGAAATGACCCTTGAACATATGTTGGAAGTATGGGTTAGTTCTAGATACAACTACTAAAGGGTTAGTAGAATGGGATGAGTTGGAGAGCATCCTTAATAAGGAGTTCCTTGAACTTTTGAAACCAACCGAGAAGTAGAGATCATGTGTGCTAGGACATTCTTTCGTTATTTTGGTATATTCCATTATTATTTGTGTTATACATTGTTTATTTCTTTATGGGATATTATTTGTTCGAGTTACCAAGGAAAGACAACATACCTAGTGTGGGGTAATGTTGGTTGGGAAAATTGACTAAGTACGAGATAAGTACAAAAGCTTATAAATAAGAATGTGCTTGTGCAGAGGATAAAGGGTAGAATGCGGGAGGGTGCTCGTAGATGTTGAATATGGTAGTATGCGGGACTCTACACACATAGAAAATAAAGCAAGGGCTTAGATGATTTTCCGAGCATGGGATAAAAATAGAAAACTAGAGTTGGAGTGCCAAACAAGTAAAGGACAAAAATGGATGACTTGGTGGTAAAGAAAAGGATATTAATAGGATTAAAGAAAGGATAAATTTAGGACACTCTATTATTATCTTTATTTGTAAAAGTATACAAGAGTTATACTTATGACTTTTTTAGGAAAGAAAACATGCAAGCTATTTTTTTAGCATGCCTATTAGTAGGAGAATGCATGGGAGATGAAGGAAATTACCCAACCCTCTATATACATGTTGTAAGTAATTATTCTAAGTATTTATTTTATGTTCTAGCATAGTTATTCTGTCTTAAGGAAGACTAGATTGTGATGTTGCGTGCATGGTTCCACACATCACCGTGTCGACTATTTTTGTATTCAACTTCCTTGTTATGTATGAGTTATTATTATAATGGATATTTTTTTATGTATATTGGTTGTTCATGGATTTGAGTATGGTGATTTAGTAGTGTAGTTGGTATTGATTATGGTTTATTAGGATTAAGTTTTTTTCTTATTATATGTGTTTCCAAAGTATCATGAGTGTAGTCCTCATCTATGCATGAATAATTTCTGGTCTAATTATCATGATGAACATTCATGATAACTTACTGTCAAACATCATAAAGGAGGGACCTAGTAGTTATGTGTGCTTTCAAGTGAGCATTCAGATATGTCCGAATGAGGTGCAACAACACACATAACATGTGTGTGTAAATTAAATACTACATCTACAATGTAATAAATGCATTCATAATTAGTTACCTTTTAACATGTGTTGATTTTACATAATTGATCACATAAAAGACTACCTTTGCATGTATATATAATGTGTAGATGAATTTCAAGTTATCATGTAAAATTCATGTTTTTTGTGTGGTTTTAAATAATGGGAAAAAGGTAAGATGAAGAATAAGTAGGAGGACAATTTTCTAATTCCTAAGAATGAAATAATAGCTTACAAGAGAAAAAATGCTACCTTTAATTATAAAGGAAGAATTTGGTAGGGAACAAATTCACAGTTCAAATAAATGAAGGATGTTTTAATTAGGTCCATTTTATGTCACTTTATCATAAAGGTTATGGATTGTAATTAAAATGGGGTGCACCAATTCATACAAAATTACATCCCCATAAGAAAGGAAGATTCCCTTGATGGAAAAAGAGAGGTGGAAGGAGTCAAAATTATAGTGTCTGCAGAGAGAATTATTGAAGCTACAAACTTTCCTAATGATAGGGACAATATATGTATGAATTTTAAGAGGCCAAGGAGAAATATCTTCAATCAGGTACTTTCTAAAATGTTTGAGACCAAGGAGGAAGCATAGGGAATAACACCAACTCAAGGTTGTTCTATTGAAAAGCTATCATCTCTATGGAATGAGACTGTTGATATGGTGAGAAGATATGTTTTTCAAAATAAACATCCTAGCACATTTTATATAAATATTCTGTTAGTACTAGGTACCATTAAAAATATCGAAAGTAAGTAATACAAGTTACTATATTCATGGGACATAAAAAGAATTGTGAGGGAATGGAATAATAGAGAGCATGGGGAGATAATGAATCTTTGTGTCATGTAGATTTTAGTAGATCATGAAAAATGAAAACTAAGGGAAGGATCAAGTTAAATTGTTATGGAAGCATAAAATATATATTGAATGGTCTTAGGGTGAATAAGGTGTTAGAAGAGGAGATAATGTCTCTTAAGAAATGTATAGAATAAAAATACATTGTGATAGGAAATATGCAAGAAAAACTCATTGAATTTGAAGAAAATAGTGTCAAATTGCAAGCACAAGTAAAATTACAGGGAGAAGAATATCCTTCTCTCAAGAATTGTATAGAAAAATAGGAAATTAATGTTGAATTGGAAGATGGGTAGGAATATACACAGGATGAGATGTAATATACAATGAGGGCACTAGAACATAATATATATTCTAAGAAAATTGTTTAAAGATTCATAAAGAAGAACATATTGCACTTCTAAACCAAACTATATAAGACCAAAACATGACAATAACTAAGTTGGAGGAAAGTGTAAGCTACATGGATAATGATATCGTATATAGGAATGCATTTAAAAACAATTATTATATTATGGAAAAAACATTGTTAGATCTGGAATTAAATATGAATGACTTAATGACATATAGGGATGAGTTTCTTAGAGAAAAATACAAAAATATATAGGGATGCAAATAATAATAAAAATATAGTAGTTGGAAAAACAAATCCGAGAAAGTGATATAGTGATAAAGAAGGTTTTGAAAACTATTGATAATTCATTGAGATTGATAGGTGTTCTTTTCAATTGAAACATTTAAATATAAAAATTGATGAATTAAAATCCAATGAAACAAATATGTTGGAAAATAATCTTAAGGAGCATGCAATGGGGATGTGCATTATAGTGAGGCATTGTACTTTTTGTAAATTGCATTATCATATTATTTCTATGATTCATTTTAAGACTTCAATTGTATTGAATCTTGAATGAAAAACATTTGTGATTATAATTCTAAATTTTCTACCATGTGAAAATATGTATCTACATGTATATTCTCTACATGTTGGTCATTATGAAAATGTTAATTTATGGTTACTTAATTTAAGTATTTAGTAAGAATTTAGTTCATGTATTAAAATATCTTTAGTGTTTACTTCATGTATGCACTCACTATCTTAATGAGATGATGTACCCCAACTTATCTATGTAAGCATGACATAATACTCAATTTTTGATATACACAAAGAAGTAATTTTTTTGTAAGCATGGAATAGTAATTTTTTTAATGGTACTAATAAATACTTGGGGTTCTAAGAACAATGGATTCTTGTGGGAGAATAAGATTCTTGATTGGGCCCTATACTATACTAAGCTTCCTGTAAACAATCTTTTTAATCCTTGTTATTATTAATGAATGTGTTTGGAGAGTATTCCTTGTTTCTACCCTAGAGAAAAAAATTGGTGGAATTTTTTTGATTCAATTGATATAAGAGTAATTAAAACCCCATGTCATGTAAATATCATGTAAGATGTAAGGTGATACATCTTAGATTTTTGATCAAGAACAAGTGACAAAGTAATATTATAGTAACTTTACAAAAGAGTATAGAAATGATGAAACAAAAATCTATACAATAGAGATGAAAAAATACTAAACTCAAAACCCCAATATAAGATGGAAATTGAAACCCCATTGATGCATGATGCTAAGACAACACACCCAAATAGTGATACTTTTCACATGGCATCCCTAGATCAACATTGTTTCTATCACTTAAGGTGATCAATACATAATACTCAATTTCTAATATACATAGAGTATAGTAATTGTTTGCAAAAATGACATAATAATTTCCACATGCCATCCTTAGATAAACATAATTTCCATTTAGATGATCAAGATCGCAATCTTTGCAAGCATGGCATACTTCTTTTCTGCTCTACAAAGAGAAGTATAGGTGTTTGCAAGCATGATACAATAAATTAACATTGTTTCCACTAAATCAACATGAAAGAAAAATAGTTTGAGAAACACACACACTTTTTTTGTAACAAATTGAATAACTTAATAGTGGACTAAAATAAATGTATAGCTAAATTTATTGCAAAAAATAATTCATAACTAAAATTTATCTATGAATTACAGAATTTTTCTCATATTAAATTCTTTCATAGTTACAAATATATATGGGGGCACCAATAATCATGCCTAGTCCATAAAAATTATAAATTGGGTCCCATTGGTGCACATCCCAAGAAAAGTACATAATAATATGAGGTTGTAGGATATTATGAAGATAATAAAATTTTAATGTTAGTCGTACATGCCACTTTCTTAGAGGTTAGGTCTGATCATTTGAATCTGTAGCTACATAAAATCTATTAGGGAACATTGGCCATGTTTAGAAAATTTCTTCTTTCAAATTGGCATAACCTTACATAGCAAACTATAGCGAATTATTACACTTAAAAATATTATGTGGCACATAATGCATGACAAAAAGTTCATAGGTAACCATGAATATTTCATCTAAACATGGTATTTCCACAAAATTTTCATTATAAATCGTGTTTTAAAGCAACTAAGGTGATTGAAAAATTTGTTTTATAAAAGGTGAATATTTTGATGATGCACTCAATGTGGTTGTAAGACTCCAAGGTATGAAGGTAATGCATTATGTATACTATATTTTGTAGAGGCAACTAATCTAGTAGTGATGATGTCATCATCACCTTTCATTTCCAAAAGCTAGAAAATTGTGTGATTTTCATAAATTTCAATGATAAAGAAACAAAAGAATGTTTCCCCATCCTGATTGGTTGGAACCCACCTTCTAATAGAGGTAATATTAAAAAACATCAATATAACCTACACCTATAAAGTGAGCACACAACATTACTAAATAATTCAATGTTATGAATGTTACATCAAACTCCATCATAGATTAGAAATAGAGCTAATATTAATAAAACAACATTAGAACTTGCACCAACAAATAATGCACATAACATTATATAATTCATTGATATGAATATTGCAGCAAACTCAATCATAAATAAGAAATTGTGAATTACAAAATGAATGATAGTATTAAAAATACAATACCATGTACCATCCATAATGTAAGTCAAGTATTAGTAACCCCTATTTTGTGTAAAACACCTTGTGTGGATGTAGATTAACATCCTCTTAAAATTTGTGACCTCTACCAATAAAATCCTTGTGAATATCAACGATTCTTACAAAAAAATGTTTGTTTAGTAGAAACATATTCTAAACACTACAAAACTTCTACAGGATATGGAATGCTCAAAGATGCTTCTATAGATAAAACAAGAAAGTGTTCATGATAAATACGTGCATTCATGCTTGAATTGATGGTAAAATCTATTAACTTGAGGTTGGTATCATAAGCCCCTCTAAATGAATGAATTTATTCCCATCAATTTTCAAAAGACAACCTACTCTCTCTAATGGGGAAACATATAAATTGGATCCCATGTAATACCCTTTCTTTAATTACTCTAAAATTATTATCTATTTTATCATCAAATATTTCCAAAACATATCCATTCAAGAGAGGTTTTATTTCACAATATGAGGGATGGTGTAGCATAAGTTTTCCCTCTTCATCTACATAAACCATATGCATAGGGAATTTTTTTGCATACTTTATGTCCACAAATCATTCATACCAAGAATGTAAAGGTTAGGATCATCATCAAAATAGTCCAATTGTGTCAACTCAAGGTTTCTTGTGTGAGACTCATGAATAAATATACAAATAACTATATCTTGTGAACCATTTTTCCTTCTTTAAGAAGAGTAACAATATCAAGTGTTGGTATAATCCCCCGCACATAATGGTTTTGGAACGATCATGAAGATTTTACGACACAAGATTCTCATTTCCTTCAATTTTTGAATCATTTCTAGTGGAAGATGGAATGTTATTATCAAAGAAAGATTTAGGGTCTAGTAATGAGATTCTTGAATTATTTCATTGCTACAAATATTTGGAAATATTAGCATCATATTCAATCTCATTAGTAACCACCGATGATGAATATTTGACAATTTTAGATCTAGAAATAATGCCACTTTTCTCGTGATTTATTTTTGTTGATAAAACTACCAAAGAGTGGCATTACCGGAATCTTAACACCTTATAAATTATCAAAATTACTAGCATAAAATTTTGAACCAAATTAAAGTTATTTGGAAACAAAATCATGTGACAATTGAATGTTTTTTTAGGGAAGTATTTTATGTTGTTCTTAATTACTACCCATGCAAAATCACGAGAAAAGAGTAAAATTTAGTCATTACATTAAGGATCAGGTTAAAAATTTAGTCATGTTCATTTTTCTTAAACGAATAAAAAAATCATTAAAAATGAATATGAAGCTAAAGAAAAATTCATTAATGGAATAATATATTGGGCTAATCAAGTGCAAGATATAATTTAATCAACACAAATTCAAAATTCAAAATAATTGTGAGAAATTAAACTCTGGGTGAGAATTGAAGAGAAACCCTATTATGTTTTTGTAGAAGTCAACAAAAAACACAATGGAAAAGCTTTGTTGTGTATGATAGGATGAGTGGCGAACAAAATGATAGTTTTGTTGTGTTTGAATAAGATGGTCAACGAACATAATTAAAATTTTTTTTATGTTTGTATAAGATGACCGACGAACATAATACATAATTTAGGGTTTTTTAATTAAATAAACAAAACAACTCATAAAAAAATCAAATGGTGAGATATTCCTAGAATATAAATAATATTAAGCGATCTCTCATTGCAAAACTATACATTAATATTAAATAAATCATAGTATTCCCAAAATCAAAATTTTCATCAAAGAAAATAAAAAACCACCAATGAATATCACAACATACTTGTGAATATGTGAATATGCATAAGCTATGGGATTTTGGTGTGAATTTTTTGTGGGTACTTTAAATTTAATTTTGGTTTTTGTTTTTTCCAAATTATTTTATTTGGGGGTTAGTTTACATTTTTTAAAAAGGGACAATATATTATAGAAACTAATATCTTAATATTTAATGTTTGAGTTAGGGTATGGTTGACATAAATATTTCCGATTGAAAGTTGTTAATAAAAAGTAACATGAAATAATATTTTATTTAATTTATTGAATATGAGAGATTTTGGTGTGGCTAATTTCTTATGGTTTTTCCAATAGTTTCTAGATAGATTATCGATCATTTTATGTAAAGTCCACAATTTTAGCACCCAAAGAGTCACCGAAAAACTAGATATTTTTTGTTGTTGTTATTGTATGATGCAACACTTGAGAGAGTTTACATTAATCACTTGACACATAATATAATTTACATTAATCACTTGACACATAAGCACTAACACTTGCATTTTCATAAATCCAAATGACACATGATTTTCAATTTTAATTTTACATGCATTATAATTTTGTTACTTAGGTGAGTTAATTATATGGAAGAATGGAGGTTAATCTTTATGTTCCATCATTCCACATTTTAGAATAGGTTCATTTCATTCTAGGATCATTCTGATGATAGAATTCCATATTTTTCTCTCACTATTTAAAAAAATAGTCCACTTTAGTTCTTAGGAACAAAAAGGTTAGTTCTAAGGGTGCACAACTTTGGCGATACCCACAACAAATATAGACCATCACTAGGAAGAAAGATGCGAGAAACTAAGTTACGTATCCCATCAAGGTTTTACTAGTAATCATTCATTCACAGAGTCTACCTCACACGTAGTCCAACTATATACAAGGATAAGAGTATAACTCAAAACACCCTTCCTAAGGTCCATGCATCTTCCACAAGGTTTATTATAGGTTATTAAGTGGGTCCAACACCATTTATCCACCTCTTAATTTGGTAAGATAAAAATTTTCAGATAATGCACGTGTGTGACCATGCATGACACAATATTTCCCAAACTGCTACATCCATAAGCCATCCACTGGACATAGTGCTATCTCAAATAGAAAATCCCAACAACGAACAATACTAACCAGGTGTAAGGTACTCATTCAATACTAACCCATGAATATGGGTTTATAAGGGATTCTTATTGAACCACTTATATTCCGTCATATTTCCTTCCATGAAAAATGCTAAGTTTGGCTCAAATATCTCTTCACACATAACTCTAATCCCTCTAAGACAAAATAAATAATTTGAATCTCCATTATTAACATATAATTAAGATTTTATTTGCTTAATGGGTATGACCACACCATCCTCAAGATAATTCCAGGATTTTATCCCATAATCCATCGACAAAGGTGACTAACTCCCTTCTTAATATCATGAACGTACTTTACCTTATTTCTTATAGTGACATCATCCCTAAAGAAGTTGTAACATTATAAGACTAGCATTTTTATCCTTTCCTACCAAAAGAGTGAGTAAGAGAATTAAAATAAACTTACATCGATTACATTATTTAATAATATGTACCATTATCATTTCCTTCCACATCCTACACTCGTGGTTACACTTGAATCCCAAAGAAATGGCTTGTTTTTAATACGGAGGAAGGGTTCCACCCCACTCGCCACTCAAGTTACTAAGACCAATACACGGTAAGGCCATCATGGTTTAATGTTATAAGTTTCCCCATAAACAACATTAAATTCCATCCTTTCAACTACACCTTAATTGTCTATAAATGGCACTTTAACCCATATTTATCTCATTAGATGTACTTAAAATCCCACAAATGCATACTTTTGTATCTAAAAATTATGAGAGAAGAAAGGTTTTGTAAGTCTACCATGACATATGACTAGTTCCTTTAATCAAGGTATGCATTATGTCTGTTGACCCGCATACTTGGATCTATTTTGGTTGATCAATATCCTTTTACATTATACTGTAAGGAAGTTCCATTTACGCATCCTTTAAAATAAATAGCCCTATTATGTGGGCATGAGTTATTTCCACTATGGTGGTACACAAATTAGATTTGAAAGGCCATCAAACAAAATTCTCATACAAGATATAAGGGTTGGTTTCTCGGTTGAACAAAGATCCATCTACAAAATTACCTTACATGCAATCCTTATTTGCACATGTTAATACATGACAAAAAATAGTCAAGGAAAGGCTTAGTTTCAACCCTATAACTTCCTTTTCAATGATTTAATAGCCTCTTTCTACAACTTCCATGTGCTAACAACCTGGTCCTTGTGTTGGTCATAATGATAGTATAAAATAACCACCGAGAGTTCCTAAAAGTATGATACTCAAGAAGAGGATTATAAGGATGCGGCCATTAATGATCACCTTTATGTAGGGGTACCCACCGGATCTAACCCTACTTGAAGAAACAAAAAATTACCTCGGGAAGATGAAGGGCTTGACCATAACTATTATATCAAACAAGAACAATTTAAGTGTAATAAAAATAACCATGACCAACTACATATCAAGTGAAATTACAATATTTACTCGATTAAATATTATCTTCCTATTTATAAGTCTACTATTATTAATGCTATACAAAATGATAAGTGATCTAACTACAATATTATGGATTCAAATGATTTCTTTAACAAAATGGTAAATGTTAAAAGAGACTATCAAGGTATTAGCGCAAGTCACACTATCAACAAATTTTTTTATCTTTACATCCTTATAAAAAAACACTTTTCAGGTTTTATCTCACTATGATATAAATATACAAAATTATGAGAATTTATCATAGTTAACTAAATACACTATTCTACAATACAATCATATTGTAAGGTTACAAAGTAAAATTTCACCTTCTCTTTATTTAACATGTATACACAATGAGAGGAGTTATTCTTCCTTTACACCATATACTATTGTAGAATAAGATACTTTTCTATTTCCATCATGATTACACATTTTTAGTAATAAACATTAAACTTAGATTTCCATCATCCATTCTATTCCTTACGTTACCTGCAACCTGTCAAGTTAGTATAAACATGGTCGTCAAATAAAAAAATGATATGGCTATCCCCTATGACTAACATTTTTCACATATACGATTTTCCATTTATAAATAAATTCAACCATAAGTATGAAAAAACTATAAATTAAGAAATACAAATGTAAATTATTTTTACTTCCAAGTAAGAAAGAGATAAAGAGAGAAGAGAGAGAAAAACACCATATTTCCCATAAGCTATTTTGACAAAAAAATTACATAAGGGAATTTTATAGAGTCATGTGATAGTGTTGATAGGATTTCCAATAGATATTCTGTTGGGAGAGTGTTCCATGAATTTTTACATATTTGCTACAATTTTTACGAACATATAATTCAACCAAAGTGGCTAGGATCTGGGTTAAAACCCATTTTCGAACTCAAACACACCATGTGTAAAGTTCCATCTACTCTCCTATCTACAGGAGACCCAAGAAGTTGGCATAACTTAGATCTATTCACCAAAGTTCAAATGGAGGCCACTTTTCTTGAGCTACTCATCATAATCGCGCTAGTTCATATTACTATCAAACAACTAGAGGTCTTCCAAAACCCTTGTAAAACAATCTTCCAAGGTGATTTTATCGAAACTAATATTTGGATACGAGTTTTGTGAAGAAATAATAGAGTTATGTGGACTTGATGAAATTTCATTTTTTAATGTGGGGCCAAACCGTGAGCTAAAACCAAATGGAATTCTTAACTTTTAGCAGCCTATCCAACACCGTGATATTGACCAATGAGATCCTCGAAATGTGATGAAAATTGGTTAAATGATTTTTGTAATCATTATAGAGGTTGATGTGGAATCCGACATCACTATAAATCATATTCAAATAATCATTTTCATGACAGGGAATTTGAGGGGTGTTTCATGCGTTTAAGAAAACTTATTTTTATTAACTTCTACAAGTGTACAAGAGGAAAGTTATCACGAAATCTCAAATTCAATCTTGTCATTTTGGAGGCCTCAGTTATCCTAACACATCATCTAAGTTTTATATTATTACGGGAGGTGGTTCCAAGCAATATTAACACTCAAGAAAATTCCATCAACTACACAACCATAAGGTAGATTTAAAGTTTTCGAGCTATAACAAAATTCTAAAATTTATAACAAAGCTTTTATTTTTCATCATTTTAATTTTATGAATACGAGAAAAGGAAAAAATATAAATGTGAAAACATGATAGGGGTAGTAAGAAAACCACACCTAGATTGATATGGATAGCGAGAGCAGATGAGTTGACATAACATATGCCGATTACACTTTCCTTCGAGTTCTCCAAATCTTCTCGTCATACCCATTTTGTGTATCTTATGCAACCATTGTGGTTCATGAGGACATGTTTTTGTCTAAGGGATTTTATCGACAATACACATGCATTTAGCAAATTCTACATATTACATACATAACTAATGGATTGTTTGTAACTACTACACTAATAATGCTTCATGTTCTCCTACTTTCAACATTATTGGTGGATGTCCATATCCCGTCCAACCTCACCTTTTAAATTTGAAAATCGATGATGTTGGAAACGAAGTCGATTTTGGCTTTACATTCTCCAAAGGTACTTTCTTGTAAGTTTTCCAAGATATTTTAGACACAAATTGTGCACATATCTTGTCGTTATTGTTTCTCTCAGGATAATTTTTTTTTTTTATTATGTATAAGAATTTGTCAACTAATCACTTGAATTATCTTAGCGCCTCCAACTTTAATCCATGAAAACCAAAAAATCCACACAAATGCTATAGGCTAGAGCAACACATTAATGGTAAAGTTTAAAGTTTCCTCAAAATAGGTGGTGCTGCCATGAAACCACCATAGGATTTACCAACATTACGACACAACAATACAAGTTCAATAGTCTACATAGAAACTACACAATTATAATAAATTCAAGCACCAAGTGAATACATTCTCACATACAACAAAATATTATTGGGAAGGATATAGATAAAGTTTATATCATCCTCTAGTTAGTTGGCATAGAAAAATAGTCTAACCAAGTAATGAAATCCACACCATCACTACAAGTTTATAAGGGCACATTGTTGATACAGCTTTATAGATTCACCTAGATAGATATCACCTCTATGGAAGTGAAACAAAAAAATAAATCCATGTACCCTATATATATTAAAAACACTTTATGATAAAGTTAAATTCTTCAAAAGATAGCTAGTGAGGCCATGAGAGTTGACGAGAAAGAGGTTTACACCTATCAAATGCGTTTTCTTGAAAATTTTGTAATACCTTTTAACATGAAATGAAACCCACTATGTGTAGACCAAAAAAACATATAATCTAAGAGGCCACATTTCTTCCTATAATTCTATCAAGTTATTTGTGCCTTGACTAGGTGTCTCCCTTTTTACCTTCGAGTTAGTAGAATAACCAAAAATACAACCTCGAAAAATGTCCCTCATTCTTTATGGTTTGATAGGCATCCAAGAAGAGTTCTAAAGATTTCATTATGACATGGCTAGGTGTGGGAGACTCAAAACAGCCACAGACACAAGAATCAATACAATATTGGAGAAATTGTCTTCAGAGGTGAAGACAATGGATAATGTCTATATTTTTAGAGGCTATAAGGGTAGACACAATCTTCAAGAAATTAAAATAAAATAAAACAAAACCATAACACTACCCAAACATAATGAAAAACATTCAACAACAAAAATGTGAAGGGATGTTTCAACCAAACAACAAATGAGAAGTGGGAGAAATGCAATTTTTTTAATTTTCGGGAAGACACAACAACATTTCTTAGACCACTCTAGCTCCCAGTATGTACTCGGAAATTCCCTTCATTTCGCTTTTTCGTTGACATTTGTGCCATATGTTATCACATGACTATTCATTTGAGAAAAAATGGTTTATTTCATGTATTTGAATTAAACACCATTTTTTCCCATTTCTTTTATTGTATTATTATTTTGATTATTCATATTTCTTTATTTTTATTTTTATTTTTTAATTATAAAAGAATTCATGGTTACGAGGTAGTCCATGTTAATCTCCAAAATACAAAAAGATCCCCATGCAATCGATGGAAGTGAAGAAAGGCATTGCCAAATTAATTATCGTCAAGTGATTTTTTAATCAATCGAACGTGAAACATAAATTAATAACTTTTACAAAATCTTACATAACCCAACTAAATGAGTGGAAAAGGGTGCAAATATCTAAAAAATCATAAGATGACCTTGAAAAAGGCTTGTAAAATAGGTGTGATGGGGAAGGGCACTACATCGTGCCTAATTTGAGAACCTAAAAATAATTTCTATATTACTCCCAGTCTTGTGAAACCTTTTGTGAGTGAATGATTAGCCAAATACGGGTTTAGGTTTTTATACCCTTCTACACATGAGTTTGTGTTTATGTGGTTTGTCACACTTAATGAAAAGTTGGTATTAGAACTTAATGTTAAGTTCCTATAAAATTTAGTTTATAATTAAATAATTTATATTCTTAAATATTTAATATAAAATTTAGGTTATGTTCAATTGGTTATCTAATAGCTAATTTACATTAAATCGAGGTATGATTTAATAATAATAATTTTTCACTTAATATGTTCATGACACTGTGGGATCATATAAATATAGGTGCGGATCATATTTGTTTTTCACCCGAGGTGAATGGATTAGAGAGAAGTGAGGTGAAGGAGATGTGTTCTTTGGACCGTGTAATGTTTCTCACTAACAGTAAATTCTCTTTGTCCATGGTTTTCCCCCTTGGGGTTTTCCACATAAAACCCACATTCATTTGTTTTTATTGTGTTGTGTATTTATTTATGCATTCCATCAAGTTTGGTAAATATTAATTTAATATGGTTAATGTAATTTAATATACCTTGGATTCTTATATGCTACTAGAGCATGTGTACTTTAATCATATTTTAATTAACCTATCCGGTGTGTCGATTGGGGTGGTTGGGTGGTTAATTCATTAGAAAAATTACTTTATACCCCCTCCCCTCTGGGACATAGTTGTTACCAAGTGTGTGGATAGGTGGAAATGTCTTACAAAAAAATTCCTTATGTGAAATCTCAAAGTGGAAGAATTACCAGGACCTATAAAATAGAGGTAAGGGTTAAAAATTTATATGAAATATTTTCCTATATTTCTATAGTTTCAAATGTGCAGGTTGAAATTTTTAGAGGGTAAATTCAAGAGTTATATGAAGGTTAAAAGGCCAAGAGAAAATTTCTATCAAAATAGGGTTGTCAAATTTTCTCGTTGGTCGGGTTAAATTACTTGTCCCCTCTGTAAAACTCTATGTTAATGATTTCACTTTTGGAATTTGAAAATAAAAATGATCATGTCCCCTCCTAATATCCTTTTAAATTAGTTGCATTTGAAATTTTTCCAAATATTTAGTATAAAGTTGGTTGTATTTATAATTTGGGTACCTATTTTAATCGGGACACATAGTTTTTGTGTTTTCAAAACTATAGGTTATATAGTTTAACCTACATACTCTAACATATATAGTTTAAATACTATATATATTATAGTTTATATTAAATATAAATTATAATATATAGTTTATAATGTTTAAAAATTTATATAGTTTCAATAATATAAATTATAATTTATGAATATAGATTATATTATTGGTTAAAACCTATAATATATAGTTTTATAAACTATATAAAACTATACACAGAAACCTTTCGTGCCCCTAATGGTAACCCTCTTCCCCAGCACCACATATCCCGCCACCCCCGTTTTCCAACAAACTCACCTCCCCCACCACGAGGACAATTTGTCCCTGTCACTGCCTGCCCCCTCTCTTCTTTCACAAATTGAATTGTGCCACCTAGAAGACCAGTAGCCCCCTCCCACGGTCCAACAAACTTACCTCCCCACCACGAGGACCATTTGTCCCCTGCACTGCTGTCAACCCCCTCTCTTCTTTCACAAATTGAATTGTGCCACCTAGAAGACTGGTATCCCTCCCGATGGTCAAGGTTGGTAGTAATTATTTTTCCAAAGGTTTAGTCCACATTGATGGGAAATTATAATTTGCAAGGGTTTATAAGTATTCTTTCCATCGCTTGTAATGTTGTTTAGACCACACATTGATAATGTTTTGTTAAACTTTTGTTAAAGTGGCTCATTAAACATAATATGTACTTAATACATGGGATATGATGGTTGTCTAATGTATAATGAGTTGAATACATTTATAATTGGAAGTTGTGTTGGAAATTGTATGTTAGTGTTGTCATTGACGTCAATTCCATTGATGGTAAGGGTGTCATGGTGTTGTATGAGTCTCCATGAGGTGTCAATTAGGTGTTAAACATGAGATTTGATTAGTAGTGTCAAGTTTTGTGAAGTCTTAAGAGGTCCTGGTGCATGGTTGAACTTGTATAGTCATGGTTGAGTCCTCTAAAGTGAGTTGATGAGTGTCATAAGATTTAAAAAGGTCCATATGATGTATCATAGGTGTCTATGAGTCTGCATGGTTAGTTCATGATTGAGTTAGATCATTCCATGCCTATTCCTAACCCTAGAATAAGCAAAATGAAGTGGAATCGTGAGATTTGGAGCTAATAAGTCTATTTAAAGAATGGTTTCAGCATGGTGACATGCACCTAAGGTGTATTGTGAGTTTCAGGTCAGTTCTCAGTGGTTTAGTGGTGTTTCAGGGTCGTTGAGAAGTAAGTAGGTGAGAAACATGCATATTGGCGTAAGTCATTATGGATAGAGAGTTACAAGAATATTTGAGCTAGATGGTAAATATAGAAATTTAGAGGGTTTTTTCATGATGCTTGATGACAAATTTTAGGTCATTCTAACATGGGAATTGTAAGATATGTAAAATTTTGAAAAACCGAGTAAGTTACAATTTGTTTTGAAAGAAAAAGTGGACCTTTTAATACTCATTGTGAATTGTATGATTTGCATGGGGACTTGAGATAGTTGGCATAAATTCTTAGGTAAGTTATGAAGGTTTCAAAAAAATAATAAGATGGTTTGATCGTCATGTTTTTATGAACGATTGTTAAGAAGGTAAAGTGGTTTGAAACCCTAGCTAAGAGAAACTTGGAGAAGATTGCTTATACCAGTTCCCAGTTTTGATTGGTTATGAAAAAGTGATGATTGTATGTTATATATGACTCTCTCAGATTTGTAGAAAGGTGCATTAGTGCTTCACGATAAAGATGTAGTCCCCACCTAAAAATGCTTTTGAAGAAGTCCAGTTTAAGGGGAAGTTGTCCAAAGAAGTTGAAGATTAAATTGACATAGTTTTTAGACCTGAAGATTTTATACATGTTCATGAAGTTTTTAGGTCATGGTTGAAGTGAAAAAGTGCAAAGTGTTCCCTATTTATGAAGACTGGATTTTTGGGGCAGTTTGGAGCAGCCTATGGTGAAATTGATATTATAGGAGCTATAAGGGGAGTTAGGAGTCCATTAAAGTTTTGATGTGATCTTGGTTTAGATAAAATTCCAAAGGTATATCAAAATTGTCTTTTGGATAAGTCATGAATAATTCATGACCTGTTATTTGAGGGTCAAATTTGGAGGATGTTGGGTCTTGCGGGGTGTTAAGTGGCTACAAGAGGGTAAGGTGATGTTTATGAGTTGTTATTAATTGGTAAAGGTTTTGAGGGATTAGAAATCATGTATAATTATGTTCAATTATTTTTTCAAGTGTGAAAGTGAGTTTTGAAGTGATGGAGTAAGATCATGTTTAGTTCTTGAGTCTTAGAAGGCTTAAGAAGAATTTTACAAAGATTGGCTTGGTTAAAGGCCTTAAACTTGGATTTTGAAGGAGTTATAATATGTTCTAGAAATTAAATTAAGAGTTATTGTTAGTGTATAATTACAACACCCTTTGATTTGTGATGTGTGTATGCATGATCTATCAATATAATTTGCTAACATTGGTCCATCTCTCAAGTTGTGGGACTTGCGACTTGAGATGGACCTTCGGAGAAGGTCGGATCCTCTACCTAATCCAACTACTAACAAAGACTCCTAGAAGGGAAAATATAGCTAAACAATCCTAAAATAACCATGCCAAGGGACTAGGAGAGAGAGAGGGTTAGAAAGATGGAAAAAGGGAAATCCTACACTAAGAGGTGGTGATACCACCAATAAAAGGGGGTGAGATACTCACTGTGAGGGAAAAAGAGATTGAAAGAGGATTTGGGAGAGGCTAGACCAATGTGACATAGATCTAGATCCTCATTTCCCATCTGCACTCCATAAAACACAACATCCTACTTATGCAAGTGAGAAAGCATAGACAAAATGTAAAAAAAGAACAGAGAGGAAATATAAAATACAATGAAATATGTGCAAGGGTTGAAGAAACACCACAAACAAAAATTTTAATACTTAAAAACATACACATACCATTTACATTTGATGCACAGAGGCATAAAATTATCGCCATGCCCAAGAGAATTCTCACAAATCAATGGAGTTGAGGAAAAAACTTGCAAGAGTTTCCCAGCTCCCAAAATGTTTCCCTTAAAATGAAGGGAGCGACTACATTATATAGAAAATTTGTCTCACCAACCAACATAATGCATTAAAGAGGTATGAGAAACCATACAAATTCAATTCCTGAGGGTACCTTTCTGGAAGAAGAAGACATAACCATATTTCATTAAAACCAGTTGTTGAGCTATCTTTTCACCCACCTACCTCACCTAATCCAAGGCTTGATGCCGATATTCCTATAGCTGGTCGGTAAAAAAATTTATATTGCTGACCAAAGTAACATATTTCATGTTATCGTTGGTTTCTATTATTGCAGATGATAAAAACTTCTTTTTGTTTCTAGTTGGTAATGACCATACAAATATCACGGTGTCTTCTTGGGTCGCACTGTGGTCCTACTATCGTAGGCGGGTACTTTTTTTTTGCTACCGGCCGGTAATGACTGTACATGTGTTATTGGTAGGTAATAGCTTCTTTGTTGTTATAAAAATGCCTCGACCTTCACAAAGTAGCTTTCCATCTTGCCGCGAGTTAAGACCAATCACTAAATAAAACACGGGTTGTCTTTCTCTCTAATCTTTAGGGATGAATTTGAATGGCTAAGTATATTTATGATGAGTTATCAAAATTAACCCCCAATGGGGTGGAATTTTAAAAACAATTATTTCTATCGTTATAGGTTTAGTGTCTTGGTGATTTGATTTGATGGCTCTTTCGAGGTCAATTTGGGAAGAAGAAGGTTTCTTGATTTTAAGGACAAGATTGCTCAGTGAAGAATAAAGTGATTGAAGTATGAGATGAATACATTGATCATTTATATCACTTGGAAAGTGAATAGAGATGCATTTTTATCATATTGAAGGAAATTAGAGGTATTGAAAGTGGAAGAAAGGGTGAAAATTAGTTGATTTTGAAAAATTGGTTTTCGGGAGCTTTTTTTTTGAAGTAGCGAACTAAAGTTTCGCCTAACCGTTCTCATTGAGTAATTTAATTCTTAACGATAATTTTTTTACCAATCCGCTAAAACATTTGTTTCTATTTAATTTTATTTATTTAGCTTCTAATAATTTTCACAAATTAACATTAATATATCACATTGAATAAATTTACCTACATGAGAAAATAACTACCCTTTCTTAATTAAAAATTTCATTCCCTATTCAAATAGTTTAATTCCCACAAAATTACTCATATTCAAAAGTGAAGATGGTCATTTAAGGACCCTAGGATTAAGTAACTCATGACCCTTGATTTGGAAAAAGCCCTAAAATTGCCCTAACTTTCTCTTTGCTATTTTCTTCTCCTTCTTTCCATTTCTCTTCTCATTTGTTTTGTTTGTTCTTTGTTTCTTCAAGCAGGTTAATGGAAAGCTATGGAGCCTCCCCTTTTGTAAATCCTAGTTGTGAATATATATATTGTTTGAAGTAAGGAAATATATATATATATATATATTAGTTATTATTATTATTTATTTTACTTTATTATTATTATTTATTTATTTTATTTTTTTTTTTCAAGGGGTTGGATCTAAGGGGGACCGTATGAAGGCATTGAGGGGATGTGATGGGTGGCGGAGGAGGAGGCGTGTGTGGGGCGTAGGCGCGAGGAGGGGCCGTATGGTTGGGACAACAAGTGTGGGGGTGGGGCGATGCCAACAACGAGACGGGTGAATGGCGTAGGGGTGGATTTGTGGGGGCAAGGCCCTCGTGGATAGTGCAGGGTGGGGGCCGAACCCCCACCAAACACTTTTTTTTGTTTATTTATATTTATTAAAACGTATTTTTAAAAATGTAATACATATATATATTTATAATATTATATCTATGTTATATATATATATATATATATATATATATATATATATATTTGTGAATACATATATATAATATAACATATAAAATATAAAATATATGTTATATTTATATTATATAAAATTTATATATACATATATATCCACACACACATACAAACCAATATATATGTATATTTTTCTGTTTTTAAAGATTTAATTTGATAACATTTATATTGTCATTTTTTTGACAAAAATCAAGAAAACTACCATATTCCCAAGCCCAATTTCCTTTGAACAAAACAAAAAAAAAAACAGATTTCTAAAACCATGTTAATATACAAGGAGATGTGTATTTCACCAATAAAGAAAATAGTTTCTTCCAAAGTTAAATAACAAATTTCTTATAACAAAATAGAATTGCTTTTCAAAAAGACACACATATATATATATATATATTATTTTAAAAAAAATAAGAAGTAATGCTCATGTATTAGTTCAGATTTCTATTGCAAAAGAGACTTTCTACAAAGTTATAGTATTTCTTTCAAATGCAATAACTAGATAAACTTTTCAGATTTATAACAAGATGAAATATTCACCTTAATGTGTGTGTGTGTGTGTGTGTGTGTGTGTGTGTGTGTGTGTGTGTATATATATGTGTTTACAAGAAGACATAAGTTCAAATTTATACATTTTCTTTCAAAAGAGATTACATTTCGGATTCTTATATTTAAGAAACAACAAGTATAACATTTCCTTTTTCAAGATTTGAAATTTTCATATACAAAACATACACCAATACATGGCTACTCAAGTTTATTACAAGGCTTCTTACAAGCTTGAGAAGAGAGGTTGTTCAAGAGTGACTTACACTTGTTTAAAGAAATTTTCAATACAAAGGAGAGGTTTTGCAACAATGAAGATTCTACTAAACCATTCCTTGCAAGATATAAGAAGCAATGTCCCCAGAGAGAGAAAAGAAGCCAAACAGGACTCCAACAACACCAACTACCAACTTTGAGCTCCAAACTTTATGCCTTTAAGAAAACCAACAAGGAGAAAGAGCTTGTTTGCCACCCAACCATAGGCATCATTACATGCCTCTCCCAAGGTTGGGATGCATGCTAACCTCCCCCAAGCCCATGGGAAAGAGGACAACTAACCACAACTTGCACAAGAAAAAGGTGAAGCAACCAAGAACACATTCACATGGAAAACAAAACAAGTATAAATCAAGACTCCAAGTTTTACAAGGAGGAGTACCCATGTTCTCCTCAAAGGTGGGGAAGAGAGGAGAAAGTTCTCCAAAATTTATATTCCAAAATTACATGCACAAAGCAAAAACCTCCATACCCTCCTTATCCCTCCTAAATTCAATCAAAACCCTCCTTATCCCTCCACCCTTTCACCAATCCCTTCTTGAAAGGATTTTCAAACCCCAAAGGGGTTTCCTTACCAAGAATGGGGAAGGAGATTCAAGCCAAATGAATCAACTTCCCCACCTCAATCATTTGAGGGGAAGCACTAAGACCCTACAAGGCTTGTCCATCAAGCCTTGAGGATTGAGAGGAAAAAATCCCTCTCTTCCCCCACAAACTCCAAAACTCCATCATGCCATATGATGGAGGGAGTAAAACAAGCAAGTAACAACCAAAATCCACATACAACAAAGACAATTTCAAGTAGTCAAACTAACAACTAAGATGAATACAACATATGCAAAAAGACATAAGAGCCTACCTCAAAGAAAGCTCTCCAAAAAGCTTTCCAACTTCAAATTTCTCCACTCTTGACTCAATAAAATCACTAGCTCCAAATCACCCAAGCATCCAAGCAAGAAGTTCCAAAAGAAAAAGTCCCTCTCTTTTCCCATGAATGGGAATTTGAAGAGGAGCAAGCAAGAATCCTCACAAATGAGGGGGTGACATGTGTCACCCCTCTCTTCTTCAAGGTCAAAGATGCCAAAACAAAAGAGAGAAAGGGTAAAATTGTCTTTTTCCCTCTTCTCCCAAATTCCCCTAAATGTTAGCAAGACAAAATTAGTGAAACTTTTAATAAGCACTCAAATCCACACCCCTTACATGGATGTGACCAAACAAGAGGTAAAAAAAAGGAGGAAAACTCCCTCTAGCCTTGAAAATAAGCCCCCTACCCATTAGGTAGGGTCCAAGGGCTCATTTTTATGTTAGGGGAACTCCCAAGCTAAAAAGGGGTCCCCAAAAATGCCCAAAATAACCTAATTTCGGGTTTTGCATTTTTGGCACAAGGGTAGAGGGTGTGGGGACCACCCAAGGGTCTCACATGTGACCCTAAACCCTTGTGATTAAGTGACTCATTAAACAAAATAAATTTTAATGAAAGTGGGATTATTAATTCCTAAAACAAGTTTACAACTCCACTAGTAACCTAAACAAAATTAATAATTCAAAGCACAATACATTACAAAAATTGGGGTCACTCATAGTGCCCAAAATAATAATCTCCTATACTAAGGCTTCACACAATGAACATGGCTAGGACTCAGCCCATGGGCTGCTTGTGCAAGATTGTGTAGCTGGCTTGAATCCCACGTCTCCTATAAACTTGTCACATGCACACTCATTACACACATTAACCACACATGTCCGATAAATATAAATCAATGACTCAGTAAGATATCAATGAGTTCTAAACTAGCCTAACATCCTATTGAAATCAAAATGTGACAACGTGCACAATTATACTCAATTCTCCAAAGTTAGACAAGATGATAAAGTGACATAGAATCCCAACATGCAACAACTAAGTATCCATCAATATAATTATGTTCCAACAATAACATCATATCCATTAGTATCCATGACATCATAAAAAAATGCATACAACATAGAAATTAAGCTAAATTGGCGCTATACGCCTAAATGTCCACACATGTCTAATAAGATCAAATCTCTAAATATAATGTCCAAGATATAACCAATCACTATCAAAACATGTCTATGAGAAAAGAAACAACAAGCTACTGAGCTATAAAAAGTGTGGGCACTACATCCCCCTCTACTAAAATTAGACTTCCTCCTGGAAGTCACTGAAAGAGATAGGGATATCTAGCCCTCAAAGGTATCGCATCCTCCCATGTAGTATTTGTTGTCTCATCGTATTGGTCCCTTTGTACTCTAACCTAGTCTAAGTTTTGACCCCGAAGGGCCAACCTTCCGATGCTCCAAAGTATGCGTACGGGCTCTAGTCTCCACTGTCCTCCGTCCTCTACCTGTAATGCCGACCAATCCAAAACATGAGAAACATTAGGTACATATCTACGTAGTACAGAAACATGAAAAACATCGTGGGTGCGTGCAAGGCATGGTGGAAAAGCTAGGCGATAGGCAACTAGACCGATGACCTCTAAAATATCAAAAGGCCCCACAAAACGAGGTGATAGCTTAGAACCCTTTCCATAATGGATAGGACTCTTATGCGGATGAACCCTCAAGAAGACCTTGTCACCCACTAAGAAGTGACGATCAATCCTCTTAGTGTCTGCATATGCCTTTTGGCGTGCTTTGGCCTACTCAAGACGTTGTCTAATCAACACAACTGCTACTCTAAATCCTAAAGGTAGGCTGGTCCTAGAATAATCCTATCATCTAGTCTATCCCAACTCAAAGGTGTCCTGCAAGGTCATCCATACAAAGCCTAGTAAGGAGCCATACCAATGGAACTATGATAGCTATTGTTGTAAGCAAACTCAACTAAATGCAAATAATCTTCCCATTTCTTCTGCTGGTCCATCACATACATCCTCAACATATCCTCTAACACCTGATTAACCCTCTCTGTCTGTCCATCTGTCTCTGGATGATAAGCTGAACTGAAATTAATCTGAGTACCCAGAGCGGTCTGAAAGGAAGTCTAGAAAACTGAAGTGTAGATGGTATCCCTGTCATTTATGATGGTCTTCAGAATCCCATGCAACCTAACAATGTCCTCCATAAACACTTTAGCAATGGCATGTGCATTATAGGTGACCTTGGTTGGCAAAAAATGCACTACCTTGGTCAACTTATCCACGGTGACCATAATGGTTCATGATGATAAGAAGACATAGGAAGTTCGACTATGAAATCCATGGAGATCACATCCCATTTCCACTTGGGAATATCATGAGGGTGTAAAAGTCCTGCGGGATGTGAATGCTCTACCTTAACCCTCTGGCACTCAAGGCAACGTGTAACAAAATATGCTATGTCTCGTCGAAGACCTGGCCAATAATATAACTCCCTCAGATCGGCATGCATTTTCTTCACTCCTGGATGTGCCGCATATGGGGCTCGATGAGCCTCTGTGAGGATGAAGTTACGCAAGATCACCTGACTTAGGCACGTAGATGCACTGTGGAACCGAAGCAAACCATCTGTCTCTAAAACACACCCAGAATATCTGCCCTCTAAAGAACCCTGTGACTCTAACATCTATCTAGCTCCCTCATAAAATTTGTCCTCTGGAAGGTGCTCAAGAATCCTACCTCTCAAATCTGACTGAAGTGTCAAGGAGGCAAGCACATGTCATCGTCTACTAAGTGCATCTGCAACAACATTTTCCTTCCCTTTGATATATTGAACCTCCATGTCATACTCACATAGGAACTCCATCCAACGTCATTGACAAGCGTTGAGGTTTGGATGTGAGAAGATATGCTGCAAACTCGGTGATCTGTCCTCAAAATGAAAGGTCTACCCAAAAGGAAATGTCGCCAACGTACTAGAGCATGAACAACTACTGCAAGCTCCAAGTCATGAGTAGGATAATTAAGCTCGTAGTCCTTGAGCTTATGAGACTCAAAAGTAATAACCCGATGCTCCTGCATAAGAACTACTCCCAAACCCTCTAGTGATGCATCAGTACAAACAAAAAATCCTCTGTCAGGGTCTGGAACTGCTAAGATGGGCGCCATGGTTAACCTTTCCTTAAGCAACTGAAAGGCTTGCTCACACTTCTTTGACCAATCAAACTTCTTCCCTTTCCTCTAAAGAGAAGTGATAGGGTGAGCAATCCTAGAAAAGTCTTGTACGAACCTGCGGTAATACCCTGCCAAACCCATGAAACTCCTTACCTCAGTAACTGATGTGGGTGTTGGCCAGTCCAAGATAGCCTGTATCTTAGAGGGATCTATGGAGATACCCTCACCTGATATGATATGACCCAAGTACTGAATCTCTATTTGAAAGAAGCTGCATTTTTCCAAGTTCCCATACAACTTTTGCTCTCTCAAAACCTGAAGTACCTGCCTCAAATGCTCCTCATGTTCCTCCTGGAATGAGAATAAATCAATATGTCATCCAAGAACACTAAAAAAAAGTGATCTAGAAATTTCTTGAATACTCCATTCATGAGGCTCATGAAGACAGCTGGGGCATTGGTCAAACCAAATGGAACCACTGTGAACTCATAATGCCCATAACGTGTGCAAAATGTTGTCTTATGAATGTCTACATCTGATATGCAACTGATGATATCCTAACTTGAGATCAATTTTGGAGAATACTCTTGCTCCCCGCATCTGATCAAACAAGTCATCAATCCTAGGGAGTGGATAACGGTTCTTTATTGTGACCTTATTGAGCTGTCTAAAGTCTACACAAATCCTGAGAGAACCATCCTTCTTCTTCACAAATATGATTGGCGCTCCCCAAGGAGATACACTAGGGTGAATGAGACCCTTATCTAACAACTCCTCTAACTGAATCTTGAGCTCATGAAGCTCTGGAGTCATCATCCGATAAGGTGCCCTAGAAAGCAAAAGTGCGAGATCCAGGTACTAAATCAATGGTGAAATCCACTCTCTCTGGGGTGGTAACCCTGGAAGCTCACTGGAAACACATCTGCATATTCCCTCAAAACTGCATGATCATCTAAGGGTGAGTGCTCTGGAGTGCTCTCAGATCGGTCACTGATAGTGATAGAAAATAACTTGACAACCCTTACGCATGCTCCGCTTGAGTTTCTTAGCCGATATCATGCGTAAAGAGATAGGCCTCTGCATCCTTGATATCACAACTACACTCCCAAGATCATCCTGACACTCAATGACCTTATTTCTGCAATCCACCTTAGCTCGATGAGCCTCGAGCCAATCCATACCCAACACTACCTGATAGGAACCTAAAGGGATAACTCGGAGGTCAAGAGTAGTGGAGAAGGCTCCTAAATCAAGTACGTAAACTCTCCACATACGAGTCCACAACGAGTTTGGCCCTAGAGGCCAACTCAACCTGCCAACTATCTGGTTGCCTAGCCACCACTAGCCCACACTGGTCCACTATAGAAGGTGATATAAAAGAATCTGAAGCACCTGAATCAAAAAGTACTGAGACAGAAATACCCCTGATAGTACCTATCGTCTCAATGACTGTGGCCTGATGCTCGGCCTGGCGGTTGTCAACCGCTGCATATACACGATGGGCACGTCCCACATCACCCACCATCTACTCGGATCTAGCAGCTCTCTGTGCATCCATGGTATTGGGTTTGTGCGGGCACATGTGCACATAGTGATCAAGAGATCCACAAATAAAACATCCTACTATACCCCTCTGAGATGGGGTCCCTCCTGTACTCTGGTGTACTGATCCTACCGGTCCAACCCTAGCAGACTGCTATGTGTGAGTTGGCTATGCTCTTGAGTGCCCTACCTCCTATCCCTGGCTCCACCAAAACCACCTCTAGAAACACCTCTCTGAAATCCCTATGTCTGCCTAGCCTGCCTGTGGGTGGCCCCTGTTGTGTTGTGTTTTTGCATGGGTGTGGTGGAGCCCTCGTGGCTGCTGGCGGAGGCCAAAATCCTCCTCTAGGGGGTGGTGCAGTACCTCGTGACCTCTGACTCTGAAAGGCCTGTATCCTCTCCTGAAACTTGCTCTTGTTTCTATCACGGTGCTCCTGTGCCTTGGTCCTATTCTCCTCAGCTAAGTAGGCCTTCTCAATGGCCTTCTCAAGTGTGGGAGGAGATAACATCCTAACTGCTCCTGCTATATCTACATTAAGGCCTCAAATAAACCTGTTAACCTGTAATTTCTCATCTTGCAGGTAGTCCACATACTTGTAGGAGATCTAGAACCTGCTCTCATATTGTGCTACTATGCCAGATCCCTATCGTAAGTCATGAAACTCATCGATCCTCTTCTGCATGAAATGCTCTGACATATAACGAGCCCTGAAACACTCCTCGAACATCTCCCAAGTCACTGTCTCTCGAGTCAGATGGAGCTTACGCTCCTCATTCCTCCACCAAACACTGCTACATCTCGGAGGAGGTGTATACGAACCTTGCCTTGATGTTGCTCTCGTAAGAGTGCAAGCCAAAGCAACTATCCAAGCTAAGGAGCCATGACTCAGCCCCAAAGCCATCTGTAGAGCCGGTGTAAGTGGGTGGCTGCAAGCGAAGAAGGTCCCTGATCACACTGCCTGTATCTCGATCCTAGCAATGTAGTCCAGCAGTGAAGGGGGTCGCCTATCCCCAAATGGTCCCTCGAGACTATGTGAGCGGCTACGACGGAATGAGGCTACCCTCTCGTGATGGATGGAAGGGCTACGTGACCTCTCCCGCCTTGGTGTATCGTGCTCTGGTGGCTCTGAATGCGCATCCTCACCTATCGGCTCCTCATCTCCCAATGGTGTCTCCTCTCTCGCGTCTCTGTGGTGGTGGTAGACGCTGCTCCACAATGCCTATCAGCTGGTGCAAGGCCTCTAATATCCGAGGCCCAAATTTGGGTGCCAGCTGCTCCCGTGTAGGTACACCATGCCCTAATCCTCTAGTTGATCATCCCTCTTGGGTGCCATCCTGTGCACGAGGTGAGCGAAGAAGTTATTAATTAAAAATTTAATGGTTGCGGATGATTTTAACTAATTATTTTTATCCATTTATTAAATTTATTGTTATTAACATTATCATTAACTATCTTAATTAAATACCAGAGTGTCCGTGTGCGAACCTCGCTCTGATACCAAATGTCGTGCCCCACCTTGGGACACCAAGAAATACACTAATAACTAAAAATTGGTAATTTTTTTTTGAAAGTGTTGAATTAAAGTTTCGATCCATCACTTAGCTCATTGATAATTTAATTTTAACGATAATTTTTTTTTAATTAAATACTAGCCTAAACCTATCTTTAATTATTTATTTAATTTTATTATTTACCTTCTAATATCTTTTCTTCTAACTAAACATTAACATTAATATATTCTTAAATAGATTTAATTTACACTTGGAACATAACTACCCATTTCTTAAATTAAAAATTTCACACTCCTATTCAAATAGTTTATTTCCCAAAAACCCCTATTCAAAAAAATATGGTCATTTAAAGACCCTAGGATTAAGTAATCTGACCCTAGATTTGGAAAAAGCCCTAAAATTGCCTTAACTTTCTCTTATCATTCTCTTCTCCTTCTTTCCATTTCTCTTCTCATTTGTTTTGTTTGTTTTTTGTTTCTTCAAGTAGTGTTAGGAGTTATGGAAGCTATGGAGCCTCCTTTGTAAATCCTAGTTGTGAAGTATATTTTATATATATTGTTTTGAGGTAAGGAGTTAGTTTTATTTATATATATATATATATATATATATATATTATTATTATTATTAGTTATTTTGCTTTATTATATATTATTTATTTATTTAAATTTATATTTTTTCAGGGGAGGCGGATCGAGGGGGACTATATGAAGGCATTGAGGGGATGTGGGTGGGTGGGGAGGAGGAGGAGGAGGCTTTGTGTGGGGCGTAGGCACGGGAGGAGGCCGTGGGCGGAAAGGGGAAGCGGCGTGGGGGGTGGGGGATGCCAATGACCAAGGTGGGCGAATGGCACGGGGGTGGATTTGTGGGGAAGTTCCCCCGTGGATAGTGCAGGGGTGGGGGTTCGGCCTCCCCACCAACATTTATTTTTTTTTTGTTTTTGACATATGCGGGGGTGGGTGGGCCGAACCCCCACCAAACACACACATTTATAGAAGAATATATATGTATATATATATTTTTGAAAGATTTAATTTATAATATTTATATTGTCATTTTTTTGATATAAAATCAAGAAAACTACCATATTCCCAAGCCCAATTTATATTTTAAAATTTATATAACATAAACACACACAAGATTTCTAAAACCATGTTAATAGAAAAGGAGATGTGTATTTATATATAAAGAAAATAGTTTCTTTAAAGTTAAATAACAAATTTCTTATAATTTGATAAATTTATATTTCTTTTCAAAAATAGAAAATATATTATATATATTCTTTCAACAAAAAAAAAAAATAGTGCTCATGTATTAGTTGATTTCTATAAAAGAAGACTTTCTACAAAGTTATAGTATTTCTTTCAAATGCAATAACTTAGATAAACTTTTCAGATTTATAACAAGATGAATATATTCACCTTAATGCTCATGTATAGTTCAAATGTGTGTGACTGTGTGTGTGTGTGTGTGTGTGTGTGTGTGTGTGTGTGTATGTGTGTGTGTGTGTGTGTGTATGTGTGTTTTAAGAAGACATAAGTTCAAATTTATACATTTTCTTTCAAAAGAGATTACATTTCAGATTCTTATATTTAAGAAACAACAAGTATAACATTTCCTTTTTCAAGATTTGAAATTTTCATATACAAAACATACACCAATACATGGCTACTCAAGTTTATTACAAGGCTTCTTACAAGCTTGAGAAGAGAGGTTGTTCAAGAGTGGCTTACACTTGTTTAAAGAAATTTTCAATACAAAGGAGAGGTTTTGCAACAATGAAGATTCTACTAAACCATTCCTTGCAAGAGACAAGAAGCAATGTCCCCAAAGAGAGAAAAGAAGCCAAACAGGACTCCAACAACACCAACTACCAACTTTGAGCTCCAAACTTTATGCCTTCAAGAAAACCAACAAGGAGAAAGAGCTTGTTTTCCACCCAACCATAGGCATCATTACATGCCTCTCCCAAGGTTGGGATGCATGCTAGCCTCCCCCAAGCCCATGGGAAAGAGGACAACTAACCACAACTTGCACAAGAAAAAGGTGAAGCAACCAAGAACACATTCACATGGAAAACAAAACAAGTATAAATCAAGACTCCAAGTTTTACAAGGAGGAGTACCCATGTTCTCCTCAAAGGTGGGGAAGAGAGGAGAAAGTTCTCCAAAAGTTATATTCCAAAATTACATGCACAAAGAAAAAACTCCATACCCTCCTTATTGCTCCTAAATTCAATCAAAACCCTCCTTATCCCTCCACCCTTTCACCAATCCCTTCTTGAAAGGATTTTCAAACCCCAAGGGGTTTCCTTACCAAGAATGGGGAAGGAGATTCAAGCCAAATGAATCAACTTCCCCACCTCAATCATTTGAGGGAAGCACTAAGACCCTACAAGGCTTGTCCATCAAGCCTTGAGGATTGAGAGGAAAAAATCCCTCTCTTCCCCCACAAACTCCAAAACTCCATCATGCCATATGATGGAGGGAGTAAAACAAGCAAGTAACAACCAAAATCCACATACAACAAAGACAATTTCAAGTAGTCAAACTAACAACTAAGATGAATACAACATATGCAAAAAGACATAAGAGCCTACCTCAAAGAAAGCTCTCCAAAAAGCTTTCCAACTTCAAATTTCTCCACTCTTGACTCAAGCAAATCACTAGCTCCAAATCACCCAAGCATCCAAGCAAGAAGTTCCAAAAAAAAAGTCCCTCTCTTTTCCCATGAATGGGAATTTGAAGAGGAGCAAGCAAGAATCCTCACAAATGAGGGGGTGACATGTGTCACCCCTCTCCTCCTTCAAGGTCAAAGATGCCAAAACAAAAGAGAGAAAGGGTAAAATTGTCTTTTTCCCTCTTCTCCCAAATTCCCTAAATGTTAGCAAGACAAAATTAGTGAAACTTTTAATAAGCACTCCAATCCACACCCCTTACATGGATGTGACCAAACAAGAGGTAAAAAGGGAGGGAAAACTCCCTCTAGCCTTGAAAATAAGCCCCCTACCCATTAGGTAGGGTCCAAGGGCTCATTTTTATGTTAGGGGAACTCCCAAGCTAAAAAGGGGTCCCCAAAAATGCCCAAAATAACCTAATTTCGGGTTTTGCATTTTTGGCACAAGGGTAGAGGGTGTGGGGACCACCCAAGGGTCTCACATGTGACCCTAAACCCTTGTGATTAAGTGACTCATTAAACAAAATCAAAATTTTAATGAAAGTGGGATTATTAATTCCCAAAACAAGTTTACAACTCCACTAGTAACCCTAAACAAAATTAATAATTCAAAGCACAATACATTACAAAAATTGGGGTCACTCATAGTGCCCAAAATAATAATCTCCTATACTAAGGCTTCACACAATGAACATGGCTAGGACTCAGCCCATGGGCTACTTGTGCAAGATTGTGTAGCTGGCCTAAATCCCACGTCCTCCTGTAAACCTGTCACCTACACACTCATTGCACACATTAACCACACATGTCCGATAAATATAAATCAATGACTCAACAAGATATCAATGAGTTCTAAACTAGCCTAACATCCTACTGAAATCAAAATGCGACAACGTGCACAATTATACTCAATTCTCCAAAGTTAGACAAGATGATAAAGTGACATAGAATCCCAACATGCAACAACTAAGTATCCATCAATATAATTATGTTCCAACAATAAATCATATCCATTAGTATCCATGACATCATAAGAAAATGTAAAAACATAGAAATTAAGCTAAATTGGCGCTATACGCCTAAATGTCCACACATGTCTAATAAGATCAAATCTCTAAATATAATGTCCAAGATATAACCAATCACTGTCAAAACATGTCTATGGTCTTAAGGCCTAAAAGAAAAATTAGGGTGTTGGAAACACCTGTTTAGTGAAGGATATGAATATTTTGGCTTATGTTATGAATTATTTGATTGGTCCAAGAAAATGTGCAACCATGGATGATGGTTATATGTTATATTACACATGTATGATGAATTTTGGATCTTGAATAATAATGGTTTTTTTAATTTTTGTTTTAGCTCATCCTACTTATAGGGTTTTGAGGTGTTTTGGTGCAAGATGAGTGGTTTTGGGAATGGTTGACCTATATGGGGAATATGTGACAATTTTATTTATGAATGTAATGGTATGTAATTAATTTGTATTGTTTTTGAAAAAAATTAGGACCCACCTCTCTTATGTTTGAAGGAAGAGAAGGATATAAATGAAGTGTTTGAGTTTATATTTGAACTAGTGCTTATAAAGGGAAAAATGCAACCTTCCTAAGGATGTGAAGGAAATTATAATGCATGATTTCAGAGCTGATGATTTATATAACAGTTGAAGATTGATTAATGGCTGTGTGTAAGAGTTTCAAGCCAATACAAGGTGTGAAAGAGGAAGAAAGAGTGAGCTAGGTGAATGAGGGTTTGAAGGTGAAGTTGTGAGTTGAATTAGAGATCTCTATTAGTTGTGGTAGAAAAATTAATATATCATCATCATTAGGTGGATGATTTCGTGCTTATTCATCTTAGGGGGTTGTCAGAGCCTTCTTGTGGAGTGGGTACTACACTAAATCAGGGTCGATGCTCCTTGTAGAGTTGGTGCTCTACTAAACTAGGGGTTGGTGCTCTTTGTGAAGTTGGCACTTCACTAAAGCTCTTTGATTTGTGTAATATAAACATAGTTTTAATGGGTTTTCTTCCCCATGAGGGTTTCCCACTTACATATGGTGTTATGTGTTGTGCATCTTTCTTTTTGTTGATGTGTTTGAATGTTGAATATCTTAATAAGTACACATGGTTATGAATGATGTATGGAAAACTTAATTGATGAATGTATGACTTGGTAAATGGAATAAAAAATTATTATAAGACTAATTCAACCCCACACTTAGTCCATTTTTCTTCCAACAATTGGTATCAGAAAAATTCCTTGTGAAGCAATTCTAATAGCTTTAAGGAGATCATAGAAGCAAAAAAATGGATAAGAAAATAATGAAATATAATCAAGATTTGAGGGCCATGTCCAAGAAGGATGAATAAATTATTAGGAATTTCAGGCACTGAGGGGGGGGGGTGAATCAGTGCTTATAAAATTTTCAATCAATTTCCACTTCTTTAATTTGTTACAGTTAAACTATCTTGATTGTCATAAAAATGCATAATCAATCATGAGAGATAGAGAGAGAAGTAAGCACACATACACATGAGGAGACAATATTTAATGTGGGAAACCCATCTCGGGATAAAAACCACTGAAACTAGAGAACTAACTTGGACAACCTGCCCTATAAAGTTACAATGATTTCATGATTGAGCTTCAACTCAATCTGGAGCTATAACTCCAAAAATTTCATAAAGCAACTACTTAGTTTTTGACAATCTTCAACTTGTTGGGAAGATACAATTCCAAAATTTAGTACGACACCAACTGAATTTTAGTAAGCTCCAACTTACAAGGAGCCTTCAACCCCCTGTAATTTAATCAACTAAAACTAATCCTCGTAAGCTATCACCTATAAGGAGGATGAAACCCCTATGATCTAAGCATATACTTAGAAAAATATTACAAAGAATTCAATAATATAGATTCTATGTTTCTCAAACAATGATTATTATTACTTTTATCTTGCTTTCTTCATTCACTCTTCAAGATCAACTTTTCATCACTCTCCTTACTTATTTTTCACTTCCCTTTAAAACATTCATTGGACTTGTTTTTCTACATCTCTCTACATCTCTGTCATTATCCCATATTTAATCGACAAATATTCATTTGGAAACATTTTCTCCTTCAGCACAACTTTCCTCTCTTTTAAAAATAGATATTCATTATACAACAATTTCTCCTTCCTCTCTCTGCAATAACCTTGAGCCTAATTATGCCTTTATATCCTTCATTAACTCCTTACGATTTAACAATTGAGCTTAAGTAGAAAAGAATTCCTCCATTTTTTTACTCTTAATTTTTTAAAATTTTTTTTATTGCTCTTCACATTACTAGTGGATACAAGAAATGTTACAAAATAATTTCCTAAAATTTTATTTAGTTGCACTATCTTCCATGATTTTCTCAACCTTCAAATGAAGACATTTACAAATTTTCCTTCTAACATTCTGTTATTCCTTCAAAAACTGGATTTTTATATTCCATGGAAAAGAGAATCAAACCACCTTTCCAAAAAGTCCAAAAAATTTAAAAATGGTAAACTGGAGTAAGAGATATTGCAATGTAGGTCTAGAGTGTTTGTGGATTACTGGTGTTTAAAAATATCAGACATAGTCCGCAATACATTGCACTTTATAACCCCTTTAAAATTAATATTTTTATCCCCTTCAATAATTAGATAAGTAAGATATTCGGGGAAAATGGTACAAGAGAACTAGGGCCTTCTCATTTAAGTTCTTCCACACCCCTTTCTTCCCACATTTTACTTCATTTTCATTGTTTTTCAGGTCATAATGGCTTGTGGGGAACAAGTATTCATATGGAACCGGTTCCACGATCACTAGGTTCTTTCGACTCTCTAAACTACCGCAACTTTACCTTTTCTTTGTTTTATGGGTCAAAATGAATTGTGAGAAACAATGTCCCACGTGGTACAATACCACCCGAGCCCTTTGGGCTTGCATCCATCTCTCAGCCTTAATTCACCATTCCTTTGTGTTGTGGCTTGTGGGGTGTTACGGAGAACATCGTTCCACAAGGAAAATACCGTCTAGGCCTTCTATGACCACATCAATCTCTCACTTTGAAATGAGATAACTCCTTCACACATTAGACCAACTCATTCGTGGGAAAAATTATTCCTGGAGAACTCATTCCACCCAGGCTCTTTGTTCTTGATTCACTTGCTTGATTTACAAAAAACTATGTCCTTCATCCTACGGCTCCAAGACACATGCAAAGAAATTTTTTTCTAAGGGAACCTATTCCATCCGCACCTCAAATGTCCACAATACACAAAACAAGTCAATTTACTCACTTTTATCCAAATTTTTCTAAGTACTTAAATTTTTTCATTCACCATAGAGACTTTGTGAGCACTTAGAACATATGAATATGAATTTTAGACCTATAGATCAACTAAGCCAAGTGTACCAACCTTTTCAATATCTTCATTGGACTCCTATCTCACTTACTAAACTTGCACTGTGTGTCTTGAATTCATCTTGAAACCATTTTTAATGCTCATTGAACTAGCCTGATATAATGAAATACCACTGAAACACCTATCCATAAATGTCATCATATTATGCTCCTTTAATTCTTGGTTTGCATCATCATGCCCTGGTTCAACCATCTCACTTGCCTACTTGAATTGAGGGCGAGATTAGGCCTAGAGCTACCGAAACTTCATGAGCTGACCATGAAGATGTGTTACATACTTGTTAACACCTGAATCACATATGATTGACCATGTGTGACCTTGGGAAGTCTGTATACCACCTTGATATTACTCACCACACACCTTTCTTTTTGACAGTGCACCTATCACCGAGATCGCAAACTATCATTGAGAAGGCACTACCAATCAACCTTCATGCCTCTTTTAGAGTCTTACTTCACCACTCACTCTTTTTCCATAAATGCCACTAGACATCAACAACAACACCAATGACCATGGTTAAAAAACTTCCCCTTTGTCATTGTTTGCAACATACTCAGAAACATAAAAAAATTTGATGGAAAAAACACTTTCAAACTTTTTTTTCTGACAACACTCTCTCCCCCATTGAAATATATGATAATGGTTCAAACACTCAACACCATGATAAATT
Source organism: Taxus wallichiana var. yunnanensis (assembly GCA_018340775.1). Classification (NCBI taxonomy): domain Eukaryota; kingdom Viridiplantae; phylum Streptophyta; class Pinopsida; order Cupressales; family Taxaceae; genus Taxus; species Taxus wallichiana. The sequence goes on along the minus strand of CM031240.1, from coordinate 295,378,730 downwards.
ATGCAGATAATCCTTATAAACCATAATATTACCTCAAAAATCTCCCCCTAGGATGATTCTTCTCTTGTGATTGAAAGGATATAATTAGATACATAACCTTCTTCACACCTTTTGTCTTAGATTAGCAACTAGCTATCCTTGTCCACAAGTTCTCCTAGGACTATATTCCATCATTTCTTATTCAAATCAATAAAAATCTGATTCATTTGACCTGATATGAAATTCAACAAGGCTCACCCCGAGTTGATACACTCCATGATAGTCTTTAATCTTGTCATACATTAGAACATCCTCCTTTCTCTTTTCAAGAACTTCACCATATTCACTCATGTATATACAATTTCTTGCATATCAACACATCATAAACTGTAGCATATCATTCCCATACATGTATATGAACAAAAATTTCCTCCGAGTCATATCATTGTAGTATTTAGTCACAATTTCAATGTCTTGGACATGGTATTAACTAATCTCAGGATTTACACTCCTATACCATTTTTAGATCTATGTTAGTCTTTGTAGGATTTCCTTCATAATGCAAATTTTATAGATAAAACCCT